>BSBK01007290.1:7500-607500 GCA_027943335.1 Chamaecyparis obtusa | reverse complement strand
TAGCCACAAAATCTACTATATCCTTCCTCATACCCAACCAAAACTATATCTATCATAAGTTTGCATGTATTTTCTTAACCCCTAGATGGGCTGAATAAGGAGCACAATGAGCATTCATCAAGATGACCTTCCAAAGGTCACTTGAAAGTGGTACATAAATTAGGCCTTGTTGTCTTAATATCCCATCTGACTCTAAAGAATAACCCAAGAATATTCCTTCTAAGGCCCTTCCTGATTCTATTACCGCTCTCACTTCTTGATACAAAGTATCCAAAGGGATTGTCTACAAAATATGACTTCTCAAGTTGGTAGTAAGAGAGAGAGATGATAGTTCATGTCTTCTTCTACTTAAAGAATCTAATTCCATTCTCTTTTCCCTGAATATACCTAACCTCAAAATTATACTCATAAAAATTCCATCCACCTACGATGTCTGACATTAAGATTCAATTGCATGAATATGTATTGAAGGCTTTGGTGGTTTGTGTGTAATTCAAACTGATGCTCTAGATTCCTAGAAAGAAGTGTCTCAATCGATTCAAGGTATGAACTACTGCTGCCAACTCCAAATCATGCATAGAGTAGTTAATCTCATGGTCCTTAAGTTTCATAGGCTCATAAGAAATAACCCTTCCTTTTTGCATTAGTACTGCTCCTATGCCTTCCAAGGAGGCATCCATGCAAACTACAAAGTTTTTTGTGGGGTCGGGTACAACCAAAATCAGGGAACTGGTTAACTTTTGTTTTAAGCTTTGAAAAGATTCTGCACATTTCTCAGTCCAAATAAACTTCTTTCTCTTTATTTGCAAGGAAGCGATGGGATGAGCTAATCTGGAGAATCCCATGATGAAACACCTGTAGTAACCAACTAAACCCATAAAACTATGAACTTTTGAGAGATTGGTGGGTGTTGACCATTCTACTATGGCTTGTATCTTTATGGGCTCAACTGCTATTCCTTCCCTTGAGATAACACGGCCAAGATACTTAACTTTGTTTGGAAAAATTCAGACATCTCCAAGTTGGCAAACAACTGATTTTCTCGAAGGAATTCTAACACTTGTTGTAGATGTTGTTCATGTTCTTCCACTAATTTAGAGTATACCAATATATCATCCCAAAATATTATCACAAACTTATCCAATAAATTCATGAATACCCCATTCATAAGGCTCATGAATACTGAAGGTGCATTAGTGAGGCCCAAAGGTACTATGGTAAATTCATAATGACCATCCCGAGTATGAAAGGATGTATGATGGATGTTGATTTCATGGATCCTTAATTGATGGTAGCCTGAATTAAGATGAATATTAAAAAAGACTTTTTCCCCTTTCATTCGATCAAATAAATCATCAATACGCAATAGAGGGTACCAATTCTTAATGGTTACCTTATTGAGTTTTTTATAGTCGATACATAACTTGAGAGAGGCATCCTTTTTATTCACAAAAATAACTGGAGCTCCCCAGGGTGACACACTTGGTCTGATAAAGCTCTTTTCCAAAATTTATTCTAAATGCAGTTTTAACTCACTTAGTTCCTGGGTTGTCATGCGATAAGGGACCTTGGAGATAGGTTCTACTCCTAGCACCAAATCTATGCACAAATCTATATCTATTTTGGGAGGCATTCCCATAATTTTTGTTGGATAAACATAAAAAACTCTTGAATCAGTGGGTGATCACGCATTATTTATTTACCTTCCCTTTCAACAAGATCATTTACTGAGACTACAAGGAACTGACATCTCATTCGCATGCATTTATTGAGTTGCATTGGTGATATCATCTGAAGTGATATATGACATTGGATCCCAACCATAGTTCTAAGATCACCCAAATCATCAATCCAACATAATGAATGGTCTTCTTTCTACATTCTAATCTAGCCTCATGATCTTCTAACCAATCCATCCCTAAGACAACTTCATACTTGAACCAAGGGGAATCACTCGAAGATATAACTTGGTGGACAAGGGTCCTAATCCCAAGTCACAATTTTGGACACACAAGTTTGTGGTCATCTTAGCCCTGGAGTCTAGTTCTACCTACCACTTAACTACTTTCCCTTCAGTCACTAGCCTATATTTCTCTACTAATGATGGAGATATAAAGGAATCAGTTGCTCATGAATCAAATAAGATAGAAGTATATTCACCCTTTAACAAACCTATAGTCTCAATGATTGTTCTTTGGTGGTTGACCCATTTTTGATCAACTATGACAAAAACCCTATGAGATCAACCAATATCTCCTATAGTTGGTTCTGAGGCTTCTTGATTCTGATTATTGGTAAAGTTGGTGCACTGAGGACAACAAACTATAATATGTCTCTACTGTCCATAGGAAAAGCACCTAGTGTTCCTCACAAAATTCTTTATAGAAGGTGCACTAGACTATTGATAACCCCCTTTGCTAAAATTCTAATAATTTTGGGATGGTTGAGGAGTGAACCTTTGTTGGGTATGCTTATTATTATGGTTTTGTGGGTGCTAAAACTTACCATTGCCTTGGTTGTTGTTCTAAAAAAAAAATTTGTGGGAGTTTTTCCCCCCTTTAAAAGATGATTGTTGATTCTTGGAGCTATAAGTCCCTTGGCTATAGTTTCCTTTAGAACCTATTCCAATGTTAAATTCTTGACTACCAAAATATCCACCCTGTCCTGACCTTACATTCATCTCAACTAGAAAGGCTTTGTCTATAGCATCCAAGAGACTTTTGGGTTCAAAGACTACCACTTCCCTTGATATGCGGTCATTTAAACCTCTAATAAAATGTTGTGTAAGTATAGGGCCATCATATTTGTAACGTGAGAAGGGTTTAAGTTCATAAAAAAATTTCTCATATTCTTCTATAGTCATGTTTTCTTGCTTAAGATGGTGAAACTCTTCTTCCCTACTTTTCCTCCATTGGTTGGACATAAAATGATCCTTAAAATTTTCTAAGAATAGTTCCTAGGAGATAGTGTTAATGCTAACCTGAAGCTTTTCCTCTTTCGTACGCTGCCAAGTGGAAGAAAATTTCCTTAAGTTCATGATGGCACATCTAGATTTCACATTACTACTAAAGGGATGCATGGAAAACCATCTTTTGAGATCAAATAACTAGGTTTTTGTTGAGGATCCCCCTTCATTACCATAGAAGAGAGGTATCTTAACTCTGAGTAAATCCTTCATGTGAGAGGTATCCCTGGTTTCAATAGCTGGTATAGATTTCCTTCTCCTAGGGCTTATATATATTTCCCTATCATTATAATGAGAATGGTTTTCTTCCTCGTGATTCACTTTTTTTTTCAATGGTGTCAACCCTTTGTAAAATTTCTTACATGAGTTCTCTCATTTGATCCCCCTCGGAGTCATTACTCTGACTCTCATTCCTATTGTTACCCTAATTTTTTTCTTCCTCATAATCCCCATGGGATCTTTCTTGTTGAGATCTAGAGGAGGAATCATGAAATCTTCCCTTAGCTCTTTTGCGGGTGATGGGAAGCACCCTGGAAGAGTGATATAACATAAGTCTAGGTATCTAGTTGGTTGTTTATGCAATTAGAAGGAATGACTTAGTTAAACAAAAATAGACCCTAGAGCTCCCAGTGTAGCAACCAAAGCTCTGATACCAAATGTAATGCCCCTACCAGGGAACCCATAAGGAAAAGGTCTAAATTCCTAAGAAAAGAAACTATTTTTCTTTTTAAAACCAATACTATTAACTACTTGATAACCATAAATAAGAACATGTCCTTAAATGTTCCCTTAATGTTCATTACTAATATTAAATCTACTAATTCAATTACTCATCTTATGAATTTATTTTCTCACCTACTTTACTTATCATCTAGCTTTTAGAAAAGATATAGTAAGAGATAACATTATTACTTCTTTCATAAGATTAAATACATTTAAATCTAACACTTCATCTTTAGTTCCTTTCTCAATTACCCATGTCTTACACATAATTCATTTGTGCTTATCAAAACATAAATAAACTTTGCAATTAGAAATCTTTACTTTTCAACTACATTTCAATAATCATAAGAGAGATAGGGTAGAAATTACATAACTATAATCCTTCATTACAATATTCCAAATTACCAATGAACATCTCCCTTTTATATTCCTAAAACTATCCTTCCCAATTACATAGTTTTTTTTTTACAATTTCCATCACAATTACATCAAATTTCCCCAAAGGCTTACAATGAGTAATTATTGTAGCATCAAAAAATGGAAGCACTTCCATTTAGAACTGGTTTAGACCTCTGAGTAATTGGTTTTGCATCATGTCAAATACCTTGAATGGGTCTTTGACTTGGATTTGGTTTTTTCCCCTCGTTTGCCCCATTTTCCACTTCTTTTCTGCATAATTATGGCATCCTGAATTGAAATTCTATGATTCTTGACCTCAAGGTCAAGGTCAACTTCAAACCTGACCTAGGTCAAGGTCGACCTAGACCTTGACCCAGGGTCCAAATTTCAAGATCCCAAAATTTCTAGATGTCAAGTTTCAGAAAGATTTATTTCCTGCTTCTAGGTCAGTTGTTTCAGGCTTTGAAATGGTAAAATCTTAAATTATATTTAATTTAGGTCCATTTCTAGGGGTAAAGGCTTAAATGGGAATTTAATTCTCCTATTTAGGCCTCTCTAGAAGTTTGTGCCCTAGACTAGTATAAAAGGAAGCCTTCCTCTCTCATTTCAATCCATCATCTTGACACCCCATCTCTCAAGCACTCAAGCAAGAAAAATCAAGAAATCAAGAAGCAAGCAAGAAGGAGAAAGAAAGAATTCAAGCATTCATTCATCTTCAAGCATTCAAGCATTAAAGATCCAATTCATCAAGGAGATCTATTGGTAGCCATTGAAGGATTCAATCTCTATGGAGCCCTCTTGTTGACGATTTCTCCATCCACATCCATTCAAGCTTCTTCCTATTCCAAGATCCATTCAAGATTGGTGTTGAAGATCTAGACATGAGACATCCTACATCCAATTCTACATTCATTTGGAGCATCCATACTTGTGGATTCAAGGATTCAAATCCTCCACAAAGGTTTCAACATAGGCAAGGCGAATTGTTTCATTTACTTTGTTTATTACTGCAATTTCAAGGTTAATTCCTAAATTGGGGTTTGACCAAGGAAAAACCCTCCCCCCCAACAAACAAAACCATTTTTCTTACAGGAACAAGTACAGAATAATGAATTACAATACAAATCTGAACACCCTTTTCGAAAAAATTTTAGGATTCGTGAACAAAACTTTCGTCAGAGCAGCGCAAGTCAAGGTCGACATAAAGGGGTCAAGGTCGACCTTTTTCAGAAAGACAAAAGGTTTCTAGGTGTTCCTTGTCTCTGTGTTTCCAAGCTACATTAGGTTGCAGAATTTCTTGAAACTAAATACAAACACCAGAAAATAGCATTTTCCAGATATGTCATACTTTGAGGTTAGTATTTGTCTTCAATTCAATTAATATTTCAATACTTCCTTCCCTAATGGAATATAAGGTTGTATTCTTTCTTCATATTCTTCATCGATTGATTTATTTATGCATTGACCATTTTCTTGTGGTTAATCAATTTGGATCTTTCCTTTGGAAATTTGGGGTTAAGAAGAAGATCTTACCTTCCCCAATCCTCTATATCATACATTACATCTTGATCTCCCTTTTTATATATTACATTTTTGTGAACCCGCGATAGACAACTTTTTCTTTTATGGTGTTAGATCTTGCATGTATTAGCCTTCTTTTATGTGTTTGCATTTACATTTCATATAAAGAAAAAATTAAAAATAAAAAAACATTTATTTGTTGATGCTTTGTGTTTTCCTAGTCTAGTTCATTTGCATTGAGTTGGTATATGAGCTTTACTACATCTAGTCCTACTTATAATATCCAGTTAGAAGAAGTCATATGGGTTTCTTTGATCTTGAGTCTTCCTCTCCTCTTCTTAGGATCCCAGATGATAATTTTATTACTCGTGATTCCAATCCTACTATGGAGCATAACTCTTCTCACTCATCTCATGATGAGGATGATGCTTTAAGAGTGCCTCCTAAAAAGTTACAAAAAAATTCAACTAAACTTGATAAAATGGGAAATTGGCTTATTCAAGAGAACCATAATCAAGATTCTATTAAAGCTATAGAGGCTCTTAAGAAATTCCTTCTTGATAGTGATCAAGGTGTTAATCTCTTGTGTGGTATTACTCATCTTTTGCATTTAAATGTTAAACCTTTAGCTCAAGAAGCTCAATATTTAGGATTCACTCCTCCTTTCAGTAGTGTGGAACCTACTTTTGTTCCTTTACCTAGAATTCCTACTTATAGTCCTCCTTTAGTGACTACATCAGTTCCCTCTCTTCCTATGAGTGTTCTACCTGTGTCTCTACCTAATTCAAAACCTTCTTATCACAATGTTCCTTTTACTTATTACAATCATCTTCCAACTGTGGTTCCAAGTGTTCCTTCAGTTGTGTCTTCTATTCCTTCCACTTCATACACTTTACCTAGTGTTTCTAATGTTTCTATGCCTCCTATTTCATCTAATGATTCCACAATCATTATTTTGGCTCAAACTGTGTCGTCTTTACAACAATAACTTGCATCTTTAACTCAATCCAAGTTTAGTATTCCTACATGTGACATGGGAAGTCCTTTATCCCTAGACATTATTCATGCTCATGTTCCTTAGCAAGCCGATATGCCTCATCTTGAGAAATAAAATGGTAAGGGAGACCATGTTACTCATGTTCAAACATTTCAAATCCTTTGTAGTGACTATGCTCACGACCATAGGATTTTAGCCAAGTTGTTTACTAGAACTTTTCGTGATAAGGCCTTGCAATGGTATTGTTCCTTGCCTCCTTATTCTATTGACTCTTTTCCAAAACTTTCTAATGCCTTTATCCAACAATTTCAAAATAACATTGGTCTGCAAGTTTCTTAATTGATTTGATGCATTGTAAACAAAATACTAAAGAAAAATTGACTAAATTTATTGGTAGATTTATGCATTTGTATGCTCAAATTTCTTATCATGTTCCTAATATTGATATTCAGCGTATGTTTATTTCAAATTTACAAAAATATATTAGATATAAGATTCTACTTACTGAATTTACCTCTTTTCAATAACTTTGTGAAGCGCTTCACCATTATCAATTACAAGTGAGTAAATTTGAGAGAAACACTCTAATGGCTCCTATCCCATTTGATAAGAGTGATGCTGCTCCTAATCCAAACAAGTTTAAAAAACCTAACAACTATGTCAAGATAAATAAGCAAGAAAATGAAGTTGCTAATCAAGTTGTTGTTGCATCCAACAATGCCACTTCTCCATCCACTACTTTTCATTTGAATCGTATGTTTACTCCTCTTTCTAAATCTTTGCATTCTATTATGAGTAAACTATTGACTGCTAATATGATTACTTTACCTCCTATTCAACCACTTTTACCTACTATGGTGGCATCCAAATCCTTTGATTCCAAATCCTTCTGTCAATACCATCATCAGAATGTCTATGATATTGAGAAGTGTTATTGTTTAAAACATAAGGTTCAAGGTTTAATTGATTCTAATGCTTTATCTATTGATAATTTTGATGGTAGTGGGAATAAATCTATCTCTCCTGCTAATCAAAATCTCTAAATCTATATGAATCCTTTGCCTACACATGATACTAATACCATTGTTCAGCCATCTTCTATGGATATTTTTTACGATTCAAAGATGGATGACCTTAATCACATTGTTAACCATGTGGAGCATGCTATTTTGTCTCAATCTATATCTCCACCCAAGCCTCGATCTCAACCACTTCAAATTCCACCTCAACCTAAGCCTAAACTGAAACCTCAACCTAAACCTCGAAAACAACCTAAGAATAAAAGACCTAGGGAACTCTTGATTACCTTCAATGATTATGAGACTATTAAAGCTCTCGATGGTCCCCTCTACATTTATGATAGGATTTCTAAGATACCTACGCACAGTTGTCTTGTTGATCCTACATCCTTAGTCAATGTTATTACTGAAGAAAATATTTTTATGAAGAACTTACAACATGATTCTTATGATACATCAGATGTGTGGATTCAAACTTGTAATGGTTTTCTTTATCCATCATTTGGTTCTATTAACTTGCCTATTGAACTTTGTGGTAAAGTTGTGGACACTACCTTGATTGTTGTTCCTACTTCTGATCAGTTTCAAGTTAAGTTTGGTTTTCATTGGTTGAATGCCATGCATGTTGTTGCTTATCCTATCCATAAGTGTCTTAAATTCATTCATGATGAAGAATTGAAGATGATTAATCATAGTTTATATCAACCTTCTATGCCCAGGGATTGTGCTACACTAAACTTCGTTTGACCTTCATTACCTAATTCATGTCCTTCTCAACCTGATAAACTTTTTCACTCATATCAAGCCTATAAACATCACAATATTATTGAGTTAAGCATGCCTCAGATGGATCTTAACTGTAGTATTTTGCCTACACCTTCCATACCTCCTTTATCCATGGCTTCTAGTCATGTTAATCAAGCTCCTAGTGTTTCTTTTTAGCCTACTAAGAGTCCTACTAATCCTCTTATAGAACCTATGAAGGAACCGGTGGTTGTCCCTCCTAGTTCTCCACATATTTCAAACAAGACAAAATATAACCGATCTTCTAATGAACTTCATAAGAAGCGTCGAGCTCAAGCTAAAGCCCATGCCTCTATTATTCAAAATTCTTTACCTTCTTTTGACTAGCCTATGCCTGATGTGTTAGAAGAATTCAATGCTAATAATGATGTTAAAATGAATTATTATGATGATTATATTCATATCTTAGATTCTATTTTGATTAATCTTGATGAAGAAGATACTCTTGATGATACTAATGATGCTAACGATAAATACGAGACTATTGAAATTGATATTGATTTACCTAATATGCTTTTAACACAATTGATAATTACACCTAGTATCAAACATTATGATTCTCAAGAGGATCCTTGTTTGGAACTGGCTATTGTTCCTACTGCATTGGATATAGTCCCTCTTGTGATTTTCCCACCTTCCCAAAATTCCATAGAATGAGATGGGGAGAGTAGGTGATGCGCTTGATTGGCTTGTCCTTCATGGTAGCTTTTTGTATGTTTGCATGTTGTAATGTGCTTGTCTTGTAATGTGTTTGCTAAATTTTTATTAGATTCTTTTATATGAACCTTGTTACTTTGTTGGTGCAAGGTGATAAAGGAATTGAACATATTCTACTACTCCTCTATATGTATCTCTATTCTTATATATGTTATTTCCATGTTATGTTGTACTTGTGCTATTATTCATAAATGTTTTCCTTGTGTAGTCAGCTTGGATTTGCGACT
Source organism: Chamaecyparis obtusa (assembly GCA_027943335.1). Classification (NCBI taxonomy): domain Eukaryota; kingdom Viridiplantae; phylum Streptophyta; class Pinopsida; order Cupressales; family Cupressaceae; genus Chamaecyparis; species Chamaecyparis obtusa. The sequence goes on along the minus strand of BSBK01007290.1, from coordinate 598,128 downwards.
TCGTAGCACTGAATCTTTTTGGTCTCCATGTTGTGATCTGAAAAGACTCTTCTTCATAACTCTTATGTTTTCTTTCCTCCATTGTGATTGTAGTTCTACTTTATTTGGGGAATGATGTCAATTCATTTGTAATAATATCATTTATAAATATTATCTTATGATCATACTGACCCCACAGCAGGAAGATACCTTCTGTGTTCTCTATATGTTTATGTGGTATTTCCCTTGATTTATCTTCTCTTGGGGGCATCTCGTAGTGGAAACATAATTAGTGGAGTTGTTTGTGTTTCTTTTCAAGCCATTTCTCCTGTTAAAGTGTTAGCAATGACTTTAACATGGGGGTATACACTCTGCTCACTTTTTGCAAACACGCACTTTCAATATATATATTTTTCAAAGCTCTTCTCTCCATTTATGGATTAGTGACAAATCCTTAAAGCATGGATTTTTACCTTATAGGATCTGTTGATCCCTCCAGTATCAATTTTCAAGTTTTCATCCCTTGAGGTCGAAGGTGTCCTTAAGACTGGATCTCTCTTATTTTGGCTTTTCTCTTTTGGAATAGAATATTCCTAAGGGTGAATCTTTGATGGGTTGACTAGTGAGTAGGCACATTCACTAGGCAGTTCAACTCCTTATTTCCAGTTGTGATGTTTCCTTGTGTGGTTCACAATGGGACATAAGTTCTCATTGGCCAAGGTAGTCACACCCTCTTCTCTTTTTTTTAGAGGTGTCTCTCTTATTGTAATCTTGGAGTTGATGAAAACTTGAGTCCATGGGGGCTTGAGGATTCCTTTGTGCCTTTGATTTCAATAATATTTTATTTTTCTTTATGATCTCCTTTACCAAGAGTTTGCATCAAGTCCATACTCTTGCTAAAGTGGGGACTAAATGTAGTGTCATAAAATGGAAGCACTTCCATTTTGGACTGGTTTAGCCCTTCGAGTAAGTGGTTTGGGATTATGTAAAATGCCTTGAATGGGTCTTTGACTTGGATCTGGCTTTTTCCCTTGTTCTACCCCATTTTCCACTTCTTTTCTGTATAATTATGGCATCTTGAATTAAAATTATGAGATTCTTGACCTCAGGGTCAAGGTTGACCTTTTAGATCAAGGTTGATCTCGACCCTAATCTAGGTCAAGGTCAATCTCGACCTTGATCCATGGTCCAAATTTCAAGATTCTAAAATTTCTAGATGTCGGGTTTCAAAAATATTTATTTCTCATTTTCGGGTCAGTTTTTTCAAGCTTCAAAATAGTAAACTCTTAAATTATATTTAATTTAGGTCCATTTCTACAGGTAAAGGCTTAAATGGGAATTTAATTCTCCTATGTATGCCTCTTTAGAAGTTTGTGCCCTAGACTAGTTTAAAAGGAAGCCTTCCTCTCTCATTTCAATCCATCATCTTGACATCCCATCTCTCAAGCACTCAAGAAAGAAAAATCAAGAAATCAAGAAGCAAGTAAGAAGGAGAAAGAAAACATTCAAGAATTCATTCATCTTCAAGTATTCAAGCATTCAAGATCCAATTCATCAAGGAGATCCATTGGTAGTCATTGAAGGATTCCATCTCTATGGACCCCTCTTGTTGAAGATTTCTCCATCCACATCCATTCAAGATTCTTCCTATTCCAAGATCCATTCAAGATTGGTGTTGAAGATCTAAAGACAATTTATTTGAGACATCCTACATCCAATTCTACATTCATTTGGAGCATCCATACCTTTGGATTCAAGGATTCAAATCCTCCACAAGGGTTTCAACATAGGCAAGCTGAACTATTTCATTTACTTTGTTTATTACTATAATTTCAATTCAATTTCAAGGTTAATTCCTAAATTGGGGTTTGACCAAGGCAAACCCCCCAATAAACAAAACCATTTTTCTTGCAGGAACAGGTATGGAACAACGAATTACAATGTAGATCTGGACACCCTTTTCGACAAACTTTCAAGATCCGCGAACATAATTTCCATCAGAGCAACATAGGTCAAGGTCGAGATAAAGGGGTCAAGGTCGACCTTTCTACCTAGGTCAAGGTCAACCCTTTTTAGAAAGACAAAAGGTTTCTGAGTTTTCTCCGTCTCTATGTTTCCAGGCCAGATTAGGTTGCATAATTTCCTGAAACTGAATACAGACACCAGAAAACAACATTTTCTAGATCTGTCATACTTTGAGGTTAGTATTTGTCTTCAATTTAATTTAGATTTCAATACTTCCTTCCCTAACGGAATATAAGGTTTTCTTCTTTCTTCATATTCTTCATCGATTGATTTATTTATGCATTGACCATTTTCTTGTGGTTAATCAATTTGGATCTTTCCTTTGGGAATTTGGGGCTAAGAAGATCTTACCTTCCCCAATCCTCTATATCATACATTACATCTTGATCTCCCTTTTTATATATTACAATTATATTTTGAATTACAATACATATAAGTACATGATACAAAAGTAGAAATCTTTAGCAATATTTGAACCTGAATCCAAGTCAAACCATTCATGGACCACAAACAATACCTTGAAAAAGGATTGCCACCCAACCATATGGAATTGTGAATTTCCACCCCTCGTGTTAGGAGATAGAACCAAGGCACTCACAAGTGATGGAATATGGATGAAGTGACTGAGAGGGGGGGGTGAATCAGTCAACCATAAAACACTTCACAACTAATTCTTTCCAGATCCCTTAGGATATCTTAAAAATGTTATCTGTTTTAGCACTCGGTAAATAGATTGCAGTAACTTTGAAGATGCAGAAAGTATTAGCAAAATTATCTTTAGATATTCATCAGCACTGGTGTATGATTAAGATAGAAATTAAGAACACAAGAGACAAAAGATTTAACGTGGAAACCCAATATGGGAAAAACCACCAATGTATCTAGATACTAATTTTCACTTTTCTGAAGTGATGCCCGGTTAGAAGCCAACCCGGTAAAAGGTTACAAAACACACTGTTAGGTGTGACCTTGTTAGAGGATTTAAAACACCCTGCTAAGAGTGGCCTGGTAAGAGGTCTTGAAAACAATTCAATGGAATTGTCACCTTGTTAGAGGATTTACAATATGGTTGTTAAACCAACTCGGTTAAGAGATTTAGAATTCACTGTTACAATAATAAGAAGGTAACAATGAAAAATGACCTGTATAAATAATGCAACTATCTTGCTGATTACAGATCTCTATTTTGCATATGTGTGATCCTTCCTGATCAAATAAATTTGTGCTGCACCTCAAGGATATCTGAACATCCTTCACAAATTCGCACACACCTTTCCTATCTTTCTTCTGTAAATCTTCTGCTATATTTCTTGTTTATTTTTCACATTTGACCTTTAATTTATATGATTTTAGATTTGTCAAATTGACATTATTTAGTATAACAGTCGGCTGAATTAAGCAAACTTTATTTGTAAAAATCCTTCAAGGGTCGATAGTGCTCGGTGACCATAACTTTCTACAATCTTTCGGAGACTGAGGGAACTTGGTAAACATCAACAATCCTTTACCTTCGATAACCGACTGAACTCGGTAAACACTGAATTTCCTTTGACGACCGACTGAACTCGGTAAATACTGAATTTCCTTTGACGACCGACTGAACTCGATAAATACTGAATTTCCTTTGACGACCAACTGAACTTGGTAAATACTGAATTTCCTTTGACGACCGACTGAACTCGGTAAATACTAAATTTCCTTTGATGACCGACTGAACTCGGTAGACACTGATTTTCTTTGACAACTGAGTGGACTCGGTAAGCACTAATATTCCTGTCTGGTAGACCGACTAAGCTCGGTAGGAACTGATTGCTGCAGACTATGACATTATGTGACATCAAAGACAATACATAATTTGAGTAGCAATTTCCTTCAGACAATTGTTTCCAACAATCTCCCTCTTTGGCATTGATGGCAACACAATATGTCATAGCATAAGAAATTTGAAAGAGTTAGCTCGGTTCAGATTCAAATCTCCCTCTGTCAGCAAACTTCCTTTATCCTAAAAATTCTTCCTTCTGACTATTAAAAATTTCTTGAAGTAATAAAAAAAGACATAGCAAACACTCCCTCTTTGACAACACATGCCAAAGACAATTCACATATTACTGGTGTAAATTAATGTACCTCAAGTACTGATTCATATGCAATGATTCCTTGAATATGCTGCATCAACTGGTTGATTTTCAATCATTTTCTGGTTGATGCATCACTAAAACTGTATTTAGTGAGCCTCGGATAGGGGAATGACCCCTAACTTACCTCTTAGATACACAAATGCATCCTTAGGTAATGGTTTGGTAAAAATGTCTGCAATCTATTCTTTTGTATGAATATATTCTAATCTGTTTTCCTTATCCTGCACCAATTCTCTGACAAAGTGATATTTAATAGCAATGTGCTTGGTTTTGGAATGCAGCACTGGATTCTTAGAAATGTTTATTGCACTGGTATTGTCACAAAATATAACAACTGGTTCTTTGATTTCAACCTTCATACCTTCTAATAACTGTTTGAACCAAACAATATTTGAACAGTTTACTGCAGCAGCAACATATTCTGCTTCAGCTGTGGATTGAGATGTGCAATTTTTCTTTTTACTAGTCTAGGATACCAGTCTTTTTCCAAGAAAAAATGCTCCACCACTTGTGCTTTTTCTGTCATCAATGTTTCCTGCCCAATCAGCATCAGTAAACACTTTCAAGTCTAGATTACCTCCAAATTTATACCACAAACCATATTCTTCAGTTCCTCTTAAGTATCTTAAGATTCTTTTGATTGCCATCATGTGATTTTCCTTAGGTTTTGCTGAGAATCTAGCTACTATACCGACTGCTAAGGCAATATCAGGTCTTGTATGTACTACATACTGCAATTTTCCAATCATAGATCGGTATAGGGTCTGATCAACTTCTTTTGAATCATCATTTTTGGTAAGTTTCAGTCCAGTACACATGGGTGTACCAACTGGTTTTGAATCCTCCATACCAAACTTATTAAGTATTTCCTTAATGTATTTGGATTGAGTAATGTATATACCATTCTTGCTTTGCTGAATTTGAAGACCAACAAAGAATTTTATTAAACCAAACATAGACATTTCAAATTCTTTGTTCATTTGCTCTGAAAATTCTTTGCACTGATCCTCATTCCCTGTAAATATAGTATCATCCACAAATATTTCTGCCAATACAATTTTGTCATCCGGTCCTTCTTTAATATACAAATTGTTCTTATCATTGGCTCTTTTGAAATTAATCTGAATCAAATAGTTATGGAGTCTTTCATACCATGCTCTAGGAGCTTGTTTCAAACCATACAATGCTTTGTGTAACCTGCAGACCATGTCCTTTTTATCTGGATCAACAAAACCTTCAGGTTGTTCAATGTAGACTTCTTCATCAAGAATTCCATTGAGAAATGCAGATTTTATATCCATCTGATATACCTTAAATCCTTTGTGTGCTGCATAAGCAAGTAGAGTTCTTACACCTTCTAATCTTGCAATAGGAGGGAAAGTTTCTCCATAATCTATACCTTCTTCTTGAGAATAACCTTTACATACCAGTCTAGCTTTGTTTCTAGATACTTGACCATCTTCATTTAGCTTATTCCTGAATACCCATTTTGTTCCAATTACATTCTTATCTTTAGGTCTAGGTACAAGAGTCCAAGTTTTGTTCTTTTGTATTTGTTCTAATTCTTCATTCATTGCTTCAATCCAACTTTCATTTTCCAATGCATCTTTGATATTTCTAGGTTCAAAGTCAGTAAGCAGACATGTACCTTTTAGCTTGCTTCTTGTCATAGTACCATCTGATTTGTTTCCAATGATTTGATCTGGTGTATGATGTCTTCTGACATATTTGGCTAGTATAGGTTCCTTGCCTTTTGAATGATTCATGCTGTTGTCTTCTAAGATCTCTTCTTCAGGTTGCTCCGGCTCGGTAGATATTTGCTCGGTAACTTCAGGCTGAGACTCGGTCTGAATTTCTTCCTGTGACTCGGTTTGAACTTCTTCCTGTGACTCGGTTTGTGACTCGGTAACTGTGCTCGGCTCGGTAGATATAGTTTCCTTATAGATAGTTGTGTCTGCCAATGTTTCAGGTTCAATGTAAACGAATCTTCTGTAGTTCTTAGGTTCCCTTTTGCTTTCTTCTTCAGTCTTTTCTGCAAACTCATCAAATTTTACATGTATACTTTCTATGACTTTGTGAGTAGATAAGTTCAGACATTTGTATGCCTTGCTTTTGCTAGAATATCCTAGGAATATTCCTTCATCACTTTTCACATCAAATTTATTTCTTCTGGATTCTTTTAAGATATAACACTTGCTACCAAATATTTTCATGTAACTTACATTGGGTTTATAGCCATACCATAATTCATAAGGAGTTTTGAATGTGTCTTTCTTCAATTGTACTCGGTTCAAGGTATGAACTGCAGTGCTGATAGCTTCCTTCCAGTACTTTATAGCGATGTTCTTTTCTATCATTAGAGTCCTTGCACAATCCATAATAGATCTATTTCTTCTTTCTGCTATTCCATTCTGCTCAGGAGTTCTAGGAGCTTATACCTGTCTTTTGATTCCTCTTTCAATGCAAAAGTTGTTAAAATCATGGGAGATGAATTCACCACCTCTGTCTGATCTTAAGCATTTCAATCTTTTTCCTGTTTCCTTTTCCACTCTTGCTAAGTACCATTTGAACTTTTCAAATGCTTCTGATTTTTCTCTTAAATACATAACAGTCATCATTCTAGAATAATCATCAATGAAAAGAATAAAGAATTTATCTCCAGTATAGCTTTGTATTCCAATAGGTCCACATAAATCAGTATGCACAATTTCCAAAATTTCTTTAGACTGATAGTTCTTGCTCTTGAAACTAGTTTTACTCATTTTGCCAATCTGACAATTCTTACATAGACCAGTATCAGGTTTCTTCAAAGTAGGAATGCCTCTAACCTTCTTGAATTTGCTTATTTTTATCATGTTATCAAAATTTACATGACATAACCTTTTGTGCCATAGCCAACTTTCTTCTATTTGAGCAATAAAGCATGAATATTCACTGAGATCAAGATAAAATAAGTTACCTTTTGTTTGTTTGCCTGATCCAATGAGTTTTCCTTTTCCATCCAGCAGTCTTGCTTGACCATTCATGAATTCAACCTTGAAACCAGTCTTGATTAGCTGTGCTACACTTAGAAGATTATGTTTTAGTCCTTCAACCCAATAAGCATTATCACATATGAGTTCTTTGGTTAATGAGATTCTTCCTTTTCCTTTTATACAACAAGGTTCATTGTTTCCAAATCTTACATTACCACTATCACAGTCTTCTAGATATTCAAATTTTGTCTTGTCACCAGTCATGTGGTGTGAACATCCGCTGTCTATTATCCATATATCATCTTTTCTTATATGAGAAATAAGTGCCATCTTATCTTCATCATCATCAGATTCATCTTTTATAGCAATAAAGACAATTTCTTCTTCACTATCATCAGAATCTTTAGCCATAAAACATGATTTCTTACCTTTATCCTTGAATGATTTGAAATTCTTTTTGCCATAGTACTTGTGACTTCTCTTCTCTTCCTTGACTTGCTTGTTTGGGCACCTAGCTGCAATATGTCTAATTTCTTCACATGAAAAACAGATTAAAGGAGTTTTACCTTTATACTTACCTTTCCCTCTAGAGTACTTCTTTGCAAGTAATGCTTCTACAATTTCAAGATCACTATCAGAACTTTCTTCTGATACTTCTTCACTTTCTGACTGAACTTCTTTAATTTTCTTGTTTTTCTTTAGTGAAACCTTGGCCTCAAATGCTGATTCGATATTTTTGGAACTAGGAACATAGTTGTCATAGTTGTCTAATTCAAAGGCTGTCAATCTTCCAACTAAAGTATCCAAAGTTATATTGTGGTTTGTTTCACATCTTCTTTCTTGAATAGTTGATACTCTTATTGCATAGATAGGGAGTAATGTTCTGAGTACCTTACTTATAATAGTTTCATCTGAGATTGTTCCTCCAGAAGCTCTAATTGCACTTACACTTTCTTTGATTCTTTCAACATATTTTGCAATGTTTTCATCTTCCTTCATATTCATCTTGTCAAACTGTCCTCTTAGGCTTTCTGCTTTGGCTCTTTTCACATTTGCATCACCACCATATATTTTCTTTAGTGCCATCCACATTTCATATGCAGTAGTGCAGTCTTTAATATCATCAAATTCTTCATAGCTGAGAGCAGATGCAATGTCTATCATCATGGTGTTGTGAGTCTTTTTATCTGCAATGTCTTCAACAGTTAATGCGCCATTAGGAATTGTGTATTCTTCATCAATGTATTTGCATCCTGAATCACCAATGGAAGCCAGATGAAGTCGCATGAGACCTTGCCATTCTGAAAAGTTATCTTTGTTGAGCTTTGAAATTTCCCTCTTGTAAGACATCCTGATATTTACCTTAGGTCCTTGAAACCCTTCCTGCAAGCACCAAATGCTCTGATACCAATTGATGGAATATGGATGAAGTGACTGAGAGGGGGGGGGTGAATCAGTCAACCATAAAACACTTCACAATTAATTCTTTCCAGATCCCTTAGGATATCTTAAAAATGTTATCTGTTTTAGCACTCGGTAAATAGATTGCAGTAACTTTGAAGATGCAGAAAGTATTAGCAAAATTATCTTTAGATATTCATCAGCACTGGTGTATGATTAAGATAGCAATTAAGAACACAAGAGACACAAGATTTAACGTTGAAACCCAATATGGGAAAAACCACCAATGTATCTAGATACTGATTTTCACTTTTCTGAAGTGATGCCCAGTTAGAAGCCAACCCGGTAAAAGGTTACAAAACACACTGTTAGGTGTGACCTTGTTAGAGGATTTAAAACACCCTGCTAAGAGTGGCCTGGTAAGAGGTCTTGAAAACAATTCAATGGAATTGTCACCTTGTTAGAGGATTTACAATATGGTTGTTAAACCAACTCGGTTAAGAGATTTAGAATTCACTGTTACAATGATAAGAAGGTAACAATGAAAAATGACCTATATAAATAATGCAACTGTCTTGCTGATTACAGATCTTTGTTTTGCATATGTGTGATCCTTCCTGATCGAATAAATCTGTGCTGCACCTCAAGGATATCTGAACATCCTTCACAAATTCGCACACACCTTTCCTATCTTTCTTCTGTAAATCTTCTGCTATATTTCTTGTTTATTTTTCACATTTGACCTTTAATTTATATGATTTTAGATTTGTCAAATTGACATTATTTAGTATAACAGTCGGCTGAATTAAGAAAACTTTATTTGCAAAAATCCTTCAAGGGCCGACAGTGCTCGGTGACCATAACTTTCTACAATCTTTCGGAGACCGAGGGAACTCGGTAAACACCGACAATCCTTTACCTTCGATAACTGACTAAACTCGGTAAACACTGAATTTCCTTTGACGACCGACTGAACTCGGTAAATACTGAATTTCCTTTGACGACCGACTGAACTCGGTAAATACTAAATTTCCTTTGACGACCGACTGAACTCGGTAAATACTAAATTTCCTTTGAAGACCAACTGAACTCGGTAAATACTAAATTTCCTTTGACGATCGACTGAACTCGGTAGACACTGATTTTCTTTGACAACCGAGTGGACTCGGTAAGCACTAATATTCCTGTCTAGCAGACCGACTGAGCTTGGTAGGAACTGATTGCTGCGGACTATGACATTGTGTGACATCAAAGACAATACATAATTTGAGTAGCAATTTCCTTCAGATAATTGTTTCCAACAACAAGGACCAAGGAAACCTAAGGACAATGAAACAACTCTCCCAAAACACCAAAAAGACCAAAGATAAAAAAAAAACATAACAAAATACAATCACGCTAGAACACAAGGGTTCCAGAATACCATCTAGGTGAGTGTCATCACACAACTTGTGTATTTGGATCCACCCTAGAAACCATGTAACCCTGGTCCCCTTCTCAATTAAGGATCCACCCTAGCAGTTACTCGTGGTCCTAGTACTCCAATAGGTCTATGTAGACTATATCATTGCTTATTTTTTATTATATTTTAAGAACCACCCCCAAGTTCATTTTATGATTTTCACTAGATTAAGAACTCACCCATAGGATCCTTTAGCAATCACTTTGGGTCCCGACACCTATGATGAGCCACTCGCCTAGGGTACCTAGTAGCCCTACCCCAAACATGTCATTAAAGAGGCTGAACCACTCAAGACACCCATTACATTAGGTTAGGAACTCTCTCCTGTGATCCCACATCCTCAAGACAAGTCCTACCATTACCTTATGATAAAAATAAACATAAAAAATAAGTATGTATTCCACCAAGAACATGATTTCATAAATGGGGAGACCTAATGCAAGAATAAAGAATGATCAAAGAGAGAAAACAAGTGCTAACAAGGACCAGCTTACTAGCAACAAAGACGTAGACAAAAACACCTAATGTAACATGCCCAAAATTGAAAATAATGGTCTTGAAGCCTATGAAATAATTCCCATAGGGCCATATAAGTATCCTCATATATTAGTACAAGTATTCAGGGTATGGCATCCTAACTCATATGAGTTTCTGCCCAGAAGCTCAAAATTTCATCTCTAGATTGATCTTAAGACCAAAACTGGGCATGATGAGAGTCCTGGGAATGTTTTCTGAGGAAGACCCATTTGAGGTCCCCTAAACCCACATATAGGTCACTCATCAAGACCAATTCATCCCATCAATCCAATCTATAAATTTGTTTTACAAATAAATACAATAAAGGAAAACCAAAACTACACATAAACTAAACAACAAAGAGCAATGTAGAAAGAAACACCAGAGACTTCCCAAACTGTAAAATTGATAGAGAATGCATTCCTAATCAAAATATTATTTTACCCATCATAACCAGAGATATATAACATGCCTAACACATTTACAAGTCAAGGAAACACAAGCAGTTCTATCACTATGCATTTCCAAATCTCTCATTTTCCAAATTACACAAACATTCACACATTAATTCCTAATCAAAATATATTTGTTCCTATAGCATCAATAGTCCATATTCATTAATTTCCAAACTCACACACACAAGCATATGGAATTCTTCCTGGTTCCAGACCCTACCTAGAGTCCTACAAAGAAACCCTTTGACGTTGAGAAATCCTTAGCTCCCCACCTTCCCATATGATCCAACACCTTCCTTCCAAGATTTAGGATAGTAATTACCCTTTTCTAGAATCACCTCCCACTCTCCCTGAGATCCAAAAATCTTCTCTCCTCACAAAAATTTTCTAACTTAGGCTATATCCTCTATGAATCCCCTCTTCCAAAAATTTCTCCCAAATAAAATAGCCAACCATATGATTGGAGGAGTTTCTTTATGGGAAGCAATTGCTCCAACTACTATAGTCGGTTCACAAAAATTAAACAACTTATGTACATTCCCATGAACCTTAATTAGAAGTTTAATTTTTAATTAACTTAATTCACTTTACCAAGACAATGAATATGTTATAGATAAATAGGTGTAATCACTTGAAAATGGAAAAGAGTAATTCAAGTGAGCAACCAAGGCAAAATCAAAGAAATAAAGTCAAATAAAGCTAAAATAAAAGAAAAATTACAATCAAGCCATAATCCAAATTTAATTAAAAACCAAAATCTAATAAATCATGATAAATCAATAAATTATGCAATTAATCTAATTAATTGTATAGTTCAATTTAAATCAAATCAACCCATTTAAGGGGTACACATGGCTAAAGAAATTAAATAATTTCAATTAAAAAATCCTAATTTTCCCTCAGCACCACATGGGAGGAAAATGCCTCAACCAATAGGATTTAAGGATCAAGCTCAAAATGAATCTCAATCACACATAAGGTGAGAGCATCTTGGCCACCCATTTTGTCTCTTTGTCCCAAGCTTTGAGGAAAATCCATTTAAATTGTCTCCAAAGGTGAAACCATGGACTTAACCCTAATCCAATCATGATCAACTCAACTCCACCCCCTACCCTTGCCAAAATCTATAAAAGCAAGGCATAAATCACTCAATGAGGATCCAAAAATCTGAGAATAGCATCCAACGTCTTGCAATTTCAAGCTAGAAAGGAAAATTTAGTACTAATTAAGGCTTAATTCACTTTGGATATGAATTTTTAATTTGTTTATCATTCAATTCTCATTTTAGAGTTGTCACTAATGGAAGATTGCTGAGAGATTTGCATTAGAAAATCTAAATAGTGGTCCATAGAGTGCTTAATTGTCATTTATTTTCTTAAATAGCTTATTCTTTGTGGTAATTTAGTTATTATTTTCATTTATTTGCAATACTAACCCTATGAAGGTTCTTTTCATAGCACACAATAGGATTACCAAATAACTTACATAGCTCAATAGTAAATTGGCTAGTCTAACTCTTAGGAGGTCTCGGGTTCAAAACTCCTAGACAAACTAGTTTTGTTGATTAAGTAATTTACATTTATTTATTTTATTTATTTTACTCTACAAATAAATTATTTACTTATCAATCATATATTCCCATATAAATGCATTCACACATATAAATATACATATCTATATATATTTATATACACATAGGTATATATGTGTGCACTCATATATACATACACATATATAATAAATTACACCACACAATCTAATACATCCATATTTATATTTATATAAGAGAACAAAATACTGAGAATCAGAATATAGAACATACAGATAGGAACAATGAGAACATAATATTCTAACAAAACAAAAATATCAAAATTGACAAAATAATGATATTATCTAGCTCTCCCCTAATAGGGTGACTTCCTAAATAGTGATCTAAATGAACAAGGATTCCTTGATAGAATCTTGGTAATATCTCCACACAAAAACATTCGAGGATTTGAAGGCACACTCAAACTTGTGTAGCCAGGTGAAGTCAATGTCTCGCACATGCATCATCAAGTCGAGTAAAGCATATATACACCAACACACACAGTAGTAGACAAGGAGGGGGAGTGCAACATCATGTGGATCTCCCATAGAAGTGACTATGACTACCTCCCCTCATCCCACAAGCACATCAAACAATATCGATATCAAAGCATAATTGGGTTAGTGTGGTTAGCTCCAAAATAAGCATAACTTCATAATGTAAAAACAAAAAATGAGTCATCCTCATGAACAATATAATCATGTATATAAGTAGAATGTCATGTTTAATAATTTAAATCATTTACTAACCTCATAAAAAAAATTTATTATCCAAGCATATAGTCATAATGTCTCATCCTCTAATTCAAATAAATAAAACATGGGATCCATAATAATCAATGTAATAATCTTGTCAATCCAAAATATCAAGGTACTAGGGTGGGCATTACATGATTTCATGAATAATGGCCTCAGAATATCAAGTTGCATGATATTCACCAAATATTGAAAAATTTTCATAAGGTATGTGCACACGTATCCTCAATAATACTTACCATAGGAATATTATATTCATGGTCTTTTTAAGGAAATTAATCCACCATGAAAGATATTCATAGTTTATTTAAGTAAATTAATCCACCATACTAGATATTCATGGTATATTTAATGAAATTAATCCACTATGCAAGATATAATCTATCATGATTTGCTTAGACATCATAAGATATTTATCATAATAGAAGATTAAGTTATTATAAGATCATCACCATCCAATACTTTAACAAATACAAGTGATAATAAGTTTGAAGTTGTCACTTCCTCATGATGTACACAAGGGGCAAGCCCATTAAAAAACTTTGAATCACACACATGACATCCACCATGGCTCAGCACAGAGGGTGGAAACAAGGGATTTGACCTTGAACTTCTCTCACAGAGAAGAACTCATTAAGAAGATATCAATCTATTGATCTTTTCATCCAATATTTCTTATGATAAACTGTCAGAATCCCTTTGAATCTAATATCAATCTTTTGAGCTCCTCATCCAAATTTACCTCTTAAGTGTCAAACTCCCTCTAAATATGATATCAATCTTCTTTTCTTGCAAGAGCATCCCCGAAAAAGATCAAGGCAAATAGCTCTTATAGTACTTATAAAAATACAAATAAGAGAGAGGCTACAATGAGTAGATAAATTTAATACTCAATGATAATAAATACTTATATACACGTCAACATCCTTGATACAAGTTGCTTCAATGAAGGTCCATGTACATCAAATCAGAAAACACCTTCTCGGATTATTTGAGAGACATCTCCCCTTTGAATCATCTCCCCACTAAGGATGGTTCAAATGAGAATGAAACATTGGTTATTCCCCCCCACAATGTAAAATTCCCACTCTTATTGTCTTTTATATCCTCATGTCTTTTTTTTCGACAAAGATGCAACCTGATGTTATTACCAGTGCTCAGAACTGATGGGAGAAGACTATAATGAATAATGAATTAATCTCAGAAGATATTCACGCTAAAATAGAGAATCATTTAATGTTATAGTGGTGCCTTTACAACTTCTTTCCAACAACACTCCTAATAGAAACCTCTAAGGATATTCAAAGTCTCTTATGTGGGTTGATCTCTCACAAGAAGAATAGGAAGCCTGAAGTCTGCAGAAAGAAGTGAAGAATCCAAAACACTTGGCTCTTGATGATTTCTAAGTAGCTCCTGAAGCCAGAATCAAATCACGGTATGACATTCATAGACTCCCAATGTTTTCCTTTTCCAATAATAATATTAGCTCCAAATGGTGTTGGTTTCTCTCTTTTATAAAATATGCTTGCTGAAAATTTTAGACTGAATATCACCAAACCTTCAATATTCCACAAGTATACTTCTTCTGATTCAGTGCCACATATTAAACCACCATCATCGATGCAATAAATATTATGCCAAAGTTATAAATATAAACCTCTCTGTAATATGTAGTTTTTTTTACACTACATGAGCTTTCCTGATAATACTAACTACACATCAATATAATCCTTATGATTAGATTACAGAAGCTCCCGATTATGGACTTATGTGCAACTTCCTTAGATCAACAAGATCATGGATAATATTGTAGAAATAATATCTCACTTGATTCTTCAAAAATGAATAGATACCATCTGTGGTGATTATATCTCCCATGAGTGTCACATTTCCCTTCACAACAACAATAGTTCTTGAATAAGTGGAGGCTCCGCACACGTAGAGGCTGTGAAACCTAGATCTTCCAACACTGTTTCATAGACCTATGACTCTTCAATATTATTCTATACCTATCTCATTTGTTTCTTGGCTCTGATACCATGTTAATTTTTAGGATCATTACAAATATAATAGCACTACATGTAATGTATGTGTGTTTCAAATGCAACAATATATCTTTTATTTATATTGTGAATGAGGCTAGGAGAGACGTGTCCCTTCATGAGACATGTCTATTCATTATTATGAGATTAATATAATGACAATTGATTATATATATATATATATATATATATATATATATATATATATATATATATATATATATATATATATATATATATATATATATATATATATATATATATATATATATATATATATATTAGAGGTTGGTTTGTTTACACTCAATCATGGAAGCATATACATTTTGTTGTTTATACTAATTTCTTATTGTGTAGCCTTTAATGTGTTGGATTATGAACATATTGATGAAAGCTTACTAAAGAGGCTTTGTAGTGGAGTCTTAACCAATAGCCAATGTACCTTCTAGTAGCACAATCAATGCTTTAATTTATCATAGTTCCTAGCCATGCTAGATATTTTGACTCTTTTATTTAACTTGTTGTGTTAGGCTACCACCATATAATTTTTGATGGAAGATTTCTCTACTTGTACAAAACTTCAACATTATTAAATTTTTGGTCATGTTTTATCTTCAACTACTATTTTTTTAGTTTTATTATATTGAAGGATTGGGTACGAAATTATGGTTCTATACAATTCTGAAAAGATACCTGATTTGTTGCTTTATTAGTTCTTTTTGTGGTCCCCAAAATTTTTAAGAAATTGGAAGTTTGAAAGAATTATAGAAGTTGTAAAGTTGTAACTGGTATTTTCTCTTTGAATGGGGCATTAAGCACTAGAATGATTTTTTTTTAAATTGTATTGAATCCCTATCTCTACATTTTACAAAATTACAAAATTGATATCAAATCCTTTTTTTCTCCAAAATAATAAAACGATGTAGGGGCCAATTTTTCCTTAACTAAAAGAAAGGGAACTGATAGTCTTACAAATTACAAAATAATAAATCACACTGTATATTTTTTTCCTTCATGTTCCTCACTTGTGAATCCTATAAATGTTTACTTAGTTAGGATATAGTATAATTTTGTGCATGTGTTGTTGTTTATCCTTCTAATTTTTAAATTTTATTTGAGCTGTATTTTTTGGAAATTTTCCCTACAAAATTTGGAGCTCTTATGCTTTGAAGTACAATATAGGAAGGAATAATCTAATTCAAAAAATTTATCTTGGGGGTGATTTAGGATTAGCAAATCAATCAAGGTAGGTTATGCTAATAGTACCAAAGTGTGTTGTAATGAAAGACATAAAATCACCTTGGATTTATAGATGGGATAAACATGAAGAGAATTTAGTTTTAAACACGCCAAGGATGATTCAAAGTCAAGAAGAATCAATTTCATGGGTTAAAGGAAGGAAAAATCAATAAGATTTGAAGTGGTGGCAATGAGAGAAAATTGTGTCAATTATGTTTAGCGTAATTTCATTGTGAGAAATTAGTGTATGTAAGCTTTCAAATTTAGATTCAGCTTTTCAAGAAAATATTTATTTAAAATATTATATAATTTGATATATTGGAAAAAATTTAAAAATATAAATTATTATAAAAATATTTTAAAATGGCATTTTCTAATCTTATAAAATCATATCTACTATTAATAATACTATAAAATATAAAAGGATTTAAAGACAATGATTTATTATTTCAAATTTTTCCCAACTTTCCTTAAATATCTCTAAATTTAGTTTTTTTAGTTTTCAAAAACTACATGTGTTTTAAAAAAATTAGTATATTTTCCAATTGAAAAATGTTACAAAAATTTGACATTATTGACATGTACTTATAGACAGATTTCAATATTGGTGAGTACAATAAGCTATTTGAGGATATTGAAGTTTCATGTTGTTAAACTTGACTAAAACAATTGTTGATGAAACTTATTTATAAAAAAAATGATTTTCAAAAGAAGTAAGATCGATCATATGAGAAAATTTTCTATTACAAAGGTTATATAATTATGTTTTTTCACCACATTAAAGATATTTGAAAGAGTATTAAAAATTATTATTGTTATCGACATAATTCTTATATTTTTTATAAGATTATAATTTTCCACAATAGCATATTTATTTGAAATGACATTGAAAATTATTATTTTTGTCATTATAGATCAATATGCCCTTGAGACAATGCATATGATGCCGGGTGGAACATAAACTCAGAGACGCAATGAATTTCAGACTGGACTGCTCAGCCTTCGGGATGGTCACCACACTCCCAACCGGATTTTGTCTCACAGACTTACAATGCCATGGAGCAATAGTTGGTAAGGTGGAACAGTGTGATTTTTTGTGGGAAATTCGAGCTCATACTTTCCTATTTTTTGATACTAGTCATTTTCAGAACAATATTGAATATTGAAATTTGAAATGTATTGATCTTCGACTTCATGTTTTGTCAAAGATAGGCCATGGCCTCATGATTGTAATGTATATAATTAGACTTTAAATATCAAACTTGATAAGGTCTCCTTATCACCTTTTGTATATATAGCGACGATGTCAGGTTTTCTTCCTGATTCTTTCCCGGTTGAGCTCTTTTTGAATCAGTTTTTATAAATATATAAAGTGGTCCCCCCACTTTTGATTAAAAAATAAATTAAAAAATTATAAACTTCATTAAATAATGTTAAAATGATCTATTTATGTCCTATAGAATATCCCTTGTACATTCTATGGGTGCAAGTGCTAGATATGTTATGAATAAGATATACATAACTTAGCTTATATAGAATTTGAACTTATGACCTTTTTTAGAAACACAAATTTTCTATTGACCACTGGACTAATTCAAAGAATGAACCTATCAAAAAATTTGAAGGCCTAATTTTTTTGGACATGTCTATCCTCCCAACAAAATGTACCATTGAATTTTTTTAGAAATTTGAAAAACAAAGTGGAATTTTACAAATTTTTCAAGATGAATTCTTCATGATCGAAAAGATTTATGGTAGAAAACAACAAAAATATCTATGAAAAAATTGTTATGTTTTGGCAGATCTGAAAGAAAAAATTAATATCTTAATTTTACGATGCATTGTGTGGGGGAGGATAGCACAAATGGAGATTTAGAGACATAGTACATTTGTAAAAGAGATGTAAACAAGAAACCTCAATATTCACACTTTGATATCAAAGCCTTACTTTATCTTCTGAATTTGTGTGATTGTCTATGTTTTATACACGGAACAAGTTGTACAACCTTCAGAAGAGATCCTGTAAGGCCAATGAAAGAAATAAAGATTCAAATGAATAAACAAAAGAAGATGCGAAGGAAAGAGGAGAAGAAGAAGGAAGAAAAATGTGAGTGAAAAAGAAAGAGGTAGGAAGATGTAAGAGGGAAAAGAAGTCATCCTGAGAAGCCCTCAAGGATAAAAGGGAAGCGCTAAGTGCTGAAATTAAAAAAATAGTAGAAATAAAAATGAAGAAATCAGAATAGCACACACACACACAGAGAAAGACACAAATAGAAAATTTATATTTGTTCATCCAAGCTGGACTACATCTACTCTACAAGTAGGAAACTCTCTCTTTTATTCAGAATACTCTTTGTGTCTTAATACACAGCGGCTCGGTGTAAAAATATATAAAAGAAGAAGATAAGAACTTCCTCTCAATGCAACCCAAGTAGAATATGAATGGTTCAAGGAAGCAGAGATTCTGTTGTTACAAACCCAGGCAATGATTGGGCTTCAGCTCCATGTCAGATTCATTACAATCTCCCACTTGAAGTTCAATCAATGATGCGAGAAGAGATGCACTACTTCATACCATAAAAAAAGAATGCTCAAAGGTATCCCTACAGCATGCTAAGGTCACTTCTTCAAAATGTCAGGAGAAGCTCTACAAAACTTGAATTTATCCCTTGTTATAATGTTCCTCAAACCATTTACCTGACCCCATCTAATGACATTCAAAGAATGTGAAAGCACATCTCTTTCCACCCACATACAAAACCCAAAAATGCCTGGAAGAAAGCCAAATTCACTGCTAACTACAAAAAATAGCAGAGTCACAAACTTCCACACAAGGCCTTTATCTTCTAGTTCAATATATTGATCACAACATGCATTTTGTCCCAACTAAGTATCACCATCAATTTCATCCACCCAAGGTTCTTTGGCAGTAGCATGCTTACTATCCTCTACCTGATCCCCAAAACTTTCATTATCAAGCATACTAAGAAAATCATCAATAATGGAATCTATTTCAGCATCTAATTGATCCAAAGAACTTTTTTGTACAGTCGATATTTCACACAATGACAAATTTGAAACAAGATGAACAACTCCCACTTCAACGTGACTCTCTATTACATACAAAGTGCCTAATTTTCTGCCCCTAGCAATTACCAAGGCCCCTTTTTTAACGTTACATCTATTTGATTCAAAACTAATTTCACAACCTTGAGAACCCAATTGTCCAACCAAGATTGCATTTTGTTTGAGCTCAGGAACATATCTAACATCATGTAACAACCAAATATATCTATTTTTTAGTTTTAATGAAATATCCCCTTTTCCAACCACATCACAAGATTCATTGTTACCAAGAAAAACCTTACCGAAGTCACCGGTTTGTAGATTTTGGAAATACTCCTTGCACGAAGTAACATGAAATGATGAACATGAATCAAGCACCCAACTATTTGTTGGAATTTCTTCTTGGGTTAAAATAAGAACACTGACATCTTCTTGGTATGTTGTGTTGGCTTCATTATTAATCAATGTTTCTTGAGTCTTTTTGTAGTTCCAACAATTTCTTTTTATGTGACCTGGTTTGCCACAAAACCAGCATTCTCCATTTCGGCCCCTGGACTTTGATCTTGTTCTATTATTATTTTTGCCTCTAGCTTGACCCCTTCCTCTATTGGCAATACTTACAATAGTCAAGGCATCACTGGATGAGGGCTCTTGATTTTTTCTTCTCATGTCTTCATTGAGAAGAGTGGCTACAACATCATCAAATTTTAACTTACTTTTGGCAACCACCAAAGTGCTCACTGCCCTCACCACACCTTCCCAGCTATTTGGTAAAGAACGCAATAATAAAATAGCCTTGATCTCATCATCTAATTTAATGCCCATAGAAATTAATTGGGTGACTGATGTATTGAATTCATTTAAATGATTTGACATAACTCCCCCTTCTCGCATTTTCAAATTATACAATTTCTTCATGATAAATACCTTATTGGAAGTTGATGCAATGTCATACAAGGAAGATAGTTTGTCCCACAACTCCTTCATGGTTTTCTCAACTAATACATTGAAGAGCACATTGTTGGACATCGATAAGATGATAGTTTCCCAAGGTTTCATGTCCATCTTCTCCCAATCTTCATCTGACATTGAATCCTTTCCCTTTGTTTTCCCTTGCAATGCGGGCGATAGATCCTGCTTGATCAACAATGACTCTATATGCACTTTCCATATTCCAAAGTTCTGACCTGCAAATTTCTCAATCCTCCATTTTTCTACTTCGTCCATTACTCTGAGAAATCTTCACCGATTTCCAGAAAATCAAATCAAGCTTTACCAGCTCTGATACCAATTGTTGAAATTAAAAAAAAAATAGCAGAAATAAAATTGAAAGAATCAGAACAGTACACACACACAAAGACACAAATAGAAAATTTATAGTGGTTCATCCAAACTAGACTACATCCACTCTACAAGCAGAGAACTCTCTTTTTTATTCAGAATACTCTCTGTGTTTCAATACACAGCAGCTCGATGTAAAAATATACAAAGGAAGAAGATAAGAACTTCCTCTTAATGCAACCCAAGTAGAATATGAATGGTTCAAAGAAGTAGAGATTCTACCGTTACAAACCTAGTCAATGATTAGGCTTCAGCTCCATGTTAGAGCCGTTACACTAAGGAAATAGAAAATCATCCTGTGAGATTCTGGTGTGAAGAGGAGGGAATTTATATTGTTACCTAAATATTCCAGCTGAATTGATGATGGGTTGGGCTTCTTTGTTGCTACTATTGATTCAAATGTGCCTTGAACTTTGGGATTTGGTGCAGGATACCCGAGCAGGGGCACTCATAAAATGTAGAACAAAATGGTCCTTCATTTCTACATTTTCTAAGTCCAGTGATTATGCCCGACTCAAATGTTTTCCAGGTCGTATTTTCAAGAGTGTGTGTTGCCATGTGACCGTGACAGCAGACCATCATCCAACTAAGCACTTGAGCACTGACATGTCTCATGAGCTCACATCATCATTCTTGGGTGCTGAGTTTCATCTAGAGAAAAGCAATGGAAACATGTTGTATGTCAATCACAAAATATGTTACTACATCACTCATACAATCTAGCACTCCTTACTGGACTTCGTGGAAAACCATTCTCAAGAAATACAACAATGTGTGTGTGAATTTTGTACCTAGCTATAGACACAACACTTCAGTAAAACATTAGAGGTTAGCAAAAACTGAAATCTGCAAGTAATTGAAACTATGCTAACCAGGCGATTTACTGCCTTCTAGTAGGTGCGAGTATGATGTTCTCATATTGAAATCGAGATCAGTGACAATGCAACACCTAAATGAAGGATTTAAGATGATGAAAGCAATGAAATATGAATGCAAATTAATCTATATTTTTGTATTTTCTATGCAATAAGAATGAGAAACTGTGTGAATCTAAGCTATAATGTAGTAAATTGAGTTTGAATGCAAATTTAATCTAAGAAATGCAATGAATGCATATAAAAATCTATGATATGAAACTATGAATGCTCAAAATAATAAATGAAAATCTCACAATAGCCTTGATTCGCAAAAGATTGATTCTTCAGTCACGAATTCGCCAAAGTGAGGATGCAATTTTGAGGTGTTTTTGTGAAGAGTTGAGCCTTGATTTTATAGAAATCCAGGGCTTGAGGATGCATTGAGAAAAGCCATAAATCACTCTTGATAAACTCAGGTTGATTTTTGAGTTAACAAGAAATTAAGAATATTTAATTCATAAAATCATGCAAAAGTAGTTTTTATCTCAAAATAGAGCTTTAGTTCTCTTTTTCAACTCATCATCGGATGTTGAGTTTTAGAAAGTTTACAAATTGAAATTAGAAATTGTTTTAAAGTTGACTACTTTTGTGATTGTGCATGATTTAATATGAATTAATTTAATAAATAAAGTGATTTATTTTCCACTTAACTGATTTTGAATTAAAATAATTGATTTATGGGTTAATCAATTATTAAATCAAACTTTATTCAAAACTATATTATTAAATATTGACAACTGACTTTAATTAATTAAATAGGAATTTAATCAATTAGTCATAAGATTTTTTATTTATTGTCAAAATTAAATAATACAACTTAGGAATAAATTTAGTTAAATTTAATTAAACAATTAAGTGGTAGTATTAAATCTAATTAATTAAATATTTAGAATATTCAATTAATCAAACTTTAGGATAAATAGGATTTATCGCCAAATAATTATTAAATTAAAGATAATTAGGATAAATGGGAATATTGCTAGGAATATTCTTCGATGCAGAATTTAGGATAAAACCAATAAATTCGATAATGTGCAGATGTGCCTTAGGTTAGGACTTTGATGTCAATTTCATTTGAATTGAAGATGTAGGAGGTTAATGAACCTATAGCCCATTTTTGGGGTATTGCATTTTTCCCTTCTTTGAATTACTGTGCGAAGCATAGTGGTTCAAAGAATAATATGTGTATGATAAATATGTTTGAGATTGATTTGAAAGATGAACCAATTTCGAGACAAAAATTGATTAAAAGATTGGAAAAAGACGTCGACCCACGTCCAGGATGATCAGGAATTGAGATGATGCTAGCTATATTAACAATGAACCGGTGATTACGAAAAAGTGCCAAAACACCTGATTCTGAACCTTATGATTGCGAAGAAGTGAGTGACCGATTACAAACCTGAATGTCCTTGTATGAATCATATTAGTATCACATCCTAAACCCATCAGTTACGAAGAACCAAGGAAATAACACTAATGAACCGATGCTTACAAAAAGTTGATACAGTTTACAAGATAGACTTAGGATACCAGATTGATATGGATCTCGATGAATCTGATATGCCCCAAGAAATGAAAGATTTTCCCCAAGCAATGAGGACTTTTGATGAATCAGTAACTAGACCTGGTTGTTGTCTTGATCACTGAGAGAAAGATATTGATTTACATAATTGGATTTACAGACTTGAATGATGTGCAATACCATGCCCCCTTTAGGATTAAAATTGAAATCTAAAAAGAAAAGTCAGTGTTATAGTTTAGAAGCATGTTAATTGATTTGAGAAGTGGTTATACACGTCTGAGAACGCATTCTGCATCATTTTAGAGGTCTAGAAGACCAAGTTTGACTAGGTTTGACCATGAGTTGACCATGGTTGACCAAGTTGAAATTTTGATAGCTTGATGTGAGATAATCAATTAAGTTGAAAAATGGATTTCTTTGATGTTTGAAGGTCGAATATGCAAGCAGTTTACAATATAAATGATCACAAATTCTGATTTTGATCCCAAAAAAGGATTCTACTTGTTGTTTCGTTGGAGGAACCTTCATACAATGCTCAGTCCTTGTGTCATGTTTAGAATTTTTGGTTTTGAAGGATCGTTTAAGTGTTCAAGCAATTTGTGAGATCATGCAAAGTGCAAAATGAAATGCAAACCTAGGACCTAGGACCTAGGACCTAGTCACTGATCATGTGTCGATTTGTTGTCATCATTGAACTTTTTAGGTAACCAGATAAATCAATACAATGTCCACTAGCTAGGAAACTATAGACATATGAATATTGATTTGTATGTGCAAGAATCAATACAACACCCACTGGTTAGGCAACCATGGACATATGAATATTGATTTTATTTTCAGAATGTCAGATTAAATATAAGCACCAAGGCACAAACACCGGGATGACCTAAATATCATGTCCATTTTGATATTTCAATTTGTATAAGCATCATAACATCAACGTCATGATGACCAAAATATGCCTTGCGTGACAAACACATCAAATAGTCAAGAGATCATTCTAAGTCCAGTGGGAATTACCCGTAGTGACCCTTTATTGTTCACATCCTTAAGTAAGATTGTGTTTCACAGCAGGAGAAAGAATTCACTCAAAAAGACAATAGTGAGATCAAACTTCCTTGAATTTTTTGAGTATCAATGGTCGGGGTACTCATGGCCATCCAATTCGAGATAGAGGCTCTTACAGACGGACACCATTTCAATCCAGAATTTCCAAAGTTGTTAGATTTTCACATACAAGTAGAAGACAAAGAAAAGATTATGCCCCCATTCATCACTCCCTAAATCCTATAAAGGACATCATCGAAGAGCTCGAAGGGAAACAATATGCAAAAATCTCAATGCGAATCAGTAAGCATACAAGGAGATAAAAGCATGTAAAAAGCATAGATTGTTTTCAGTTTGATGTTTGATTGCATTGTTGTAGATGCAAAATCCTTTCTGGAGACAAGACTGACTGACTGACTTAAATGAAGCTTCAAAGGACTCTGACTGGATATGATACATCTAAGATACATTGGAGGCCATAGGATATTACTTTGATTGCCCCCAAGTTTGAACATTGATAGGATACAGACGGTTTAGCGTATTGGTGTACAGACCGACTTATTGAAAATAGGAATGCGTAAACAAACTGGGAGATATGTACAAACTAAAGCAAGACTGAAAGCTGGGAAAGACCAAGATTGTGCTGATAGATGGAGCATTTTGAACAAGTGGCACCTGTTTGCCAGGTTTTCACCATCTTGGCAGAGATTCTATTTTTTCTACCAAGGCGCCTATTTCCAGGTTTTTGTGAAGGCACTTTTTTCTTTTTCTCATTTTTTTGTATTTTTCCTTTTTCCAATTTTTTTGTACTTTTGATATTTTTTACTTTTGTTGTGAATCACCAAGGCGCCCATTGCTAGGTTTTCACCAAGATGTTCATTTTTTTCAGAACTTTTTCATATTTTTAAGGATTTTTCAGGACATTTTGCAAAGACTGAATGCCTAAGGCATAGAATTTCTTTAGATTGAGAATGTTGATTGGTTCTTAGAGTTGTTCTCCTTTAGTCATTGAGAGTTGATAGGCACTAGAGCCAAAAGTAGCAGTGATAACAAAGGGACCCAGCTAGTTGGGTTCAAACTTCCCCTTGCATTCGCTATGTGATTGATTTTTAGGATTCTCTCTCAAGACTAGATCATCAACCTAAAATTCTCTATGTCTAACTTTCTTGTTGTAACCTCTAGACATTCTCTTCTGATATACTCTGAGATGATCATACGCTACTTGTCTGCACTCATCTATTAGTTCAAGTTCTTGCAACATAGACACTCTGTAGTCATCATCAGTTACTAGACCCTGCATTCTAATTCTTAGTGATGGGATTTCAACCTCAATAGGCAGTACCGCTTCAGACCCATAAACTAAAGCAAAAGGTGTAGCCCCTATGGGTGTTCTGATACTTGTTCTGTAGGCCCAAAGAGCTAGATTGATAATGAGATTCCAGTCTCTTCCTATTTTATTAACTGTTCAGTGCAAGATTTTCAATAGATTCTTATTAGAAGCCTCTGCTTGTCCATTCCCTTGATGATAGTAGATAGATGACCAATATTGTGTAATCTTGAATTTGGCACATAAATCATCCAATTCTTTGTTCTTAAATTGTCCACCATTATCTGTGACTATAGAATGTGGAATACCATACCGGTATATGATGTAGTTCAAGATGAACATAGATATTTGTTTTCCAGTTGCTTGTGATAAAGGGACTACTTCTACCCATTTCATGAAATAATATGTAGCTGTAATAATGTGGGTATGCCCATTAGAAGAATGAGGATGTATGGATCCTATAAGATCAAATGCCCATTGTTGAAAAGGCCATTGTGTAGTGAAGGGGATTAGATCTCTCCCTGGAGCATGAATTAAGCTGCCATGCACTTGGCACTTTTGACAGTTCTTAGCAAACTTGATAGACTCTTTCTCCATTTCTGACCAATAGTACCCAGCCCTAATAAGTTTTCAGGCTAGTGTTAAACCGTTTGAGTGCGACCCACAAATACCATCGTGGACTTCCTCTAACACACGTTGAGACTCTTCCCATTCTAAACATCTAAGTAGCGTACCATCTAGACTTCATTTGTATAGATCATGACCAATAATGACATATCAGGAGGCATTATGGATAAGGTATCTCTTTTCATGACGATTAAAGGTATCAGGAATGATTTGGTCTTTGAGATAGGAGAATAGGTTTTTATATCTGGATGAATCATGACCTACAATAGTGTAGATCATACGGGTATCAGGGGAGTCATATGCAGGATAAGATAGTGCTTCCACCAAGAACTCATAGTGTAGCTCATGTTCAGGCTATTGTAATAAAGTAGATAATGTTGCCATTGCATTGGTAGCCTTATTCTCTGTTCTAGGTATTTTCTCAAATGTGATAGATATGAAATATTTCTTTAGATCATCTACCATTATCTTGTATGGAATGAGCTTTTCATCCTTCATTTGGTATACATCATTGACTTGATGGATTACAAGTTGTGAGTCTCCCTGAATGTGTAGTTCTGTTACTCTCCACTCAATTGCTATTTTCATACCATTTAAAAGGGCTTCATATTCAACAATATTGTTTGAGGAAATTTAATTCTGAATGCCTTAGGAATGGATTATCCTTGAGGAGTGATAAACAAGATACCTACTCCAAATCCATTCTATGTAGAGGAGCCATTAAAGAACAATTGCAATTCTCTAGAAGAAAGATTCATGATAGAGGAATCTAGAAATTCCATTTGCATTGGTGTGTCATCGAAAAAAGGTGCATCTGCTAACTGATCAGCAATAACTTGGCCTTTAATAGCTTTTCTTTCAACATATTCAATGTCAAATTCACTTAAGAGCATGACCCATTTGGCTAATCTACTCATGAGGGAAGCTTTGCTTAATAGGTACTTTAGTGGATTAATCTTAGCTACTAAATGCGTGGTATGAGCCAACATATATTGTCTCAGTTTCTGTGATGCAAAAATCACAGCTAGACAAGCCTTTTCAATCATAGAATAATTCTTTTCATATGCCACCAATGTTCTACTAATCTAGTATATAGCTCTTTCTTTCTTGTTATCATCATGTTGTGCAAGAAATACCACCATTGATGTATCTGTAGCAGAGACATATAAGATCAAATGCTTCCCTTGAATGGGAGGCATCAAGATAGGAGGATTTGATAGATATTTCTTGATATGATTAAAATTCTTTTCACATTCCTTGCTCCATGAAAAGGTCACACCTTTATGTAATGTCTTTGTAAAAGGTTGTGATATTACTGCTAGCTGAGATATGAAGCGTCTAATAGATTGAACTCTCCCTTGCAATGTTCTCATTTGACTGATGTTCTTGGGAGGTTGCATCTCCATGATAGCTTTAAATTTAGCTGGATCTACTTCAATTCCTTTCTTTGAAACAATGTAGCCTAAAAGCTTTCCAAAAGTGACACCAAAAGCACACTTCTTAGGTTTTAGTCTGAGACTAAATTTTTCCATTTTGTCTAGTATCTTTCTCAAGTCATTTAGATGTTCAGATCTTGTCATAGATTTTGCTAAAGTATCATCAACATAATCCTCCATAGTCTAAGGCATCATGTCATGAAAAATAGATGCCATAGCTCTTTGATATGTAGCACCAGCATTCTTAAGCCCAAATGGCATGACATTCCAATAGAAGGTACCCCACACACATGTGAAAGCAATTTTCTCTTGATCTTCTGGAGAAATTTTTATTTGATTATATCCAGAAAAGCCATCCATTAAAGAATACATCTCAAAGCCTGCAATCATGTCCACTATCATATCAATGTTAGGTAGTGGAAAATCATCCTTAGGGCATGCTTTATTCACATCTCTGAAATCTGTGCACACTCTGATTGATTTGTCTAGTTTAGAAATAGGTACAATATTAGAGATCCATTCTGCATAATCAATAACTCAGATAAATCTGGCTTTTAGGAGCTTCTCTAATTCAGCTTTTACCAAGAGTGCAACATGTGGATGCATCTTTCTCAATTTTTGCTTAACAGGTTTAACGTTTGGAGCTATAGATAAATGGTGCATTATAAGATTAGGATCCAATCCTGGCATATCTGAATATTTCCATGCAAAGTTGATCTTTTTCACTATTAAGAATGTTGTAAATTTTTGTTTTTCTTCTTCTGATAAGGATTGTGCTACATGGATCAACTGTGGTTCTTCTGTTGTTCCCAAGTTGATGGATTGAGTGGGCTCTATTAGAACTGGAGATCTGTCCTATAAATGACTCAGAAGGACATCAAATATCTCATCCTTAGGCACCTCAGAGAGGTTTTAACCTTCGGATCCATCTTTTATTTTTACTTTTGTAGGTTTTGAGACTGCCACAAAGTGGTTTTCACCCTCAGAACTCCTTTTCTTTTTCTTTTTATTCTTATTTTTCTGACTAAGATACTTGATGTCTGACTCTATCATGCTAATGCTCGGTTCACTGATGGAAGTCCTCATAGGCTCAACTACATTTAGGTAGCAAGAAGGGGCATATTCATTCAGGAAGGTATAAATATCATAGCTCGAATTTGTGGAAGTTTGGTCAAGAAGGTCAGGATGTTGGATAGTCAAAGTGATAAAAGATTGGGAAAGAGTGTTTACGGATATGCATCTATCATCATTGGTCCTAACCTGACGCTCGAGTTCAAAGGTGATATTACAACTTAAGATGTTCAATTCGTGAATAGGCTCAATGTCATTGTGGAAGTCCACTTCAACCATCGGTGGATCAAACTTGATAAGTTCATCAATTCGCTCTAGACTTACGTTGGGTTTAAGTGGATATTGGTGAGTAACATCAACATGTTTCTCTCTAATAATCTCATCTTCTTCTGGAATGGCTCCCCATTCATAGTCATTAGATTCTTCATATATGTCTCTAGGAAATCTAAGAACATGAGTAAAGTCAGGATAAATACCCCAAGAAGGGTTACCCTCAAATTCTAATTTGAATTCATACTCATGAGAATCTGTCTCAGAATAACTACCACCTTCCTCTTTGTCTGTTTGATTGTCTTTGAGATTAGCTAGTTCTTGTGGTGCAACTATCTCTTTCTCTATAGTAGGTTCTTGTGTCTCTACTACATTAATTATTTTTACTGGATCATCTTCAACTTCAAGGAGGACTTTTATTTCTTTAGGCAAATGCTCATAGGGAATGAGATCTTCAGTGATGTCTGAATCATCACTATCAGATTGTTCTGTTATTTCTCCCTTTAGTTAATTTGTTGTGGAAGGCTCAACCTATTTTAAGACATGTGGGGAGTTCTTGCTAAGATAGAAAGGCTTCTTCTTGTATCATAGACCTGTTGTATTATTGTTTGCTTGGCCATGATGATCAAGAGGTGACAGAAGACCTTTACCCTGTAGTCCTAGAGGTCCTTTTCCTTTATATCCCATTTTTGTGATCAATTTGTCTCCTGGGCCATATGACTTAGAAGGGATATTCGGTATTTTAGCATCACATTTTTTAACAACTTGAGATTTAGGTTCATCTTTGTATAGCCACGTGAGCACAGCTTCATCCTCTTCAAACTCCTATTTAGATACTTGTTCTGCAACAAAATTTCCTTTATATGCCTCAAGAGGTTCTTTAGACTCTAGTTTGGACCGTTTCAGAATTTGTCCATAGGACTTAGGCAAGATAGGGAGAGACGTCAAAGATAAGACTGGCTCTATAGTATATTCTCCCATACCATTTTCTTTGATTTTAACCTCTTTAGCAATGTCTTCCATCTTGGATGTTGAAGCAACATCTAGCTGCTTCGTGGAAGATTCTCTGTTATTAGGAACAAGTTTATCAGCACTCTCTTTCAATGTATTGCAACATGTATATAGATCAATTGGATCATCACCTCTACTCCATAAAGAAATTTCAAACACTGATGGTACATAGAAGGAATAGCTTTCATTTCATGTATTCAGGGTCTCCCTAGAAGGATATTGTAAGCCAAAGGTAAATCAAGAACTTGACATATAGTATCTATGATGACAGGACCTACTCTGATAGGTAGGACAATTGTTCTTTTTGAAGATCTTTCTTGTTCATCATATGCTTTGATAGTTATCTTCTTTCTAGGATCAATGGTCATTTCTGAAAAGCCCAATTGTGTAATCAAGCTGAAAGAAGAAATGTTTAGACCAGCGCCCCCATCTATCAACACATGTTTGACACAATGGTTTTGGATCAAGACTCCAATATGCAAGGGCTGGTTATGCGAATGACTCAAGGAGTTATCATCTTCCTCTAAAAATGAAATGTACTATGGAGATGTTAGATGACCAACCATAGTCTGGAATCTATCTAAATCAAGGTTATCAAGAACATTGGATCCGAGCAGCTTTCTCTAGAATGGCTCTATGAGCTGGAGATATCTAAAGCAACTCAAACATGGAGATTTTTGCATTTGTGTGCTAGAGTTTTTGAATAATACTGTATCAAGTAGGCCTCATGTCTTTAGGATTTGAATATTTTGATGTAGCCTTCTATTTAGAAGCAGATGAAAGATTGAAAGGCACCTTAGGGACATTGGATGAATCTGGTATTTGTCATTGCAGATGTGTTTGAGCTTGTGATCGAGTAACTACATTTGTTGATTGATTATCTCTATCTCTTCTTTCAATTGTGATGACATTGCAATGCTCAGATAGGCATGGTTCAACCATTTTGATAACAGTATTGTTTCCAAAGTAGGAATAATTGACTTTAGCATCCATATTAGGCTAAGAAGAAGAATCTTCTTTACCATGTTTAGGAAATGGTTTTGTGAATGATGTATGATCATTATTGCTCTTATGATTGTCAATCATGATGTCTCCTTTATCAATTTTGTCTTGTATGATGTTCTTCAAGTGGACGTAGTTATTAGTCTTATGACCCTTATTGTGATGGAATTCATAGAAGTCATTCTCCCTCCACCATTTCGGTTTAGGTTTAGGATCAAAGAATTTCATCTCAGGCAAGTAGATGATTTTTTTTGCCAATAGAGTTTTCATGGCAGATTCCAAGGACTCTCCAAGAGGAGTGAATTTGTGTTTAGGATCTGTAGCCCAAGGTCTATAATCAGATGACTTTTTGTTAGATTCAGATGTTTTAGCTTCAACAGCTTTGATGGCTTGGGTGCCAATAGTGAGATTGAAAGCAAGTGCCTTAGATGGGGCATGAATATTATCAACAACGCCATATGTGATGATGCCTTTATTCTTATTCTAGTTTTTGTTCTTGTTGTTAGAACTAGATCCAGATTCGTACTTGTCCTTTTGAAGTGATATGTCTCCTTTTTGCACAAGTACTTTCTCAATTTTGATTGCATTTCTACCATCTTATCAAAGGATGTATGATTTTGCATTTGCAAGTGGTAGTTGAGTTCTGGAACAATATTGTTGATGAAGATTTCCAGCTTCTCAATTTTTGAAATGGGTCTAGCATATAGAGAAAATTTCTTACCCCGTCTCTTGAGAAATGTCAGGAATGGTGGATATTGTTTCAGATTGCAGATGTCGATCATGGTGACTGGATGTTGAATATTGTAGGAGTATTGTTGATAGAATAGTTTGATTAACTCCTCAAAATTTTTGATAGTTGGAGGCATTCTAGAGAACCAATGAATGGTTGCTCCTCCTAGAGATCGAGGGAAGAGACACATTAAGTAGGTTGGTTCGTGCATGAACTTCATAGATTGAGTACAGAATTTTCTGACACGATCTTGAGGATCAGAGTTTCCATCATACTTATCATATTTAGGCATCTCCACTCTTTTAAGGAATGGTGGCATGTACAATTCTTTATCAAATGGAAAAGGGCATAGGGCCTCCATGGAGAACTCCTTAGGTTCCTTTTCTTTTTCAAGTTTGTTAAGTTTGACTTGCATGGCATGCATCTATTTCATCATAGCCATGATAGGAGTTTCTTCCTCATGTGTAACGATACCTTCAACATTAAATTTTGGAGGAAGTTTAGCTCCTTGATGAGCTAACTCTAGAAAGTATGCTTCTCTATCTTCCTTCAAGAAATGTTTCATCATTCTTTTGAAGTTATCATCATTTTGATATTGGGCAATTTTAGAAGGTGTAGGTTCTTGATCCATACCATGTTGAGAATGATGTCCTTGAGACCTGTGACATGTCCCTCCATGAGACATGTTAGGATTTTTAGGGCTCCTTGGATTAGATCGAGGTGGAGTTTGTTGATTACATCCGTGAGTTGATGGAGGGGGTATGTAACCAGTTTTCAATCGAAAATTGCCAAGACCATTGTCTTCATAAAGACCAGAATTGTAGGTTTGTTCAAGAGTTGGACCCTTTTGAGTAGTCAAAGGTACAGTGTTAAGTGCTTCTCCAAATTTATTGTGAGAGGAAGCTCTAGTTTCCACCATTAACCTTGGGTGAAGCAAAAGAATAAGATGAAGACAACTGAAGAATGAATTAATTCAAGAAGATCGAATGATGTAGCGTTGTCAAGATTGAAGTGATTAAAGATTAGATCAGACGTAAATGAAGGATACTATGCCATAGTAGTGTGGGTAGATGCCCAATAGATGGTGGGCACAAGCTCACAACACTTAGCTGTTTAGTAAAAAGATTGAATTTGAAGATCATTTTGACAAGGTTTTGACACAAGATGAAAAAGACTCAAATTGATAAATCAGAAGGCTAAATCAGACTCAAAAGACCACTTTAGGAAAATGAATGGATTCGTTATAGGCTCTTCTCTATCTCTGACGCAATCATTTGTTTGATAGATTCCAGGATTTGTTTCTCAACTCTAAACATGCAGTTTCAGATAGTGTGCAACAGGAAAATAGGTATACCGACCCCAGACAAAAATCAAATCTGATAGAAAGTTGACCAACTGGCAGTAATAAACTCTCTGTTTTGAAAATTTCAGGACAAGTTCGCATGAGAAAATGTTGTTTCACGCGAGGAAGTACCAGGTTGCACGCGAGAATGTGTTGTCTCACACGAAGGAATGGTTAGAAAGTGAAATTTCGCGCGATAAAAGGACACAGTTTGACAGTTTAGACATAGTTTTCAAGGCACAGATTTTGAGACATAGTGATGGCTGTTCTCTGACAGAATATTTAGTTCTCACTCCAGAAAAGGATTTTTGCTTAGATTTTGCAATTTTTCAATGTTTTAGTATCAGATTGTTATGCAAATTTTGAAGATTTGTGTAACAGTTTGTTTCAAGTAACCAAGAAGATATCAAGCATGCAAAACACCAAGCAAGGGAAGCAAGAAATCATTTGAAAATAATGAACAAGGGCAAAAGCAACCTTGCGCGTGAATGAGCAATAGTGACTTATTGTGCTAATCCCTAGAAATACCACTTGTGTATGTTCCAAAAAGTTTTTCAATAACGCACATATTCCTAGAAAATGAAAAATTTAGCCTCACTAGGGTTTGTAGTAATGGTCTGACTCTACAACTTTTGTGACCTCAAGAAGGTGAACTCCAATCCAGGTGCACCGAGGTTTTGACACAGTCTGAGAATTTAATCAATCAGGAGCTGCTAGGGAGATCTAATAGCCCAACAAGAGACCACACCTGTGAAGATTTCCTCCATAAGGACATTTATATAGCGGTTGTTGTTACCACAGCGAAAATAGTTATTACCGCTTGAGGTTCCATCCACGTGGTTGACCCAATTAAGGGAATGTCCACTATGGTTAACCCTCTCTAAAGGTGACTCACAAAAGATACCACATGGAGACTAGTTCCAAATTCAAGGATCTGAGTTTCTGATACTACCCAAAAAGGGAGTAGAGCATAGTCCTCTCGCCTTTTCACTTTTAACCAAAACAAAGCAGATAGATTAATCTGACATGCTAAGACCAAGATTATCTCACAAATATCTATGATGTCAACTGCTTATGATCTATCAACCTCTCCAGAGAGAGAATGTGTCAATCAAAAGTTGAAGATGCACAAATCTAGTAGAATGCAAGACAATCTCAGTAACCTCCCTACCTATAAGGGGATCTGTCATCAAGAAGAGCTTCGCATGCAAGAACAAGAAAAAGAAGCCCACTCTCTCAAGATCATCTACAAATAGTGTTCATAGGGCCTAATTACTATGTGTAACAGATATGCAAAAAGCAAATCTATGTTCGTTTTAGAGCCCAAAATTGAAGTGTGAATTATGAAAGTTGTAAAGGCACTCAAGCTTGACAGAAGAGAGTTTGTTTTATGTCCCAAAATGAAGTGTTATCAGATGTAACAAAATACCTAATTTCCTCGCAATGCGCTTAGTAGATTTTACATGTTTTAGCAATTTTTGAGCATTTGTCTTCTATCTTTTGTACCCACAAGACGTACCTACACCTGCACCTGCAAACCATTGTTATGAAAAAATTACCTATTCTTGTACATGAAACCCACTGCTATAAAAATTCATTAAAAAAAATAAATGCAACTTGTCAACCCCACGTGCTAGAAAATCAGGTTAGTCAAAGATAATATGTCATTTGATAATCGAAAAATCTATTGTCATAAAAAATCAAATTCTGACTAGTCTATACTAAATCAATAATAACTTTTGAATATCAAAATAAAATTAATCCAAACCAATGGAAAATTAAATCTAACTCAAATACCTTTCCATAAATATAAATTTTGGATCTTTATCATGTCATATGTGCATGTACCAATAAAAACATCAGTCGGATTTCATAAAATCAGGTTCAGACCAGACTTCACTAAAATGATCATAACTTTTTCAAATCAAAACAAAATTAATCCAAACCAATTCAAAATGAAAGCTAACTCAAATACCTTTCTAGAAATATAAATTTTGGATCTGTATCATGTCATATGTGCATGTACCACTAAAAACATCAGTCGGATTTCATAAAATCACGTTCAAACCAGTCTTCACTAAAATTATCATAACTTTTGCAAATCAAAACAAAATTAATCCAAACCAATGTAAAATGAAAGCTAACTCAAATAAATTTTCAGAAATATAAATTTTAGATCTGTATCATGTCATATGTGCATGTACCAATAAAAATATCAGTCGAATTTCTAGAAAAATAGCTCAGAAATTTATCACAAAACTCACAAAAATTAACCTTGTGGTCGTGGGTTCGAGAAAAATGATAGAAATTTGATAGAATAGAATGGAAACCCATTTTAGAGCTCCATGGTGGGTGCCAAAAATATGTGTTTGAATTTTTTACCTAGCTGTAGACACAACGCTTCAGTAAAACATTAGAGGTTAGCAAAAACTAAAATTTGCAAGTAATTGAAACTATGCTAACCAGATGATTTACTGCCTTCTAGTAGGTGCGAGTATGATGTTCTCAGATTGAAATCAAGATCAGTGACAATGCAACACCTAAACGAAGGATTTAAGATGATGAAAGCAATAAAATATGAATGCAAATTAATCTATATTTTTGTATTTTCTATGCAATAAGAATGAGAAACTATCTGAATCTAAGCTATAATGTATGAAATTGAGTTTGAATGTAGATTTAATCTAAGAAATGCTATGAATGCATATAAAAATCTATGATATGAAACCATGAATGCTCAAAACAATAAATGAAAATCTCACAATAGCCTTGATTCACAAAAGATTGATTCTTCAGTCACGAATTCGCTAGAGTGAGGATGCAATTTCGAGGTGTTTTTGTGAAGAGCTGAGCCTTGATTTTATAGAAATCTAGGGCTTGAGGATGCATTGAGAAAAGCCATAAATCACTCTTGATAAACTCAGGTTGATTTTTGAGTTAACAAGAAATTAAGAATATTTAATTCATAAAATCATGCAAAAGCAATTTTTATCTCAAAATAGAGTTTTAGTTTTCTTTTTCAACTCATCATCAGATGTTGAGTTTTAGAAAGTTTACAAATTGAAATTAGCAATTGTTTTAAAGTTGACTGTTTTTGTGATTGTGCATGATTTAATATGAATTAATTAAATAAAGTGATTTATTTTCCACTTAACTAATTTTGAATTAAAATAATTGATTTATGGGTTAATCAATTATTAAATCAAACTTTATTCAAAAACTATATTATTAAAAATTGACAACTGACTTTAATCAATTAAATAAGAATTTAATCAATTAGTCATGAGATTTTAGATTTATTGTCAAAATTAAATAATACAATTTAAGAATAAATAGAATTAAATTTAATTAAATAATTAAGTGGCAGTATTAAATCTAATTAATTAAATATTCAGAATATTCAATTAATCAAACTTTAGGATAAATAGAATTTATCGCCAAATAATCATTAAATTAAAAGATAATTAGGATAAATAGGAATATTCCCCGATGCAGAATTTAAGATAATCAATTAGGATTAAATAATGTGCAGATGGGCCTTAGGTTAGGACTTTGATGTCGATTTCGTTCGAATTTGAAGATGTAGGAGGTTAATGAACCTATAGCCCATTTTTGGGGTATTACATTTTGCCCCTCTTTGAATAACTGTGCAAAGCGTAGTGGTTCAAAGAATAGTTTGTGTTTGATATATGTATGAAACTGATTTGAAAGATTAACCAATTTTGAGACAGAAACCAATTGAAAGATTTAAAGATTCAAGATTTAAGATTTAGGTCCTGAATGACCAAAGATAATGTTAACTATAGCAACAATGAAGTAGAGATTATGAAAAAGTGTCAAAACGCCTGATTCTGAACCTTATGATTGCGAAGAAGTGAGTGACTGATTCCAGACCTAAATGTCCTCAAAGATGAATCATATTGGTATCACATCCTGAACCCATCAGTTACGAAGAAATAAGGAAATGACGTTAATGAACCAATAGTTACAAAAAGCTGATACAGTTTACAAGATAGATTAGGATACCAGATTGATATGGATCTCGATGAATCTAATATGCCCCAAGCGATGATAGATTTTCCCCAAGCGACAAGGACTTTTGATGAGTCAGCAACTAGACGTGGTTGTTGTCTTGATGACTAAGGAAAGATTGATTATAGATTTAGATTTACAGACTTGAATGATGTGCAATACCATTCCCCCTTCGGGATTAAAATTGAAATCTGACAAGAAAAGTCAGTGTTATAGTTTAGAAGCATGTTAATTGATTTGAGAAGTGGTTATACATGTTTGAGAACGCGTTCTACATCGTTTAGAGGTCCTGGAGACCAAGTTTGACTGGGTTTGACCATGAGTTGACCATGGTTGACTAAGTTGAAATTTTGATAGTTTGATGTAAGATAATTAGTTAAGTTGAATTATGGATTTCTATGATGATTGAAGGTCGATTATGCAAGCAATCAATAATATGAATGATCTCAAATTTCAATTTTGATCCCGAAAAAGGATTCAACTTGTTGTTTCATTGGAGGAACCTTCATACAAGGCTCAGTCTTTGTGTCATGTTTAGCATTTTTGGTTTTTGAAGAATCATTTAAGTGGTCAAGCAATTTGTGAGATCATGAAAAGTGCAAAATGAAATGCAAACCTAGGACCTAGGACCTAGTCACTGATCATGTGTCGATTTGTTGTCATCGTTGAAATTTTTAGGTAACCGAATAAATCAATACAATTTCCACTAGTTAGGAAACCATAGACATATGAATATTGATTTGTATGGGCAAGAATCAATACAACGCCCACTGGTTATATAACCATGGACATATGAATATTGATTTTATTTTCGGAATATCAGATTAGATGTAAGCACCAAGGCACAAACGCTAGGGTGACCTAAATATCATGTCCATTTTGATATAGAAATTTGTATAAGCATCAGAACATCAACGTCGTGATGACCATAACACGCCTTGTGTTCAAACACATCAAACAGTCAAGAGATCATTCTAAATCCAATGTGAATTACCTGTAGTGATCCTTTATCGTTCACATCCTTAGGTAAGATTGTGTTTCACAGGAGTAAGAACTTTCTCAAAAAGACAATAGTTAGATCAAACTTCCTTGAATTTTCTGAGTATCAATGGTCAAGGTACTCATGGCCATCCAATTCGAGATAGAGGCTCTTACAGACAGACACCATTTCAATCCAGAATTTCCAAAGTTGTTAGATGTTCACATACAAGCAGAAAATAAATAAAAGATTATGCCCCCAGTTATCACTCTCTAAATCCTGTAAAGGAAATCATCGAAGAGTTCGAAAGGAAACAATGTGTAAAAAAAAATATCAATGCGAATCAGTAAGCATACAAGGAGATAAAAGCATGAAGTACATATTGTTTTCAGTTTTGTGTTTGATTGTGTTTTTGTAGATGCAAAATCCTTTCTAGAGAGGAGACTGACTGACTGACTCAGATGAAGCTTCAAAGGACTCTAACTGGACATGACTCATCTGAGGTATACTGGAGGCTATAGGATATGACTTTGATTGCCCCGAAGTGTTAAGCATTGATAGGATATAGACACCTGAGCCAATTGGTGTACAGACTGATTTTATTGAAACAAGGATATGCAAAACAAACCAAGAGATATGTACAAACTAAAACAAGACTGAAAGCTGGGAAAGACCAAGATTGTGCTGATAGATGGAGCGTTTTTGAACAAGTGGCACCCGTTTGTCAAGTTTTCACCATCTTGGTAGAGATTCTACTTTTTCTACCAAGGCGCTTGTTTCCAGGTTTTCACCAAGGCACTTTTTCTTTTTCTCATTTTTTTGTATTTTTTCATTTTCCAATTTTTTTTTATATTTTTGGTATTTTTTTATTTTTTTGTGAATCATCAAGGCACGTGCCTATTGCTAGGTTTTCACCAAGATGTTCATTTTTTCAGGACTTTTTCAGATTTTTAAGATTTTTCCAGGACATTTTACCATACACTGCATGCCTTAGGCATAGAATTTCTTCAGATGGAGAATGTTGATTGGTTCTCGGAGTTGTTCTCCTTTATTCATTGAGAGTTGATAGGCACCAGAGCCCAGAAATTTATCACAAAACTCACAAAAATTAACCTTGTGGTCGTGGGTTCGAGAAAAATGATAGAAATTTGATAGAATAGAATGGAAACCCATTTCAAGGCCCCACAGTGGGTGCCAAAAATGTGTGTGTGAATTTTTTACCTAGTTGTAGACACAACACTTCAATAAAACATTAGAGGTTAGCAAAAACTGAAATCTACAAGTAATTGAAACTATGCTAACCAGGCAATTTATTGCCTTCTAGTAGGTGCGAGTATGACGTTCTCAGATTGAAATCGAGATCAGTGACAATGCAACACCTAAATGAAGGATTTAAGATGATGAAAGCAATAAAATATGAATGCAAATTAATCTATATTTTTGTATTTTCTATGCAATAAGAATGAGAAACTGTCTGAATCTAAGCTATAATGTATGAAATTGAGTTTCAATGCAGATTTAATCTAAGAAATGCTATGAATGCATATAAAAATCTATGATATGAAACTATGAATGCTCAAAATAATAAATGAAAATCTCACAATAGCCTTGATCCACAAAAGATTGATTCTTCAGTCATGAATTCGCTAGAGTGAGGATGCAATTTCGAGGTGTTTTTGTGAAGAGCTAAGCCTTGATTTTATAGAAATCCAGGGCTTGAGGATGCATTGAGAAAAGTCATAAATCACTCTTGATAAACTTAGGTTGATTTTTGAGTTAACAAGAAATTAAAAATATTTAATTCATAAAATCATGCAAAAGCAGTTTTTATCTCAAAATAGAGCTTTAGTTCTCTTTTTCAACTCATCATCAGATGTTGAGTTTTAGAAAGTTTACAAATTGAAATTAGAAATTATTTTAAAGTTGACTGCTTTTGTGATTGTGCATGATTTAATATGAATTAATTTAATAAATAAAGTGATTTATTTTCCACTTAACTGATTTTGAATTAAAACAATTGATTTATAGGTTAATCAATTATTAAATCAAACTTTATTATTAAATATTGACAACTGACTTTAATTAATTAAATAGGAATTTAATCAATTAGTCATAAGATTTTAGATTTATTGTCAAAATTAAATAATACAACTTAGGAATAAATTTAATTAAATTTAATTAAACAATTAAGTGGCAGTATTAAATCTAATTAATTAAATATTCAGAATATTCAATTAATCAAACTTTAGGATAAATAGAATTTATCGCCAAATAATCATTAAATTAAAAGATAATTAGGATAAATAGGAATATTCTCCGATGCAGAATTTAGGATAAAAACAATTAAATTCAATAATGTGCAAATGTGTCTTAGGTTAGGACTTTGATGTCGATTTTGTTTGAATCGAAGATGTAGGAGGTTAATGAACTTATAGCCCATTTTTGGGGTATTACACTAAGTCTCCACCCAAGAATAATCTAACAACACTCTCCTCTTTAAGTCCATATCGGATGAATGCTCCTCAGTCTTCCTCCTAAAACCATAAACCATCCCAACACATACATCTCTAATCCCAAGAGAAAAAATAGCATCACCTTTGTCTCTAAGTATCCATGAGCATCTATAACCAATCAAACCATGCCAACTCCAAATACAACATAGAAATATCATGAAGTATCCAAAAAATTATCAATGTACTTAATACCAAGAAACTACACCAAGATTAATGTCACAAATCCAACGTAGGAATCAGGATCATAAACATGACAACCATGATCTAAACCATCTCAACAAAAGAGATACCATGCTCCATATGAACATACCATAACATGCCAAACTCTAAATGTGTATTAAGAGTGATGAAGGGTGTTCCCCTTAATGCCACAAATACATAATAGAAACAGAGAAACAACAACAATTTGCAAGAATAGAAAATGGGCTTCTTATTATCTCTACAAGTGTGGAATTACAAATTTTAGAATTACAATATTGCAAAGCCACATGGGCATTTCCTTACAACATTCTATAAGACAAGCCTCGAATTATTACCCAAAACTGCCTAGACAACACTTCGGGCCTTCCTTATATATGCAATTTTCCATCGCCCGAGAAGGTTCCAAAAATTTAGCCATTAAGGCTAACGGCCCTTAGAATTATTTTATTTTTATTTTTTTTACAATAGGGTCGCCTCAAAATAATTATAAATTTTATTTTTAGGTAGCCCAACTTTCGGAGGCCATAACTTTTTAACCGTAGCTCTATTTTTCTATTATAAAAACTTTCTAGAAATGGTAGGACCTAATCTACAATGCCTAACTCACATAAGCTCTAGTCATTCGGTGTTTAATCGTGATTCAGAGCCTCTAAGGCCTTCCAAATTGAGCTCAAATATTTTGTACCCAAAAACCTCAATAACTTCACCAATACATATGATATGGCAATGAAATTTAACTGGTAGGCTGATATGACTAAGATGAACCTCCACCTGTGAAATTAGAACATTCCAAGCTCGTATGACCAACTTACTAAAAATAATAAGTTTTCATAAATAGCAACTCTGCACAAGATAGCCCTTATTAAAAATAAACCAAAAATATTTTTAGGTGATGCAAGATTGCTCTTACACCCAGGATGCTCCTGCATCAGACACCCGGGGTAATTTGAGAAGTGACTCTGTCACATCTCAGGTGTGTAGAGGAAAAGCAAGATGGTTAACCTCCTCTCTTGTCAACTATGATGAAACTTCAACAAGTCATCATTTCCATTTGACCATATATTATTCATATGTCTTATTCCTTGTGCTTCTACCAACATGGCTATCTAGTATATCCTCAATCTCCTTGATAGATGAAGTAGTTGTTGAAATACTCCATTGTGATTCTTTGATCTCATCTTCAACACTCCCTTCATAATACTTTGTCAAATCTGAAATGTTAAATACTGGTGAAATATTCAGCTCACTAGGTGATTCTACTTCATAGGCATTTCCTAAATCATGCTTCTTCAGTATCTTACATGGCCCAAACTTCTTCATTTTCAACTTGTTGTATGTACCAACTGAAAATCGCTCCTTCCACAAATGAACCATGACTTCATCCCCAACCTAAAATTCCTTATGCCTCCTTTTCTCATTTGCCTTAGCCTTATACTATGCATTCATCTTGGTAATGTACTTCCTCACTTCCTTATGGACGTTCTTCAAATATTCTACAAAATTCTCAGCTTCGGCACTACTTATTTCCCCTTTGTCTATTTTTCTCAACTCATATGCATTTATATGACTACTTCCATATACAATCTGGAATGGTGATTTACCAATGCGACTATTGACAAAATTATTGTATGCAAATTCTGCTTGTGGTAAAATCAAATCACATCATGTTGGCTCATCTCCAACCAAACATCTTAGAAAATTCCCCAAATATTCACTACCTCTGTCTTTCCATCAGTTTATCAATGATGTGATGAGCTGAACTTTAAATCTATCTTTAACTTCTTCCATAATATACACCAGAAATATCCAAAAAACTCAGTGTCGCGATCTGAAACTATGCTCTTTGGAAAACCATGTAATCTCACCACTTCTTTGAAAAACAATTATGCTACATGAATAACATCATTAGTCTTCTTACAGGGAATAAAATATGTCATATTTAAAAATCTATCAACCACCACAAAAATTGAATCATGTCCCCATTGAGTTCTTGGTAAACCAAGAACAAAATCCATACTAATATCCTCCCAAGGCTTCTTTGGTATAGCTAATGGTTGATACAACCATGTATTCTACTTTATTCCTTTTTTCATTTGACATACTCTGTACAAACTTCTTGACATCTTGCTACACTTGTGACTAGTTATAATTCTCACTAACCAAAGCAAGGGTTTTAGCTCGATCAAAATGTCCAGCCAATCCTCCACTATGCTTCTCCTTTATGAGATTCTCCCTCATAGAA
This sequence comes from Chamaecyparis obtusa, assembly GCA_027943335.1. Taxonomy (NCBI): domain Eukaryota; kingdom Viridiplantae; phylum Streptophyta; class Pinopsida; order Cupressales; family Cupressaceae; genus Chamaecyparis; species Chamaecyparis obtusa. The sequence continues at coordinate 554,874 of BSBK01007290.1, read as the reverse complement.
CTTTGTGGAATGCACAAATGACTCCCTTTGAATATCATACCATCCTAGATGATTAAATCCAACCACTTCATTCTATCTAGAGTAACAAGTTTTGTACAATCTTGTCAAGCTTCACCAAAATCAAGATCCTCTAGATACAAATTCTTCAGTTCCTTGAACTGAACCATCTCAATCTGCATCTCTTTCAACAAAATTTATCTTCTGTTAAGTGCATCTGCAACCCTATTAGATTTTACACTCCTGTGTTTCAAAACAAATGTGTAACTCTACAAAAACTCAACCTATTTCAAATGCCTTTGATTCAACTTTCCTTGACTATTCAAATATTGCAAAGCTTGATATCAGTATACAAAACAAACTCTTTAGGAAGTAGATAGTGTCTCCACTTCTTCAATGCCTAAACTATAGCATAAAATGCTTGATCATAAACATAATATTTCCTTGTGGCATCATTTAACTTCTCACTAAAATAAGCAATAGGTTTATCTTCTTGGCTCAAAACAAATCCTATTGTAGTACCACTAGCATCACAGTCTACTTGAAAAACCTTATTAAAATCTGGAAGTGCTAAAATAGGTTGTTTTTTAACTTTTTGTTTAAATAGTTTAGAACTCATATCTGCCCCAGTAGTCCACTTAAACTCTTTCCTATCCCCTCTCATTGTTTCAGTGAAGGGTCCATAAATGCTTCTAAAACTCCTGATAAACTTTATGTAAAAGCTAGCCAAGCTATGAAAAGATCTTACCTCAGTAGCATGCCTTGGAGTAGGCCATTCAAGGATAGCCTTCACTTTCTCTGGGTCTATTTTTAGACCTTCTACTAGAACTAAAAATCCCAAATACACTAACTCTTTCTTCACAAAACTGCACTTCTTCAAATTAATCAAAAATTTATCTTCCCTTAACTTCTCAAACACCCTATGAATATGCATCATATGCTCTTCCAATGTCTTACTAAAGATCAAAATATCATCTAGGTAAACAATGAAAAACTTACCGAGAAATTCTTTTAGAACCTCATTCATGAGTTGTGTGAAAGTACTATGTGCATTAGTTATCCCAAAAGGCATGACTAACCACTCATAAAATCCTTCCTTTGTCTTGAAAGTAGTCTTCCATTCATCTCTTTCTCTGATATGAATCTGATGATATCCACTCTTTAGATTTATCTTTGAGAAATACACAACTCCACTCAAACAATCCATAATATCATCCATCCTCAACAATAGAAACATATACTTGATTGTGATCTTGTTTATAGCCCTAGAATTTGTACACATCCTCTATTCTCTATTCTTCTTTGGCGCTAATACTAACGGTACAACAAATGGACTCCGACTCTCCCAAATCAGCCCCTTCTGCAACAACTCATGTACTTGTCTCTTCAACTCTTCACTTTATGTTGGTGTCATTCTGTGTGCTTCCTTATTTGAAAAACTGGCTCCTAGGATCAAGTCCATCTAATGGTTGGTCTTCCTTACTAGTGGTAATCCATCAGACAAATTATTGAATACAATATCTTGAAACTCATTCAACAAATCTACAACTTCTACAGGTACATATTCTACTTTCTCTTTACCAACTTTTTGATTTAAAACAAAACACATGCTCATGCCGCATACCCTCTAGGAATTTTCTTCCATCAACAAAACTTATTCTTGCATTACCACATTATTTTTTTTTGTCCTTCAGTGGCTCTAGCTTATGTCACACTCCATCCTTTGTCAAGGAATAGGTATTCGCATGACCATCATGTACAGCACACCTGTCAAACTACCACGGTCTATCCAACAACATATGACATGCATCTGTAGGTATGATATCACATGGTACCTCATCATGGTATCTTCCAATCTTGAACTTTACTAGGTACTATTCACTAACCAATAACCTTGTGGTCATCTTGTACCTAGGCAATCCGATATGGATGTGGGTGTTTCTGCCTCTTGAGCTTTAACTTTGTAACTGTCTCTTCTGACACCAAATTATCAGTTCTTTTATTATCAATAATCACATCACAACATTTATCCTCACATGTGTATCTAGTGTGAAACAAGCTCCTCCTTTGCTCATGTTAATTCTCACCACTCAGCTAGACTCTTTTGTAAATTAGTGTTTCTCCTCTTTCAGCATCTTCAGAATGTGATGATTTGGCATCTTCATCTACATGTGCAACCCTAACCTAGCCTTCAATTATCCTATCTATCCTTCCTTGGCGTTGATGACATTCATATTCCCTATGACCTTCTTATCCACAGTTAAAACATGTTCCATAGAATAGCCAAGGACAGGGCTACATTAGACAGCATAATGGACAGTTGTAAAACCTCCTCACAAACTGTGTTGGAAATTGACAAGCAGACATCCAATATTTTGGATAAGATAAGTGATTTGAAAACAGAGAAAGGGAGAGTAGTAGAAAGATTTGGTTTGCTAAAGAGTCTAATCACTCCTAAGCTATCAATTCTTGAAGCTCATCTCATAGAGATGGGGAAGATAGAAGGATCAATGACAAACTCTATACCCACCGAGCTGAAGGCAGCAGAGACTGCATCTTATGCACTGAATGGACTGATCCATGTTAGTGAACTTCTGATCAAGTCATTGGATGATGAAGTGAAGACCTTGGAAGACTCCTTCCAAAACATTCTGAATCTAGTGAGTAAGCAATAAGTCTTATATGCTTAAGATTTTGAAGTTTTGTAAGCACCTTTGCCATTGATGTCAAAGGGAGAGGAAGAGAAGAGGAAAAAGAATTGAATAAAAGAGGAGAAGATAAAAATGAGAAGAAGAAAATAAAAGTATAAATTTTTTTTAAAAAAGAATATGTATGTAGAGAAGTAGAAGGAAGATAGTATTTAACATTTAGTCATTTTTCGCCAAGTGTTTCCATCAATGCCAAAGGGAGAGATTGTTGGCAAGTGATGTTTTGAGAGAACTATGGATCACTTAAGGGTTGTCATTTATGGAAACACTTATGTTGGAGTGATCACATAAATTGATTATAAGTATTGGAGACATAGTCATGAATATGACTAAGTACAGAATCATAATTATAGTATTCTGTAGTACAGTTTTGGTCAACGAAGATAATATATGATGTATTATGGCTTGCAAACTTAGAGGAAGACATTTTGGGATATGTATGACCTTTAGTTAAGGTCGCACATATTTTTGTGTCAATATCAGTAAGATATAGTGTTGTGAAGGTATGCAAAGATAGAGAATCAATGAAACGGGGAATATGAACAGTCACGATGATTGACGAAAGATTAGATGGAATGGTAACATGCTAAGTCAAATGAAAGTTGTATATTGCTGACAATTTGGTAATACAAGATCATCGACTCTACATTTATCATTTGTATAAGTAATTTTTATGTTTCGTATTTTATTTGAGAGCCGACTAGATGGCAGAATTGATATAAGTATAGAGTATTTTGTGGAAGTGATTAGTGTGAAACTATGTGATAGATATGGATATGTGATAGATATGAATTTGGGATATTGTTAAAGGTAGATAGCAGATGTGAGATCAGAGATTGACAGAGCTATAATTGGAACTATCAAAGCATAGTAGATGCTTGTGCAGTTCACTTATTGGAGAACATGTTTGTAATAGAATTTTGGTTGTAAGAGTTGTAAGCTCACCACACCTTTAACAAGGTTTTTGTATACCCCTAACAGGTTTTTGTATTCCTCTAACAAGGAAATGTACTATGTAATACTCAGCTCCTAACAGTGCTAGATCTCCTAACAGGGATTCAATATTTTAGTGCATAGTGGTGGGTACCATCCCCATTGGGGTTTTCCCTTGGCCAGGGTTTCCTCAAAAACAAATAATGGTGTTATGAGTTATGTGTTATGTGTTTATGTTCTTTTGATTTCAGCATTGATATGGTTTGTTTGTAATTGGTTGAAGTTTAATTTAAAGTGTTGTAATATTGATTCACCCCCCCTCTCAGTATTACTTAATCCTAACACTATACTATTTGGAAAATTATTTTATAAGTTGTACTGGTCCTTTGACTGTCAACCAAATGAAAGAAAGATAAGAACATGATGCAATGATGATTGAGATTACTTCTTCTCTATCAGATGTTGAATTTGAAGACATTAAGACCTATACAACTACTAAAGAAAGGTGGGACAAATTAACATTAGTTCATGGAGGAGATGTGAATGTGCTCAGGGAAAAAGAAGAAATATTAAGAGGAAATTTTGATGATATGAAGATGAAAGAAGGTGAAAACATCACTCAGTATAGCAACCGAATCAAGGAAGGGGTGAATTCTATCTGAGGAGTGGGTGGAATTATTGAAGAAGACATTGTGGTAAGTAAAATTCTAAGAACACTATTACCTACCTATGCTATTAGAGTCTCAGCAACACATGGAATGAGAGCAATTCTTGGTAATGATATTTATCTTGATAATCTAATCGGTAGATTGACTACATTTGAACTTAACAACTATTATAATAGTATTTTACCTAAGGTGGAATTTGTATTTATGTTATCTTTGAATGTTGGAAGATCAAGCAGTAGACATAAGATAAGAAATGAAAGTGATAGTGAATTTGAAGAAGATGAGCTTGATGAACTTGAAGCATTAATGGCTAGAATACTACAAAAAGGTAAAGGAAGATATAGAGATAAACTACCCTTGGTATGTTTCAAATGTAAAGAGATTGGTCATATTTCTGTAAGATGTCTTGACAGGAAAGATGATGAGAAAACAAGTGAAAGATCAAATGAAAGGAAGAATGACAGAAGAAATTACCAAGATCACAGAGGTTATCGATAGTATGGAAAAAGAGATAACCAAGACTACAGAGATAAAGGTAAGAAGGAATGCTACCTAGTTGAAGATAAAGATGATGACAAAGAGACCAAAATTGATAAAGACATAGAAGTGGTATTTGTTGCATTGAAGGAATATTCTGAAGAAGAAGAAAGGTATGTTGAAAAAGCACTTATTTCTAAGGTTAGGAAGAATGATACTTGGATTATTGATAGTGGTTGCACACATCATATGACTGGTGATGAATACAAATTTGAATATCTTGAACACTATAATGGTGGATCTGTGAGAATGGGAAATGATACACCTTGTCAAGTGAAAGGTAAAGGATCTATTTTATTGAATAATAAGATCAGATGTGAAAATGCTTATTGGGTGAAAGGACTTAACTATAATCTATTGAGTGTGGCACATTTGAATAACACAGGTCATTGAGTTTCATTTGAGAAAAGAAAGGTGAAATTTATGATGAGGCTAGAAAACTAATCAGTACCGGTGAACAATCAAAAGATAACTTATTCTATTTGGACAATGTTGAAACTTCTTGTTTGTTGGCTAAAAATAAAGATGTATGGTTATGGCACAAGAGGTTATGTCATGTGAACTTTGACAACATGGTTAAAATCAATAATAAAAGGAAAGTTAGAAGAGTACCGAGCATATCTAAACCTGACCATGTAATGTGCAAACAATGTCAAATGGGAAAAATGTCAAAGTCTAGTTTCAAGAGAAAACATTACTCATCTAATGTTATTCTGGAGTTAGTTCATACTGACTTATGTGGTCCAATGAGAACTCAGAGTTATTATGGAGATAGATATTTTATCTTATTTGGTGATGATTTCTCTAGGATGATGATTGTCATGTTCTTAAAAGAAAAATCAGAAGCCTTCAAAATGTTTAAATGGTACAAAGGAAAAGTAGAAAAAGAATGTGGTAAGCAACTGAAATGCTTGAGGTCAGATAGAGGTGGTGAATTTTTTTTTATGAGTTTACTAATTTTTGTAATGAGAATGGAATAAAGAGATGGGTATCTGCACTAAGGACACCCCAACAAAATGGGATTATTGAAAGGAGGAATAGATCAATTGTTGATTGTGCTAGAACACTGATGATTAAAAAAGATGTTGCACAAATTTACCTGAGAGAAGTTATTAGTACTGTTGTTTATACACTAAACTGAGTACAACTAAAGAAAGAATCAAACAATACACCTTATGAGCTATGGTATGGTTATACACCTAATGTTAGCTATTTTAGAATATTTAGAAGTATATGTTACATTCTGAAAGATGATAGAAATGGAAGATTTGATTCAAAACGTGATGAAGGAATATTTCTAGGTTATTCTACTAGAAAAAAGGCTTATAAATGTTTGAATAGGGATACTAACAAGATGATTGAAAGTGAAAATGTGAGAGTTGATGAGTTTGTAGAAAAGAATGATGAAGAAAGTAAGAAAGAACCAGAAGACTATGGTAGATTTGTTTATATTGAAACTCCTGAAACTCTACCCAAGTAACAGTCTGGAGTCACTGAGAAATAGAATATTGCTACCAAGCAACAATCTTTACAGACCGAGCAATGGAAAACAATTACTGATGGAAATGATGATCATGCACCAAGTAGAGAAACATTGAAGAATAGATATTTGAACCTGTACTTCCAAATTATGTGAGAATACACCATCCACAAGATCATATAATTGGAGACAAAGGAGTAGGAATGGTGACTAGAAGTAAGTTAAGGAATAACACATTATTGGGTTGTGAATTTGAGCCTAAAACTGTTAAAGATGCATTGAATATAGAAGAACGAAACATGTAAATTAGTACAAAGACCTAAAGACAAAAATGTGATTGGCACTAAATGGATATTCATAAATAAATTGAATGAGAATGGAGATGTAACAAGGAACAAAGCAAGACTAGTTTGAAAAGGTTATGCACAAGAAGAAAGAATTGACTATCGAGAAACTTTTGCACCCATTGCTAGACTTGAAGGAGTAAGAATACTACTTGCATATTTTTCTTATAAGGATTTAAGGTATATTAGATGGATGTGAAATTTGCATTTCTGAATGGGATACTTGAAGAAGAGGTATACATTGAACAACTTGAAGGTTTTGTTGATCCTAATCAGAAGAACATGGTATGTAAATTGCAAAAGGCATTATATGGATTAAAGAAAGAACCGAGAGCATGGTATGAAAGATTTCATTCTTATCTCATAAGAGTTGGATTTGTTAGAACAAGTGACAACAACAATTTATATTTGAAATGTGAAACTAATGATAACATTCTTATTGCTGAATTTTTTTTGGATGATATTATATTTGAAGGTCATGATACTTTATGCAAGTCTTTTGCTAATGAATGAGAAAAGAGTTTGAAATGTCGATGTTTGGTGAGATCAAATTCTTTCTTGGTTTGAAAATACTACAACAGAAGGAAAGCATATACATAACACAATCTAAGTACACAAAAGAAGTCTTGAAGACATTTGGTATGGAAGATTCAAAACCAGTTGGTATACATATGGTAGTCAGATGCAAGTTGACCAAGGATGACAAATCAACAGAGATAAATCAAACCTTATATAGATCTATGAATTGCAAATTAATGTATATTGTGCACAGTAGACCAAATATTGCACATGCGGTTGGAATTGTAGCTAGAATTTCTTCTAATACCTAAAGAGTCACACATGATTGTTATGAAAATAATTTTGAGATATTTGAAGAACACTAAAAATTATGGATTATGGTATAAGAAAGAAGGCAATTTTGAACTCAGAGTTTACACTGATGTTGATTGGGCTGGAAATATTGAAGATAGAAAAATCACTACCGGTGGAGCATTTTTCTTAGGAGAAATATTAGTAACATGGATAAGTAAGAAACAAGGATGCATTTCTCAGTCCATTGCTGAAGCAGAATATGTAGATGTTGCTGCTAATTGTTCAAATATTGCATGGATAAAACAATTTTTGAAAGGTATGAATGAAGAGATCACCGATCCATTGATAATCTATTGTGATAATATAAGTGCTATTAATATTTGAAAGAATCCAGTGATGCATGCAAAGAAAAAGCACATATTTATTAAGTATCACTACTTAAGGGAGTAAGTTCAAGAAAAATAAGTCAAATTGGAATATGTGAAGTCACGAGAGCAACTTGTTGATATATTTACAAAACCCTTATCGAAGGATACACTTGAATACATGAGAAGTAGACTAGGGGTCCATCCCCTATCTAATACTCACTAAGGTGATATGGGGTTGAATCAACCTGTACTTTATCAAAAGATATAATGATGTTGATGCATGATGTTCACACTTTGGGATTCCTAAGGTTGTGAAGATAGAAGACAAAATTGAAATTACATATTTGTACATGCAAGGTACAAGAATCTAAACTGAACAATAGAGACATTGATTTGGCTACTAAAGAGTTGATTACTTTTGGCATTGTAGTCAAAGGGAGAGATAATCATGAAATATTCAAAAAAGGAGAGAAGACTACATGAATATCAGTTAGAAATGAAGCTAACTGAAAGGGAGAGATGGAGATATTGTGTAGTGATTAAACATATTAAATACATAAGATAAGGGAGAGCTTACCGAGTCACATCATATAAGACAGAGTTGTAGACACTTAAGATGTTTGGCATTCTATGGCATATTTCATATTGTGATGCCATCAATGCTAAAGGGAGAGATTGACATACTACAACTGATTGATTACTTGGAGAATAGAATGTTGAACGTGAAGATGATCACTGAGCTACAAAGGTATATGTGATACATTAAATCACTTATTATATTGTCATTGATGTCAACTAGTTTTGACTATACTTATCATGATAGTTGTAAACATCTGAAGAAGGTAATAATGGTGAAGGAATGAGATATTAACATGAAGATGAGATGTATGAGAAAGATATCAATATGGTATTCATTGGGTAACTTATTGATGAGTCTATGACATTATGTTAGTAATTTTATTGTATTACATGATTCTGTAAATAATTGAAGATCAAGAATGTAAACTTTTATGTGGTCGGTAAATGAAGAACTTAGTATACACCGAGTTGATATAGTGTATACCAAGAAAGTGTAGTGTATACCGAGTACAATATTAACTGAGTAGGAAATCACTGACACATCACAGTATTGACCGAGTGAAAGAAATAATATGGAACATGTGATTGTCGACTTGAGATGATGAGCTGGACAAATTGGAATGATTATGAGAATAAAGATAAAGTTTGTTATGAAGATCTATGGCTGAAAAAATTCAAGATTGATCGGATGATGAAGATTGAAACATGTTTAAGGCACAAGTTCTAGGGAAGGTTAAACCAACAAAATCAACGATGGAGATTTAGTGGCAAAATCTATGGCTAAGAAGAAAATGTTTTATCGTGTCTATTTAAGGAGACAAGATATTCATAATGATAATGTGTGTGAGGAAAATATTGTATTCATGCAAACATGGTCAAAAAACTTGAAGTGAGAACTAAGCAATTCTATAGACTACACTGAGCGTTAGAGAAAGGTAATAACTGAGGAGAACAGAGTTGGAGGATAAAAAGAAATTGAAGAGAATGATGGCCAGAGGTATATGACCTTAGCATAGATCTAAAAATCTGCAAAGGAAGTAGTATTTCAATCAGATCATTTATTGTTGTGTTCTAACCATTGCTACAAACAATTCTCTTAACCGAGTGGGACTTAATAGTCTTTATTTATTTCATTATGACATTCAATGAATGTTGATTGTTTTCTTGTTGACCCAAGTGAATGTATGGTCATAGAGAACTGTTAGCGATAAATCCTCTAACAAGGTCACACCTTACAGTGTGTTTTGTAACCTTTAACAAGGTTGGCTCTTAACCGAGCTCACTTTAGAAGAGTGAAATTATTTTGGGTACCGATCCCAGGTGGTTTTTTCCCTAACAGGGTTTCCATGTTAAAAATCAAGTGTTATATGTGTATGAATGTGATCATTTTTTATTTTTATTTACACACTACAATTACTAGTTTGATCGATATATACTAGATGATTTAAATGGCATTCGATAAATGAACAGAAAGGAACAGACAAGTTTTACCGAGCTATTTAAGTTTTTATGTTGGATTGATTTTATACATCTAAGAGTATTTGGTACTATAGGATAACTGGACTTAACTGATTCACCCCCCCTCTCAGTTATCTAACAAACCTCACTGCTTCATCGGTGGTATCATTAATGGTCGTCCCTCTCTTTTCCCATTTAGATTTTGTCAATTTTGTGACCACATCTTGCAGAGTGGGCTAAGTTGTGGTATCTCTCTAGTAGCATAGAATCATGTCACATCATGAATGGCTTCTTTTGTAATCTTGTATGGTCGATCCAGCCACATAAACTTGTCATGCACCCTTCTCAGTACATATCTAATCTTTTCTTCTTCAGATTTAGAGGTAAAGTGAATTTTGTTCTCAAAACCTTTATTTGTTATCACCTTGTATTCATCTTTCAACACCCAATCATTACATAAATCTTTGTACAGTGATCATATATGAATTTCTCCTAGGTATTATATCTTACAATGAATATAATATCTAACATCCTCCATATTCATTACACCATAGGGAACGCTAGTTAGGGAACCCTTTGGATCACTTTTCATTGATTTATCGGGATGTCTCTTGAATACTAGCCTAGGTTTCTTTGTGATCTCAAAAATAATGGGAGTAGCCATTCTGAAAATAACAAATTATAAGCTCAAATATCCAATAAATACCTTTTAAGTTACTGCACAAAGACTTATGCAAATCCTCACAAGTTTCTTGACCTAAATCACTTCAACACTTTATGCAGTCACTTCAATTGCTGATAATCTGGTCTTACTTTGCTTCATTCTCTCCTGACTTAATCTCTTGAATGTGTGAGTGCAAAATAAGACTTAAAATCATCTTTTCTCTTCCACCACACTCAAGCATTAAATGCATCACTGGTTGACAACAAAATAACATATGTCTCTACAAATCTTGTTAGCGATCAAAAAAAACTTTCATGAATTTCACCAAAACTTTATACAACACTTCAAGACAACCAAATGCATCTAAAATGCAAATAGAACTTACCACACATGCATCTAGGGGGTCTCACATAGATTCAACAATGTTTCCTCTCCCTAATTCAAATATGAATTAGTTTGATCATGAATTCTCCACACCCAATGGAGATGTCGATCCTTTAGATGATTTCTCATCACTCTTTTTCATCTAGATTTGATTCATCTAACTTTTGGTATCTTCAACATTCACAATCAACTTTCCCTTTTTCTTGTCATACTGATTAACCAGTTGGTTCACCTTATTTTTCTTTTCTCTACAAAACCTTGCAATGTGTCTTATCTTGTAACAATGATAACATGTCATACCAGTTGATCTCCAAGGTCCTGCATTACCTCTATTGGTCCTCAATTTGTAATTGATCACCATGTGACTATAGTTATGACAAATTGAGCATGTAACATCCAACTAGTTCTTATTCTTATAGGGACTCTTTCGATTGACATTTGGCCTCTGATTGTTCACTTGTTTCATGCACTCATTAGCTCTATGACCATATTTGTTGCAATTGTAGCAATATCCATCAAAACAATTTGGTCTAGCATTATATTTGGTGCTTGGAACACGAGATATGATATTTTTCCTACATACATTAGTTGTATGTCCAACCTTATGACAATTGAAACAAACTAGTTTATAGGAACTCTTACCAAATTTCCTTTGATTCACCTTAGGAGTAAATTTGTCATCCTATATGGCCTTCTTGGTACCTGAAGATTCACCAACCTCATAACTAGTGTAGCCTAATCCATAGCTCTCTCCATGCATCCTCTGATTCTTTAATTGTTCATCAACTATTGCAATACTCATGTTGTATCTCTTGAGCAAATCACTTGCAGTCTTCAATTCTCCTTTTAGTTTCTCATTTTCTTTCCTCGTTTTCATTCTCTCTTAGGGCTTCTTGATTCTCTTCATTTGTATCATGTAGTTTTGCATGCAAGACACCAAATTCTTATTCAGATTTGAAAAGTTCATCCACCTTGGCTTTAAGGGCTTCATCTTTGGCTTGTAGGGCTTTCGCTGCCATTTTTCTTTCTACTTTTGTTGTCTTCCTTGCTTCCATTTCTTCACCCATTCTAATTGACAAAGCTTCTAACTTTCTTTTGATGTTCTTCTTGTCTTTATGCAACTTCTCATTCTCCAGAGATAATTCTTCCAAGGCTACCTTCTTCCAAGGCTACCTCAGAGTCCTACGATCCACTTTGTTTGGATAGTTGTTCAAGGAGGTCGTGTCTTTCATTCAAATGTTCAACAAGTTCTTGTCTTTTGGATCTTGACTGATTGAGCTTATCCTTCAATTTTTTAATGAACTCTTCTACATCTTCAAGTTTTTTTTAAGCTACCTTTGATATATGTCTCAAGGATCTTCCCCAAGCTATTAGGATTCTTCAAGGGAACACCGCTCTGATAACAATTGTTAATGCTATAAGGCACTGAGAGGGGTGAATGAATCAGTGCAACCACATATCTATATAAACTTTTACTTAACTTGCAAATTATCCAACATGAAAAAGTAAATATCACATAGAAACATAACACATAAAACATCCACACAATCATCAACATAATAACACCAATATTTTTCATGGAAACCCTTGTTCAAGGGGAAAAAACATGGTGGGAATTGTCACCCACTAATCTTTTGTCTTGTTAGGAGCAATTACAACACCATGCTAAGTGTATACCTGGTTAAGAGTATGTGTAGCCTGGTTAAAAGCTATTACAAAGTCCTTTTAGGAACTACCATGTTAGGGGATTTATAGCTCCTTTTGAGAGTCACTTTATTAGAGGAGTTAGACTTTAGACTTGTTAGGATCTTGCATACCCTATTAGGAGTAACCTATTTAAAGGATTTTAATTGCAAGCCTGTTAGAACTTTCCTTGAGAAAGAACTCAATAAAACTGATATGATTGTAGCACACTCTTCCTGACATATCCACTTCATCTCTACTCAAATCGCTTCTCTGATCATACACACTTTTACTTCAATGATTATAACCATCACAACATCTAACCATCATGTTTTCCCTTCAATTTTATCTCTTATATACACTTTTAGATCGGTGGAATAACCCTAAAATATGTTTTTGATGTCAGCCTCCAAAATCCATACAAATACATAAGCGAATACACAAACATAGGAAATTATGATCCACAATGTCGGCTCTCTATAATAAAATTCATAAACAAAATAAATATAAATGTTAATCCAACCACCACCTTGATTTCATCACCTTGACAAATTGGTTGGTTATTCTAGCCAATATCACTGGTGTTTCCTCCAGATCTTCAATTGTGCTTTGAATTAGCTTACGTGATCATAGAAGTGGGCTAATATGACTTTGTAGATTCTACTTTTCCAATCGCACCACCAGATCTATTCATATCATCGTCACACACCATATTCACCGTGACTAACTATGTTATCAACAAACACTCTGTATACTTAGAGAAATCATTTTGCAATCATCTTCACCACTGGTATACTGGATTCATTCATCCTAAAATAATTTGTTGCCATAAATGACAATAGTCCAACATGCATCCCATGAAAACAATGTCTCCAACACTTTCATCAAATGCCAACACAAGTTAACATAGAAATTTGCATGCAAACATGCAAATTCATCAGTAGGAAGATTCATGTCGGGTTCACCAAATGTGTATTAGGAAAATTTAGGACTTAGTAATAAAACATGATTAAGCCAACCATGAAATCCATAAAAACCATGTTATGAAAATCCTAATCACTACCAATAAGGCTATTGAAACGAAATGCATAAACAAGACATTCAAATTAAAATACCAAACATTACTTCAATGGTGTCTCGTTGCTTTTTCTCTCTCCTCTAATTTGATATGTTGCTTTTTGTTGACAATGTAAACAAATAATAGCCAAAAAAAAAAGGATTAATTTGATAGCATAATGGCAAGCATACTAAAAAATCTTGGTTTTTAAAATGAGAGAAAAGAGCTTAGTTTATAGACTCTCAATTTGAAATGAATAGACACAATCAAAAGGAAACAAATAGAAAAGGAAATGGAAATGAAAAACCAAGTGGGAAAGGAAAGGTTAAAGGTCAATAATAAAAAGAAAAAGGGGAATTAATTAAAACTCATTTATTAATTCTCTCCAAAAGTGACAAAAGGACAAGGAAGAAGAAAAGACAAAATAAAAAGAGAATAAAATAAATCAAGAAAAAAGGACAAGTGGAAAATGAAAGGAAAAGATAACAGATAAGATAAAATAAAATAAAAATAAGACAAATGGAACAAGAAAATGAAAATGAAGTAGAGTGAAATTAATAGTTTTTATTTATTAATTTCCTCCCACATCAATAACTTGTCAATTAAATAATATTTACTTAATTCTGACAAAAGGATTAGAGGGATAAATAAATGACATTTTTATTTATTTTAATGAGGATGTGTTAGGACAAGAGGGGGAAATAATTAAAATTTTATTCCCCTAAGGTAGACTAATGACATAGATTAAATAATAGACATAATTATTTAATCAGACTAAATGACAAGGATCAGCAAGGGATAAAATAAACGATAAAATCATTTAATCAAACTAGTGATCAAGGACACAATCAAAAGGACGTGATAAATTAATTAAATAATTGACATTATTTAATTAATGCACAAATGACACAAAATCAAAGAATGATGAATACCAAATGTGCAATATAAAAGACATGCTAAAAGGGGGAGCCAGGGGCATTTACCATTTTTAGGTGTCTATAGTTACCATGATATTGTGTCATTTCATGCATACACTTGCATCAAATCATTCCATGTCATGCATCCTAATCCATATCATGTATTTGCATATAATAATCATGTGTTGCTTAAACCATGTAGTCACATCACGCAATTCATATGAATGCAACTCACTTATAAATGTGAACTTTTTGCATACCAGGCGATTGTGTTGCATTGCCCATGATTGTAGTGAACACAACATATGCCTACGTCATTTGGTCTACTAGGTCTAAAAATAAAAAATTGAAAAATATGCAAAACCACGTAATAAATGCATGAAAAGAAAGGGTACTTACCGCTAGTCCCATACCCTATGCCCGACGATATGTCCTAACCCGCTCGCCTAGGTGATCCTCGCTCCTGATGCTTGTCATCGCTCTCCAAATGCACTTGAAGACCGTGTTCTCTCCTTCAAACTCCAAAAGTTAAATGTGCACAATGACTTTGAAAATGACTCTTTTGCTCCTATTTATACCCCCTAACCCTACTTAGTGGACATGCAACCCTTCCCTTTTGTATTGGTCGTGTAATAATTTTCCTTTTATAGCCCATAACTTTTGCCAATCAAACTCGCTTTCAGATCCAATCACTTTGCTGCAATCCTAGTCACTTTGTCGACAAATTGAGCTCTCATTTGTGTTTTTTGTTCAACTTTGAGCAACACATTACCTAGTCACTACTACAATCTCGTTGAGGCATACCGAGGCAAAATTTTAGATATTTATTTTTTAAAACAATGGCTGAAAATGTGTTGTCGCAAAGAGGAGCAAAATGTAAGCACATAAAATTATCCCATCGCTTGTGCACGATGTTAACACTAATTTTTATCTTAATTAATTAAATGAACTTAATTATTTAATTAATTTAAGTCATTCTTCTAATTTAAATTGTAAAATTACCATTTTCCTCTAATTCTTATAATTGTATAATTTTTATTATTTATTTAATTATTTAACATCCATTTAATATTCCTTCAATATTCATCTAATTTTGTCTAATATTCTTTCAATATTAATTAAATAATTTTATTATTTAATTGATTCCTTTATCTCCAACTTTAATTGAATATTTTGTATTATTTGATTAAATTAATATTTCTTGTTCTTTTCACATTAATTAAATAGTTATTTTAATTATTTAGTTACTAACGGTTCCTTCTATAATTAAATAAATTATTTTATTATTATTATTATTTCATTTGTCAAATGCTAAGTAAGTCTTAATTATATTCTTAAGTCTTATTTCTCTCAAACACAATTAAATAATTATTTAATGCTAATTATATTCTTCTCCCTTTAACTCCCACTAACTAACAGTTTATCTTTTCAATCAAGTCAATCTTCTAAGTCAATGCAATTAGTTACATATTCAGTCTTCGGTCATGCAACCAGTTATCAATTAATTAGCCAACTTATCTATTAAATCAGCCCAGTCATGTAGCCAATCAACTGTCAATTAGTCTCAATAACCTATCCAGTCAATCTTGTCACAATTAATATTGACCATTCACTATCAGTTAGTACCCCTTAATTTGGACCATCTATTAAAAACTCAAAATCTAAAAAATGAAGGTGATTCTTTAGTATTTTTTAACCACAACTATTGAATCTTTGTGCTATCATATCAAGGAGCAAATCTAAGAGCACACAAAGAAGAGAGAAACAAAGAAGAACTTTGGTGATATCTTTGCATTATTTTATTTGAATTATGTTAAGATGCATATATCATTTTTTCTTTCTTTCTTGAATGAGATAGGAATTTATGCACAAAGTAGGATCTTTTGTAGTTGGATCTTCTAACCTCTTTTGCAGCTATTATAGTGTTGATCCAAATTTTCCCTTTACAAGTACAATCAGCATTAGATCACATGTGAAAACTTCTTTTGGAGTGATTAAATCCAAGCCCTTTTTGTATTTTAGAAAGTTTGGCTAGGATTTTTGAAAGGTTAGCTTGTTCTTGGATTTTCAAAGTTATGGGCTCAAGGAATTTCAGGGAATTGAAGCTCTCTTGGAATTTTGAAACTTTGAGCTCTTCATGGATTTCAAAAATTTAGGGTGCTTATGGTTCTTTTGAAACATTTGTCTCTCAAGGAATTTTAGGAGAATTTGGTCTTCCAAGGAATTTTGGGGAATTTTGGCCTTCCAAATATTTTTCAGAGATTTTGGCCTTCCTAGGAATTATAGGAGATTTTTGCCTTCCAAAGATTTTTCAGAGATTTTGGTCTTCCAAGGAATATTAGGAGATCATGGCCCTCCAGGAAATTTTAGGTGATTTTAGCCTTCCAAGGTTTTTTCAAAGATTTTGGCCTTCCAAGAAATTTTAGGAGGATTTCGCCTTCCAAGGAATTATAGGATATTTTAGCCTTCCAAGGATTTTTCAAACATTTTGCAAACTTTGGATATTGTGGATTTTAGAAAACTTAAAATTTCAGGGATTTTGAAAACTTTGGATTTTTCTACAAGAGATAGGTTCCCCTACAATGTGAAAAATTCCTAAGAGATTGGTGACTTAAGATTTTGCAAGGATTTTTTAAAAAAATACAAGGATTTTTCAAAATTTTGATTCTGATTGAGAGTTCAAAGTTTTGACCAAGGTCTCATTTTTGAAAATTTGATTATCTCATCAAAATGTCAAAAATTAGAGGGGGTATGGAAATTTAGAGATTCCATGAAGTCAAGGAATCCTAACAAAAGAAAATCCCCTTGACTTTAGACTCCCCTATGGAACTTCGATGATTTCAAAACTCCTCTTTGGAAAATGACTTAACCATCTAGGCAAAAAAAACCTTCAAAGGCAAAAAAAATCCCTCAAAAAAACCCAAGGGGCAGAAGTGCAAAATGACAAGCCATAAACAAGAAAAACACGCTAAAAAACAAAAAGATAAGGGGAGAAAGGTGGTCCCTATAACAAACGGGGCATGTGTGCAATGCACAACACAGTGATTGAGGTATAAATCATTGTAAACTCCCTACTAGAGCAACAATATTAAACACTTAGAGGTATTTATAAATTCTAAGAAAGTAACTTACTCATAGAGCTAGATTTTGATCGGTTTCCATAACAATGACTTCAAGATGTGATTCCTTGCATGCAAATTAATAGATATATTAAAACGTACAGATTGACAAATGGATTCACCGTTTGGTAAATCAAACCCAAACATGCAAAAGATTGTCTAGACCGACATGACAAAACATGTGTTTTCCACCAATTCTCAAATAAGGGACTAATCATTCAATCATTATGATGTGTTCTTGCTTTAAAAAATGATATTTAAAATAGTTCTCTTATTTTTGTGTTCAATTTAATCTTTTCAAGAGAAATATTAAATAAATAAAAGTATCTACTTATCTAAGAATGATCTATTCAAAATAAAATGATTGCATCTACATATTTTAAGTTCTACTTGTATAATTCTTCAAGATTACAAATATCTTATGCATGATGTTAAGGAGATGGTAGCAAATAGACCTATGCAAACTAAAGAAACTTATTTAACAATATGGTTGAAAACTAGAACTAGACATGTTCAACGTTAAAATTTATATTCTTCCAATCTTGAGAGCTACTCAAATCTACATTATCTCATAAGCTCTCATATCTATATTATCCTACAAGCTAATTAATTTTTTGTGGTATAGATAAAACTCATACTCTAGATCATTGTATATCTATATATACTAAATATTCTTATCAACCTATATGGGTTATATAAGTTACTCAAAGCCTCTTATATTTTTAAAATGGTAGTATAACTTACTGACTTGACTTTATGTGCTTCTATTCTTCCCTAATAGGGTCAATAGTATCTTCTTCTTGCATAACCAACCACTTAATGTCAATTCCTTTAGAAAGAATCATTAGTCCCTCTACTAAGAAAGGAGAATACTTTTCAATAGTTAATAATTAGCAAAGATAATAAAGAAAATACAATCTAAATTCCGTCTAAATGACACATTAATAAAGCAACACTAATATAATTATTACGTTAGTATTTATCTCGAAATGATTTCCTAATAATTTAACATTAATTATAAAACAAAACAAATCAAACTATAATTAAAATAGGAAGAAGAATTTGGGTTATGACAAGTTTGGTGTGGTGAGTCTTGCAGAGTACTTGTTGAATCTTGAAACTATGCTCTTGAGTATACCTTCAGACCTTCAACTAGATTGGAAGGAAGTTCTAAGGTTGGGAGAGATAAATAGTGAAACATTTTAGCATGTGACAACAACGCACCAAACCCTACTTGAGTTGTATATCCAACCCCATATAAGGAAGTGATGCATTCATGCCTTGTGTTTGAAATGGTTATCTAGGTTTTTGGGAAAGGGGCCTATAAAATATAACAAATTTAAGAACATGTCAAACATCCATTTGATGATTTGTCTCCTTCACTATAAATAGAATCCCTTCTCCTTGAATATGGATCTTTTACTCATGTTTTATTTAACATGTATATGTTTAATAGTGTGGTTTTCTATTGTAGTATATTTTTGTTGACACTTCCTTTCAAGCATGGCTCTATGACTAAATACTAGGGTCTTCAAATACTTAGTTCTTTCTCATACCCTAGCCACAAAAAATCTATCAACAAAAAAAATTAGGTTGTTTTTTCTATTGACAAATGTCAAGTGCAAACATAGGCTTTGAAATAGAGCATCACCTAAGCATCTTAACAGTTTCCCTCTTCATTGGCACAAGCAAGTAGTAAGAATAGAGAAACCTTTTTTATATGTTCTTAAACATCTTGGAGTGGTAGGTGGTAGTTGTAGAGAAATGTTGTCACAAAGGCCCCAATAGGACTTTTAAAGGTCCTTTGAAAGATTGTAAGTCCCCACTAATCAACTATGATAATGGTTACCGCCACAAATACAAAGGCAATAAGTGTATCAAGAACCTGAGCACTAAAATATAGACGATTTTGAGTTTACTTGAATCTCCCGAATTGAGGAGGAGAATTGAGAAATAGACACCTAGATAGTGAGAAACTCAATGGTTTCTTCACTTTTGATGCACTCTTGCTTGATTCCTACATGTGGACCTTCATTAAAGACTGTAGAGAGATAATTTGAAAAGACTAAAGTTAGTTGGTTTCAAAGCTAAATTTTTAGAATACTTAGCAAAGTTTTATAGCAATAGAGGCAAATGGCTTGGAAGATTTCAAGAACCATTACCCTTATATCAACTTCTTATATGTGACTAAATCATCAAAAGCCATCCTTCCTCTATTTGTAATGTTAAGACTTGCCCCTCAACAACAACAAGAACTCAAGAAGAATTTTTACTCTGGATCTTCTTAAAAGGAGCAACAAGAAGATATCCTCTAATGAATTTTGACAAGTACACAATAAAGAAAAAATATGATACTTTCTCCCATATGACCCATTGAATGGATCTGACTTCCCTAGATCCAAACTATAATTTAAATTCTACCTCCTTCAAGTGTGTTTACAATAAAAACCAAATACACAACTTTCTCCAATGTGACCCATCGAATGGATCTGACTTGCCTAGTTGAAAAATATACTTTAAACTCGACCTCCTTAAAGTGTGCTTACAACAGAGACCAAATATACTACTTTGTCCCATATGACCCATCAAATGGATCTGACTTGCCTAGCTCCTAAATATACTTTAAATTCTACCTCCTTAAAGCTTGTTTACAATAAAGACCAAATACACTACTTTATCCCATATAACCCATTGAAAGTATATGAATTGAGTTTGTTTAGTTTTTTTTCCACATAATTATACTCTAAGACACTGATATAAAAGGGGATTTCTAAGTCCCGTGGTAAAATATCAAAACTGTTGGAATACCTCTTCTCATATTCTGAATATTCTCAAAGGATCTAACACTAAGCTTTCAATAACAAAAACTATTATTGGGTTGCTCATTAAACTATTTTCAAATTCATCCTTTTGCAACCTAACCTTGTCAAGCATTCCCATATTAAACCATAATGCAACAAATTGCCTCTTCTAATGGTTGAAAACCTATCACAAGATACCAACACACAAGTTTCCATGAACAATGAAGTAATATGAGATGTGTTATCAAGATTGAAATGGCTATCTTGGAACGGGTTTCCTCTCAAACAATACTCCATACAATAACTTTCAAGGAAAGTTCTAAAATGCTGCCATTAAACTAAACCAAGATCAAGCCTACCCCTCTTAATGGGAGGAGAAAGTGGAAAAGCAGTATCCACATCCCCCTTCAACTAGGGAAAATTAGCATAGGCCAAGATGAAGCAGGTATCATTAGGGATTGCACAAGGCATGCTTTTATGGCCTCATAATTGATTCCTCTTTAACAAATAACAAAGCTTAAGGTGGTGTCTGGTCAAAGCTCTTTAAAATTTTGCAACAACTTCAACTCATTTCTATAATGGTTGAAGGGGATTCTAAATCAAGACCAATACATAAATCAACATTGCTTGACCTTGGGTCACTTGTCGGAACAACTTCATTTCTTTCTTCGCGATGGGCTCCCACGTTAGGGTTTCACCCCTGGGTTCTGCTAACGGAGTTTGTGCTCAGGCTGCTTCTGGTTCCTCGCCAACAAGGGCTAATGGCCCTCTTGGCGTTGGGTCTCTGGTTCCTCCTCTCAATGATGGGTATGTTGCTCGTGTGAGCCATGTTGGTGCAGGGCTTGTTGATGCTTTGCTCCCTAATTCGAAGGTCAGCGACATTGTTTCTGTCATTAGTGCCTCGTTGTGTTGCCCTCTGAGATCCTCTCCTCAAGTGCCTCTAGCTCTGTCTCATGTCGGGGGTGATGCTATTTTGCCTTCTGGTTTACCTCCTATTGATGGTGCTCCAGTTGGGCAAATGAAGGTTTATGCCCCTTGTCGTCCCTCTCCGAGGCTTGGCATGTCGTCGCCTTCTGCAACTGGTTCTCAAAGTGCTTTTGGTTTGAAATCGAAGGGGCCTTTCCCTGTTTCAAATCCTATTATGATTTCTTTGGATGAGAATGTTGAAAAAGATATTGACATTGTTGTTTCTAACCTCTCTGAACATGGTATCATCTGTCGCTTCAGGGGTTTTGGTCGAGCTTGCCTAATCTCCACAAGTGGATTACCACTCATTGGGAACCCATTTTATCGAGTACTATTCATATCTTTCATATGGCTAAGGGTTTTTTTTGCTAAGTTTGAAAATGGGGAGGATAGAAAGTTAATTTTATGTGATCACTCATTTAGCTAGGAAGATTGTTTTCTGCTAATGGTTAAGCCTTGGCCTTTCGATTTTTCCCCTTCTCAAGAAATGTTTAACAAAGTTTCGATTTGGGTCAACCAGCCCTATCTCCCTCTTCATCTTTGGGTTGATTCTCTTTTTGAGGCGGTGGGTGGGGCTCTTGGTAACTTCCTGATGGTGGATGAGGAATCAACTGATATTCTTCATTCAACTTGTGCCAGAATTTTGGTTGAAATGGATGTTTCAAATGGGCTTCCAGAAAAGATTAAGCCAAAGCACTCTAAGGGTTATTGGATTCTAACTTTGGATTATGAAGGGTTTCCTTTTAGATGTAGGAGATGCTTTAAAACGGGTCATTTGGCTGCCCAATGTGGGTTGGAGAAGGCTAAAAAATCTGCTTCTTGGTGGAAGGGTGTTTTTTCTTAGCATTATACTGAGTTGAAGAAAAGCTTTTCCCAGGTGGTTGGGCAAAATTCTCCGAGTGTTGTGGTCAATCAATCTCTGGTTGATTGTGCTCTTCCTTCTTTGGATGTTGGTTCTCAACCCTCGGTCGAGCCTTTTAAGGTTTCTGTTGTTGCTAGTGCAACTCCTAAGCTGGTTTGTGTCCAGGATTCTATTGGTGGGTCTAGAGTTGTTGTTTCTCCCTTGTTGGGTGATTCCTCTTAGTATTTGCTTAATGTTACTCCTACGTTTGTTGTTGGTGAGTCTACTTTTGTTGGGTCTGTTGGAGGTGATGTTTCTTCCCCGCTCGTTGGTCCTGGCTCTGGGAATTTGTTTGGCTCAAGCTCTTAGTTGGCTGGATTTGAGTTTTGTGTTGCACCCTTGTTGGGTGTTGGATCTTCAATTCTTGACTCTTTGAGTTGATAGGATGAGGCTGCCAAATTGGAAGAAGGTTGGATAACGGTAAAAGGTAAACATTCTAAACAAGCAGGCCCTTCTTTTGACATGACTCTTCAGTCCCATAAGAAGGGGACTAAAGGATAATCTTATTGGTTGATTGTGTTTCTAGGCTGCTTGTTCTCAATGTCTCATCTTTGGCAGAGACTCGGTTTTTTTTGTAGGTGGTTGGCCTTTTATTTTGGATGGCTTGTCTTTCGTTTAGGGGACTCTTAAAGTTTTATCTTTATCTTTTTATCATCTAGTTGTAAAGGGTTTCGGGGCCCCTTCAAAACCTACTTTTGCATTTAATCGAAAACATTGCTTGACCTTGAATCTGAAAAAAAATAGTTCAAAGAGTTTGAAGTTTTAGGTTAGAACTTTAAACTAATTAGTTTCTTGCTATTATTGGGAAGCAAATAGGCTTGATTCACTTGCCAATGTGAGCACCAACAAAAACACCTTGCTTAAGATACTAGTTCAGATGTTGATGAGTGAGTTGGCCTTCCCCCTTCACTATGCACAATGCATCAGGTCTAAAACAAGCTTCATAATGACCCAAAAAAATTAATAGTCACAGAACATAGTCAGGGCTTTGTACCAGAAGAACAAGAATTATCTGATGATTATTGAAGACTGTATCTGCCAGTGTGGTATGTTCTTAACATTTGACATGTGCAGGAACTGTGGTACAAGAATGCTCTAATTGGCAAAATAAATTATTTATATGGGAGGTTTTGCTAGAGTCGTCAAGCTGAATAGGAAGGTCTATGGGGTACATCAATGGTGCAAGTATGAGCTTGCCAATTGCTGACATAGATAAAAGGAATTATGTGTTCTAAGGACCAGCCACATCTTACTTTGCATTCCAAGCTTCAGCCCTTATCTCGCAGTTCAAAGCATAAAATCATGTGCTCTTGTTACCTAGATTTCCTCAAATCTAATGCAAGCAAGAAGATTCACAGTAATGATGAGACTGACCACAGCCTAGTCGTTCCTTTTTCCTGGCCTCTAATTTGTTATATCACTTATTTTGATGTACATCAATGGTGCAAGTATCAGATTGCCAATTGCTGACATAGATACAAGAATTATGTGTTCTTGGCCTTAAAATCCAAAAGGCAGATCCCCTAAGCTTAAATGTCCACCCCTATGGCATACATGTCCTGGTCACAATTGCAGCCTGTTTGCCTCACTAGGTAAACTATTTAAATGCAGAAAGTAAATAAACAGAACATAATAAATATATATGCCAGAGAACCAATTCTTCTATTAATTCATCAACTTCATGTATACAAATGATCACAGTAATATCAAATACTCGTAAACAACATCATGCCTTTACCCGAAGGTAGTACATACAATATATCTGGACTGAAGGGGTGCGACACCAACCGTCACAACATTGCCCAACTACCCTTCGACGGACTTACTAATTGTCAACGACACATTACATAATAACATAACATTATTCCCGACAACACAGCCACAAGCCTTTGACTGCAAGCATAGTCAAAGGCATGGAGTTATGCTGACATTACTATGGTCTCTGAGGTGGCACCTAGAAGATGTGAAAGGTAATTCAATAACATCAACCCCATATGGCACAAGGTCTGAAGGATTGCCCCTTGGTCGTATGTTAGTGAGATTCTATTTTGCCATGGTGTTTCTCAAATGTATGTGGTTTATATCAATGATTGTGATGTTTTCCTGTACTTAGCCACAGCTTTCATTAATTATGTATCCACACTACATCCCATAGGAACACATAAATTTTTTAATGTAGAAAGCACCTCAAATCGGATATCCCTTTGGTTTAGATTGTGGCTTCCTTTTCTGTGTCTAGATGTGGCCTTTATGGGCACTAGATTATCTTTTCGAATAGTTAAGCAGTGGTCCTAATAGAATCCTTCAGTCAACTATCGAGAACGTAGAAGGCAACCAAGACCTTTGATAGTAAATAACACATCGTTCCACTGACATGCTAATATTCTAATTTACTAGTAATATAACTACATCCTCTACATGAACTTTTTCCAATGCTACATCATTTCCAAGAATTCTCCAACACCATATAATATAACCTTC
This sequence comes from Chamaecyparis obtusa, assembly GCA_027943335.1. Taxonomy (NCBI): domain Eukaryota; kingdom Viridiplantae; phylum Streptophyta; class Pinopsida; order Cupressales; family Cupressaceae; genus Chamaecyparis; species Chamaecyparis obtusa. The sequence goes on along the minus strand of BSBK01007290.1, from coordinate 530,016 downwards.
AAAATTTCAAGATAAAATAGCCAAAATTTGAATCAATTTGCAAACAGTAACTTGCATCTTAAGTTGCTTCAGAGTTAATTATACAAGTTATGGTGGTTATTTGTAGACTATACATAGATCAAGTAAAATATAGCTATCATACAAGTAATGGTGATTGTTTGTAGACTATCTGTAGATCAGTAAAATAATTGGAGAAAATCTCTGTAGAGAAGCTGCATCGCATAAGCAGCACCTCAACAAATTGGTCTCAAATTAAATTACAACCTGGAAAAGAACTACCAAATGACTGTTAAAAATATTGATTGTCTCTAATATCCTCTTTTCCCTCACCTTTTATAGCATTTCTTTCAAAATAGTGAAGAAGAGAATACACCTCATGTAAATGTAAACATAGAGATCAAAGACAAGGGACCATCACTTGAGCTTATATATGTGAAACCAAATGGGTGTATTATCAATTACTGCATTCTTATGAAAGAAACAGAAGTATATCCCAACAAATAAAATTTTGACTCTGGTTTCATATCTCAGCAAGTATTACAAACTATTTCAAAAAATTGCACAAGACAAACCATAGGTCTTATATAAACAAAATCCAGCATATTAACTCCTCAAACACAGTTTGTCTCAAGATTCAGGCGGATTTGTCTTCATTTTCTTTTTCTTGTGCTTTTTTTGTCCTTCACCATTAGCAAGCTGAGCAGATTGTAGAGGGGCTGCAATGTATGACTCTGGTCCAGTATAAACAGCATTTTTACTCTTACCAAGGTCTTTGGCTTTTTTCTGCAAAAGAGAATAACTCAAAAATTCAACAAGTAATGAAATGCTACAGTAAATGTCCTGTTTCATATGAAATAGGAACTCTTAAGGATAGACAGATATATATACATAACGGGAATGTGGTATAAAATAAATTACTCAAGACTAGCAACAATTACATTAAAACAGATGGAATTTAACTAGGAAACCCTAAAAGCTAGAGATATATACATGACAGGAATGTGAGGAACAGAACAAAGTACTCAAGAGACCATGCAAACCTATTGATATATATACATAGCAGGAATGTGGTACAAAACAAATTACTCAAGACTATGCAACAATTACTTTAAAACAAAAGGCATCAAACTATTCAATAGACTAATAAGATGCCACTAGACTGCAGAAAGAGATTACTTGCAATTCCGTACAAGTATTACATATCTGTAGAGTCTTTCGGCTTTTATTAAATAACAAATAGAGAGCATTAATATCTGTTATTCCTTGCATATTTTTGTGGATATTGTCAATTTGAAATATTCAAATATGTTATGAACAGAAAATACTAAAACCTGAAGATAGTCATTTGTTTTTTGGATCCCCACCAAGTAAGACACCATGTGTACAAGGCCACCTGCCGCTCCCCCTCATGCAAGCATTCCACAGAATTTGTTTTTCAATTTACCTTGTCTACAGTATATTGTACAAATGAGATTTACCACCTTACACTTGTAGATTCGAACCTGTATATTGTATATCACTTTTCCATTTACCTTGTATATTTGTACAAATGAAGCTTTTCTATTGTAATGTCCCTTTTTGGCAGCAATGGAAAATGAAATAAGTAATTATTTATTTATTGTGTAATTTTAAATTATTTAAGGCAACTAGTAATTAATTAAGAATTATTTAAAGTTTAAGTGAATAATTGGAGGAAAATAACTTAAAAGTATTAGTAAGTCACTTTATAACTTGATTATTACATTAAAGAGAACGGTTGTGGAAAACTATTATTAAAGGGGCTTTGGAGTGCAAAAGGAAAGGATACTGGAAATTCTTTATCGAAGAATATTTGAGAGCTTGGCTTTCAGTAACTTGAGGATGGAAACCCTCAAGAATCAAAGCCAAAGATAACACAACAAAACAGAAGCTGACTTATAAAATAAAAGCTCTCACAGTTACCTTCACAGATGCTGTAATGGTTTCCATTTCTTCCTTTGAAATCTTAGCAGATTTATTGGCATCAAAGAGCAATGCTTTTGAACTGTTTGGCTCCTGTATGACAAAAAATGCATTTAGAAGCAATTCCAAGAATATGCTACCAGACAAACTTTATTCATTATTGGCATAAAAGAAAACTAAATGCCATCGGACCTTTGGAGGGACAAATGCTGCCTCCCTCTTTCTCTTGTTTTCTGCTGTCTTCTCTGATTGTTTTTCTTGCTTCTCATGCCACTTCTTTGCAGCTTTCCTTTCTTCACTCAAGAAATACTCTCCACTTTCTAGCTGTAAGTCAATCTGCAAAAAGAATCAAGATGCTCAATATAAAAGGTATGTACAGATCTTGCACACTTGCATAAGGTGCAAAAGGTATTCACAGGAAAGTAAAGTGTTTGCATACCAGCTTATGACTAAAAAAGACACTGGCAATTCATATCAGATTCAAAGATTAGTATATCTCTATATTACAGGCACTTACCTTGACATATAACAAAGACTAGACAAAACTTAAGCGGTTTCATGTTTTAATTCTATTTCTTGTGTAATACATGATGAGAACATCCAATCATGATTGGCACATCAATCATGGTTAATTGGTTATAACTCATGAATTGGGTAACTTAATAGGCAAGTGGATTGGTAGAATTATTCAGGCTAAGGGTAGATAGAAACAAATTAAAAGGAATGAGGATGGATAGAATTTAAAATTGGGAGTTAAAACCATTAAATGTCTTTGAAATACTTGCATACACTTCTCTCATGTAAATAAATCATTCCAAAATAGAATTCCTCCTCCCCATTGGTAAACATTTGTGCTGGATAAGAGAAGGTGCAATTCCTTGGTTCTTTCAAGTTGTTATTTTAACATTTCACGGTGTCTACTCACTACACAATGGTAAAGATCTTGAATTCTAATATTTTTTCTTTGTAATACTTCCAACCCACCTTACTAGGTTGCTGTGGTGGAGGGAATGGTGTGTAAGGCTTCTTCTCTTTTTGCTTCACCTTCTTTTGCTTTACATTTCTCCTGCTCAAAGGAAACATGGATATCATTAACATCATTACTACTAGAATAAATACGTAATTGCTAAAGATAATGTTATCTTGACTTAGAAAATAGAAGCTCATCTTAGTACAACTTCCTGGCTTTGCAAATTCTAAACCACAACCATAAAAACTTGTGAGACAGAAAGGGATTAAAACAACTCACTTCTTAAACTTGGGCAGAAACCTGTCCCAATTCTCTTCTGCAAGCTCTGCGTTCTTGGCAAGTTCCCGCTTGATCATAAGTTCCTGATAGCATAAAAATGCCACACCAATAATCAGGATACACTTCAAGAATTTTCCATCAGCTCTACTCCAATTAGTAACTAAAAAATTAAGAATCTTTTGGACCAAGATTGTGTTGTTACCTTTATATGATAAATAGGATGTATATTACGAATGCAATCTTCAACGATTCTGCGGACTTGTTTCAGTCCCTTAAATGATCCCATAGCTGCAACAGTGTTTCCCTGCAGGATGATGGCATTTACATCACTTCAAAGAGAAAAAAAAATCTCCTACATTCAGGAAGTTCAATTTTTAACAGCAATGAAGAGATATACGTACCATTCTCGAGTTTAATCAAATGAAAGAACCTACAGAATGGAAAACAACATAAAAAGACTCACCTGAACAAGAACATAGCAACTTGTCAAGAGCTCAATAGCCTGTAACACAAACAAAATCCAGAACAAATCTTTAACAAATCAAATTTTCAAGTCAATTAACTGCCTTTTCCATCCCTGATTATTGTCACTGTTTTATAATTCAGGAACAGATGGAGACCAAAGCCGTATTAAATTCAGGAAAATTAAAAATATTATAATTTATTTTACCTTTAGTGTCGAACCATTGGGACCCAAGAGGCGTTGCCGTCGTTTAACAAATCTTTCCTGAGCATTCCACAAAAGTCCTTTTAATAGCAAATTGACAAAAGCAATTTCTCTTCAAGAGTACCACTTTGTTCTTAAAAAAAGTTCTTTATAAGATGAAAACTACAGGAAACTTATCTGAACTGGTAATAATTACCATCAAAAACCACACTTCCAACTCAAAGTCCTATGAATTACATAAGTTGTCCAAACTTCTATGGAGGCAAAGGTATTTTTTACGATTATTTTCTGTATATATACGCTTTGTTGGGTCCAGTAAGAAAGAAAATATGTTGATATCCATGAACAACCAAAATATGTTAATGGGACCTGAAAATCTAACAAACTATAACAGAAAGAGTAGGTGGGACCTATAGCATCATCAACAGAAGCACCAAAGTAAATATAAGAGTGATAAACTGAGGCTACTCAGAATGCAATCCAATAACACTTAAAACTACAAAATACATTGCAGCAACTACAGGAGCACATTACACGTGATAGAGAGCAAATAAAAAACCATCCTCTTTTATGATTTTATCTTCGGCCACAATAGGGTACATAGAGCTATAAACAATTGTTTAGTCAAAAATACTGAATGTAATAATGTCTTCAGGAGAGTGACAGCAGGAGTAATACATAAAAGTCATTGCATACCTTGCAATCTTCCAATGTGATATTGAGTTACTCAATGACTTAGTTGCATAAAATTGTGGAACTACAAATTCTTCTGCCTTCAATCATCTCTTCATCAGCATATATCCATTGATGAAGTTGTGGGTGGCCCCACCGTTGAAGAGAACGGTCATCCTTTGTCCTATTACCACTCCATGAACCTTGAAGAGGAGATATTTTGGGGCTTTAGAGAGGGCAGTAAGTGTACAGTTCTTGTGGTTGTATGTTCTCCCTCAATGTGATCAACAAAGTTTTCAAAAAAATTCAATTCATCCTCTGACTCTGAATCTTTATCTGACACCACCTCTATATGGTGCATTTGTCCTTTACCCAAGCATCTATGTCTGAGAGTCCACAGTTCTCTACAAGAGAAACACAGCTACTTTCTCACGAGTACATTCTTCATCCCATTCATCTTGCTCAGTTTTGGGGCTAATGCCTTAGGTTGAGGGGTGCTCTTACAGGGAGGCTTATATTGCAGCATCAATGTTGCACTCTTGGAGTAGAATTGGCATTTGACCACCAAGTTGTGGAATGAGCTAGGAAAATTGAAGCAAGAATGAAACAACAATCGAAAGCAAATGCAAGCAAAAATGATGACTTAATTGATTGATCAAGGTACATGGATATATAGGAAATGAGTGAATTCAAATTTCCCAATATTGGAGGAAAAAGTAGGTATGGTACGTAAAACAACCAACCACCAATTACTTAGCCAACTATGCTAGGATTAACCTGTAGTAAAATATGGAGTAAATTAATACATTAAACCAACACCCCCAACCCCCTTAAGCACAGCTTAGGTGAGGCAAAGAGTGGGTCTCTCTCTCTCTCTCTCTCCTGCTTTTCATCATCTCATAATACTCAACAAAAGAATTGTCTTGAGTCTCTTGACAAATGGCAAAATTCATAGCATTATATTTAACATGGCACTTGGCCACTTCCTCCTGTGGGCATATATGTTGTTCTCATTCTAATAGTTATGTCTCATTTCTTTCTAGGAATTTGACTCTAAAAGTCTTCGGAGCTAACTTAATTGAAGATGTTGAGTTACTTATATCTGCCCAATTTAGAGTAGGTTTCCCAACTACCCCTCGGTGATGCATCTCTTCCAAGGTCCTTACCATCTCTACCATAGTTTCCCTCAAGGACCATTGAAATCCTCTAGCTGGCTCTTTGTTTTCAGTTTCGACGACTTCTCTAAAGTGTGCTTCTTCATTTTATATCACCCGTAGTTGCCTCCTTTCTCTTTTCCCTTTGCAAGTACCTGATCTCCCTGTCCATTGTTTGCATAAACCAGCATCAACACACACTCATAGGCTGGTAGGAAAGACACTTTGATACCACTGTGATGTCCTTTCCCAGAATTTTAACAAAAACAATAAATCGAAATATAAACACAATCTTCACCAATAATATCCAAAACAGCAACAATTAATTGCACTTAACAGCACCCATAAATAACTTGGCAATCATAATAATTTGCATAAAATGAATTAAACATAGGAAACAACTTATATTGATATAGTTCAAATTTCTACAGCCAATACGATTGTTATGATAGTCATTACATGTCAACAAACAAACTCAAATTAAAGTAGTAAACTTCTCTGTCGTTCCTTAAGTTCCAATACACTCCCTAAGTGAAAATGCCCTCAAGAACCAAAGGGTTTTCGTCCTTTGACTCCAGCAACCAATAGGTTTTCACCCACTGATTGCATTAGGTTTTTGTCTATTAATCACATGACAGTAAGCCAGTTAATATTCCACTTTTGTTTGGTGCAAAGTTGAATTTAGACATGTGTCCTAATTCTGATGATTATTTTGAAGAAATGTCTAAGATTCCTTGTGCTAGTGTTGTTGGTAGTTTGATGTATGCAATGCTTTGCACTTGACTAGATATAGCCCAAGCAGTTGTAATTCTGAACACGTTCATGTCTAGTCCTGGTAGAGAGCATTAGAATTTTGTTTAAAGGGTGTGTAGATACTTGTGAGGTATTTTTTATTATAGATTGGTTTATCACAGTACTGATGATGTGTTTTTCATTGGACATACGGGTTTGTTGTTGCAGATTGGGTAGGTGACTTGGATAGTTGGAGGTCAACAAGTGACCATGTATTTACTTTGTTTGGAGGACAATAAGTTGGGTTTGTACAAGACAGTCTAAAGTTGCATTGTCCACCACTTAAGCAGAGTTTATGGCTGCTACACATGCCTCTAAGGAGGCACTATGGTTACAAAGACTTGGCAATCGTATTGGTTTTGATTGTGGGACTGTAACGATTGGATGTGACAGTCAAGTGCTATTTGTTTGGTCAAAAATCCTATGTATCTTGGTTGTACTAAGCATGTTGATGTTCACTATCACTTTGTGCAAGAAATGGTTGAGAATGGTAAGGTCTTGATTGAAAATGTTGACACTCTGGATAATGTTGCAAATTCTCTTACGAAGCCAATGACCACAAATAAGTTCTCTTGGTGATGGAAGGTCATGGGCTTTTACCATTGTACTTGATTTTACTATTTGTATCGCTTGGATGTAATTGCAATGTATAATGTCAAGTGGGAGAATGTTAGGATAGGTGACATTAACCTTGCATTCCTATGTTATTCATGTGTCTCCATGTTCCTTGGAAAGTGTTCTAGGGGACGAAAGGAAAAACATTTAATGTGCATCTTGTATGACAAACTGTAATTGCATCTTAAAGAGGTGAACATGTGGCAGTGTTGTTTGCAAGTCAAAATGAGATAGGATGCCTCCTAGGCATCCATTTTTTGGAATGTGAAGTGTCATGAGTTGGGCACCCAAGATTGGAAGGTGAAAGGTTGTCCCTTGTGTAGTAGAATGAATCATTGGGGAGTTACAAAGCATCTGGGAAGCTGAAGAGTTGAGTGGCTATGGGTGAGGTGCCCATGTTAGAGCTATGTGAATTATATTAATTTATTATCAGGTTTGTTCACTGTCATTATCCTAGGCATTAGTTTTTGCAAGTGGCATGCCTCTTGTTTCCGGTTACCACAGTGGTTTTCCCTCCCACAAGTTTCTATAAATTGGAGAAATGAGGTGGTGGTTTCATGTTGAGTTCTTGAAGGTAGCAAGGTGTTGTCGATTTGATTAGAGAATAGAAGATAAGTGTATTATTGTACATCTATTCATTGAAGAGAAATAATATACTTTCCCTCCTCGTGTGAAGTTTTCCTCAAAGGGGTTTCTACAAGCAAATTTGGTCTCTTATGGTTCATTGATTCTTATATCCCATGTTGAATGTATAATCACATAATCTCATTTTGGTAATCTTAATTTCAGATTTGCAACCGCTTACATAAGTTAATATTACAACTTTACTTCACCTTGTTTTCAACACCTTGCAACATATAGTGATTGGTGATGAACATTTGGATCTCCACAATCTCTACATACTATTCTTTGACCCAATCAATTTCCTTCCCATTCTTTCGTAGCATAAGATTGCAAGAGTAGTCCATACAAAATGTTCAAAAAATGTGTGAATAGAATTCCTCAACCAACCCAAAAGGTCTACAATTCTTTGCATTGTCCATTACAACTTGAACGACATTACAAGGTCTTACTTCCAAAGAGGTTGTGATGAGGATGTTAGCAATGAATTAGCTATCCTTCACATCTACTCACAATCCACAACCCTCAAAAGCATTGCACCTTTGGGGGACAATGCTATGACATTGATCAAAGGTTGAAATTTAGCATCTTTCCACCCATCAAAAAGTCCCTTATGGGTTTTAGGTTTTTAACAAATCTCCTACAAGCATCCTTGTCCAATAAGGTGCCACACACCTCATAACTTAATGTCCTTGTACCTGTTGTGAGGTTTTCACACCATCACCCCATTGCAAATGGGAAACCCCTCTTTTTGCTTTAGCGGTAGGAGTAGTTGTTTTAGGTGGTCTTAGGTGATAGCAATTTTCAAGTCTCCAAGTTGAAGAGTAAGTTTGAGCAATTTTGGACCTGCTAGGAAGTCAAATCTGTCAGGGATATGCATGAAAGTTGGGCTAAGCTAGCTAGGAGATGGAGTTGAAACCAAGTGATTTGTGAGGAAATGAGTTACAATCATTAGAAAATCCTTGTTCCAGCTTCAATTTGACCTTAGAAAGTCAGGAAAGGTTGTGGGAGGTAACACTGTTGAAGGCGTGGTGAATCCTGAAATTTGGCTTAAGTTTGGAATTTTTTGGAAACTCCCAAAATCTAGAATCTTTATTATAATTCCTATGAAGCTGAAACCTATCTCAAACATCTTGGCAGTATTTATATAAAATATAACTTAAATGTAACTTGCACTTAAAAGTTATATTTTATATAAATCCTCCCACTCTCTGAGCTGAAAAAATGACCAAGTCTGGACAACATATTGTTGAGAGCGAAATTCCTCTGAGCATGGCGGATTACACCTACCCCAGAGGAAAATTCCTCCTACCCCCCCCCAAAATTCCACCCTCAACTTGAGTTCGAAAAGTTGACCATGAGAATAAGGCAAGATGCTTCTAGCATGGGGAATGAAAGTTGGATTTGGAAGAGCATGATAAACAAGCAACTTGGTGATGCTTTGTGTTGAGAGGAAAATTCCTCCAAGGCTGGCGGATTCCACCATGCCTTGAGGAAAATTACCCTCGCCGCCTAAATTTCTGCCCAAGCCAAGATTGATCTAGAATAGAGACAAGTGCCCCAACTTACACTACAATGAAAGAACAAGGGTGTGTTGATAATGGAGGAGAGATTGAGTGTGCTTTTTGAGATGAAATGACAAAGCCAAATGCAAGAGGAAAATCCTCCAAGGCTGGCGGATTCCACCAGCCCTTGAGGAATTCTTATTCCTCTCACTACCTAGAATTCCGCCCCCATCTTGTGTGGATAAGAGACAAGGTCAAGGCACTTAAACTTGAACAAAATGCAAACTGATAACAATCCGATCCAAAGAGTGAAAAGATAGGGCGAATTGGACTGAATTTTTATGGTGATGGAGATTGAGGTTGGAAGAGGACTGATTTCCGCCTTGTACTTGCAGGCTTAAAACATGGTTCTTTCCCTTCCAACTTGCAAAAGGATCAAACAAAATGAATGATGAAATGATCAAGCAAAAGAGAGCAATTTGTATTGGCAGAAAAGGAGGTAGTATGAGGAAAATTCCTCTAAGGGTGGCAGATTCCACCACCCCAAGAGGAATCATCTTTCCTCTCATGAGCATAATTTCGACCTTATGAAAATGAAGTCAATTTGGGCAAAGTGGCTGCTTGACTGGAGATGGTTTGAAGAAAATGATAGTCAATATCAAGGGGGCTGAATTCCATAAGAGCTGAAACTAAGATTCTAAAATTTCCTCTTTCCCCTTGGATTTCCGCTAAGTATGATGGGCTGAAAACATGAACTGGTGCTCCAAATCTGAGAAATGATCAAATGAAGTGAGAGATGAAGTGTCGGCGGAAGGTAAGAAAATGGCATGTTAGAGGAAGGTAGAAGCATATGAGGAAATTGCTCTGACAGTGGCAGATTCTGCCACCCACAAAGGAATCTTGATTCCTCTCAATACCATAAATTCCGCCATTCATTTGGAGATTGAGAAGTATGTATGGGGCATTCTAAAATGGAGATCCAAAAAAATTAATGGCGATGAGGGATGAAGGGATGTTTTGAAGACCTGGGAGTAAGGGGCAAAATTCTGGAAATGAAATATTCCTCTTGGAGTGGCAGATTCCGCCATCCCAAGAGGAATTCTTATTTCTCTCTCGCATAGAAATTCCGTCTCTACATGAAGGCTCGGCCAAGAACCAATTTGCACTGATTTTATCAAGGAAAATTAAACATTTTAAAATCATCATTTAATCCTTGCTCAAGTAGGCCTTAGAGTGGGAAAATAAAATGTTTTTTTCATTGGCTTAGAGAAGCCAAGTCGGCCTGCTTGGAGCGGCATGCCCTTTCGAAATTCAAATTGCCTATAAAAGGGAGGGAAGGTGAGTGCATTTTAGCATTAAATCAAGACAACTTTTACCTCTGCTCAAAGCAGCGAATTACCTCCCAAGTTAGCAGCGAGTTCTCATTGAGGCAGCAAAGTTTTCATTCAAGGGTAGTGAAATTCTCATGAGACAATGATCTGATTGCATAAAGGGTGAAATAACCAAAGGGAGAGATAAGTTTTCTTAAAAGAAGCATCAATTTTGAGCATTCAAAAGGCAGATTCTCCTCAAAAATCAAAGATAAAAGGAGATAAAAGGGCAAAATCTGGGCATGTTCTTGTATTACAAAACTTGTCTATCCTCCAGATTTTGGCATGAATTCACCTTAAGCTGCAAGATTAAGCTATTTTGTTGAAATCAAAACTTTAGATTTGCAAGAAAAAAGAGGAATTTGGTTTTAAACTTGATGGAATCCTACAGAAAATCCATTTTTGCTTGAAGTTAATGTGATTTCATTTCATGAAGTTTTAAGATTTCCATCATTTCATGAACTTAATGCATTTCTCTTTCTTGGTTTTACAAGGAAAATTGTTGAAGGAGACAATGACGAGGCGAAATTCAAAACTTCAAGAAGAAAACAAGTGGATGCTCAAAAGATGAAGCTCGAGGACTTCAAAGGAGAAGGGAGATTCAAATCAAGTTATCAAAGGCAAATTCAAGATCAAGATGGAATCCAAAAGTTAAAGAGCAAGGAGAAGAGAAAATCTTCATTAACTTGAATTTCCTCCGGAAATCCAAGTTTGCTTTGAAAGGATCCAAGCAACATGAAGGACTTCATCACCTTAAGAAGATCAAAGTCAAGGCATCAAAAGAGATATCAAGTTTGCAAGTACAATCAAGTTCAAAATCATGGCAATGAGAAGATTTTGAAATGAAGATGGAGAAAATTTGAGAAGATGAAGCAATTTGGGAATATGCCATCACAATTGAAGGCTTGATAATGTTGAGTATCAAGAGATATTTTCTCATCACCAAAGAATTGATCAAGTAGATAGGGATGCAAAGGTAGCACCCACTTGTCTTCTACCAATCAGAAAATTCCAGTTACACAGTGTTCAAACACATTCAATCATATCATGCCAAGTGTACAATTTTCTCATTGGCTCTCAAAAGCATTGTAATTTTCTTATTGGCCCACAAGGTGGTGCCTTCATGTAATTAGTTGATAGTGTGTAATTGGTTGATACTGTGGCAACCCTAATTAGGGTTTGTAGGGATTAATCTTGGACCTTGATCTTGAATTGATCTTTGCCCCTCATTGTAATGGAACAACTATAAAAGGCCAAGGCCTTCTGATTTGTAAAGGGTTAGACATCGTGTTAGATTGTAGAGAGATTAGAGAAGCTAGCTAGTAGTAGAAGTAGAATAGGAGAGGAGGCTTGATCAAATTGTTGCTATAATGCTATCAAAGTAATTGATGATTCATTGTTGGTCCTCATGGTGAATTATTAATGTTGCTTTGAAGTATTGCATGGTTTCTTCAATTCCTCAATTAAAAGTAGGGTAGAAGTAGTGTTTAGTTGGATGGAAGTGATTTTGGATGTTTCTTTGATGAACTCACTTAGACCAAACCACTAGCTACTTACTAATGGTGAGTTTGTCTTATGTGGTCGAATGGCATTTATATAAACTTAACTTCAATTATTTCTTGCACTTTAATATGCATCGATGGATGGTGTTAATGGAATGGTGGTAGTTTGAACATCTTACATGTACCTTAGGAGATTGCATTAGCTTGGTTGATGTCGATGGCTAAACTAAGTCTAGTAAAGTCACAAAGGCATCCACAATTCCTTGCATTCTAGGAGTAGATTAAATTCTCTAAACCCTCATTCCTTGCAAGTTATTTGGTTGGAAGTGATCTGGAGAAGTTAAAGTCAAGTTGAGATCCATTGAATGAATAGCGAAAGTCCCTTTGTGATAACCAGCATATCACATCATTATAACTAAGTGAAAGTCCACAATAAAGAAGGAACATAGAGGTTGTCTAATTTGATCACACAGTCTATTTACATTGTTTAGCATATGAGCATCCTTATTCAAGAGAGAGTGGAGATTTGGCCTTTCATCTCGAAATACCAAGCATTTGATTATGTATGTTGTAGTGGAACAAAACTCACATCAACAGTATCCTTTCAAAACCTCATTAATTCTTTTGACCATCTCTTGCCAATATGATGAGTGAACAACATTGAAAGCCAACTCATTTGCATAGAATTTTGAAATATCATTCTTAGAGTTCCCTTTGGTCTCTTATTTGTAGTAGATTGTTCTTCAAGAGTGGCCAAAAAACAATGTCTCTTAAGTACAACATTCAGATTAGATGGGGTCATCAGCATTCCCATTGATCTTCTATTTATTAAAGAATAGTTTCCTCTTTGGTCTAATTATTCATTTACTTGCTCTTGCTCATTAATATATGCTATCACTTGCTCAAATGGCACAAGTACAACATTTTTCCAAAGAAAACTTTGATGCCTAGTCAACGAATTCCACAAAAATGGCTTTTCATTCGATTACATGAGCTTGAATACCTGATATCACACCCTATAGAAATCTAAATATAACTCCCACCACCTAGAACCATCCATATCATATCAACATACTTCCAAAGAAGAAAAAACTGTTTCGAATTTATGCCAGCTTGTGGAGCAACAACTAGTTTCCATTGCAATTCCTATGAAAAGAAATTTTATAAACACGTTCAAAACAAATAAAAACAAAAAATAGATAAATTGGTAGAAAAATAAGAGTAAAAAAACAAGGAGGTTTGTTTCATGTTTGTGAATTAAAAATGCAAGAAAAACATCAAAAAATCTTGTATGATCTTCTTGGTAGCTAACGGACACTTGCATATGTGTAGGAATGGAAAAGCAACCACCAACAATCAATCTTCAGCTCTCTTTGTTGAATGACAAGCAAGAATGGCAGATCAACCTTTTGGAATAGTATGTCTTTTGCAATCAAAATGAGATAAAATAAGTTTGTTTGACTGTTTGAAGTTCTTTTATTGGCACTTTTAGGGTTAAGAATTTGTTTTAAGGTGACTAGGTCAAAGCCAAAGGGAAATATATTTTTTTAAGCAAAAAAAAAATTAAATTCTGTCAAAAATGAGATGGGTTTCTCTATTGATCTACTGGATCCATCTGAATCCTCTGGGAGTTTGCCCAAGTTTATCTCAGACGAACCCAGCACTCCCTGATCGCATCCTACTGAAATCCACAAGGGAAGAAGACCAAACTGCAGATCCAGTTCAAGCTAGACGCAAATCTGGCCAGTAACTACAACAATCTGGTAATATGGATTATAAACAATAACCAAGAAAATCAACAAATGAAATAGAAGCAAAAGGATGAAAAAATATGGTTAGGTAGACCGAAAATAAGTACAATATGTAAGAAAAATGCGGACATAAAAAATAGATTAAATTAACTGATATACCACATTTGTCAATATATGACTCCGCACAATTTCGCAGTTAGACAAAAGCAAAATCAAGGTTTGCACCGATGATCATTAATGACGTCACAATCTTAAGAACTAAACATAGTGCATACCCTCCAAGAATGCTTTATTAATTCAAGTATGGCCAACCTAGATTTGTGAGCTACATTCATTTAAGGCTTTTATCAAGCAATATTTCTATATTGACACAATAATCCATAAAAAAACATTCATTGTATATTCTACAGATTATCAAACATCATTTTTTTCATTGGTTATTATCAAACAACATTTTTTTTATTGGTTATCGTCAAACAACATTTTATAATACCTATAAATAATCTAATTGCATATATATGTACAATCCAAAGCAAAGACAAGCTAAGATCAAATAAGCTAAGCCTAGCTTGCTTGGTTTATACAAAATTGAAAATAGTGACTTCACGTTGCTCATTAATCCACTTAAATTTGCATAAGAAGAAAAATTATTGTAGAACACAATTCTTCTATTAAGGGGGGCGGCGGTGGGGCTAGGGGTGGGCCTGGAGAGGGGGAAGGAGGCAGGGTGAATGAGTACAAGATTTAAAATTCATATCCTAAATCAATTAAAATATTTTTGATCAACTGATAAGTGATAAGCATAAAACTAGAATTGAAAAGAATGCAACCACATAGAAGCCAAAACACATGAAGTACATAGAAAACCCAGATTGGGTGGAAAACCACGGTGAGAAATACTGCTAGGTTCTACCATCCTAATCCAGTCTCACAATGAAAAATGTGTACATAGCTTTAAGGGCACCAACCCTAAGGAATTACTGAATTCCTTGCTTGAGAGCACCAACTCTTGTAGAAGCACCCACTTCTCAATCTAAGAATCAACTCAATATCCTTGAGGCACCAACCTTTAGGATGTTAAAATCATCTTTTACAAACTTTTGCTCACTAAGAAAAACTTTTTCAATTTTACAATACTGATTCCTTCATGCAACTTGATACAAACTTATCAAAATAGACTATGCATGCATCACACTTTTTTAGCCTACACTTCAGCAATCACACACTCCACTCATTCAGATTTCTCTCATTTGCAGTGATACTTTACTGCAATTGCATAAAAGAATCTTTCAAAAACATTCAACACAAACTCTGCTGTTTGATACTCTTTTCCTCTCTATCAAATTGACTACCAAATACCACATTTATAATCAACCTTCAAAACCACCAGATGGTTACAAAAATAAGTTATAACTTACAACTGTCCCCCAGTTTTGACTAATTTCAGCTATAACCTACAACAGATCCATAACAAATGCAATTCTTTTAACATGTTAATGAAGAGCAATACTCTTTATTTTTACTGGCAGTGATTTTTGAAATTAACAAATCAAACTTAATCATGTCCGAAGCAAACAACAAATTCTGCGATATTCTAAATATTACTGATTCAGTTACAAACCAACCTTGATCATTTCAAATAAAGATCGAAACTCTAAAGAGACAATCCGATACCTAGTATGCAAATCTGTCTGGACTTAATACTGGACCAAAATTATGATGTATACACAGACCAGTTGCAGGACAAAGTTTTTGATGTTCATACAGCAAACATTGATGTCCATACAGCAAAAGGTGTTCTTCAATATAATGCCGGATATCCTTCCCATACAGCAAACGTTGTCTTCCATATTCTGCCCAATATCCTTCACCATCATCATTGTATCTGATATTTGATAAACATTTGTGCACAAACAATAGTCTGTTTCCATGTTTTATAGAATAACTCATTGATGCAGAAGATTGATTCATTTCACAAAATGAATAATGATCAAATAGACATATTGTACTTAAATTGCATCAATAAACCTGCATTAAAAACAATCAATCTTGCATCTGCCTCAATATCACTTTTCTCCCCCTTTGACACCAATGACAAAGAGTGAAAACTAAAATCCTAACCATCCAGGGATATAAAATAAAACAATGAAATACTCCCCATGAGTAGATGCTTGCTCTTAAACTGAACTAGAGAGAAGGAGAAGCCAAAAACCCAAGCTTCTAACGAAGAGTCTAAAAGGTCTCCTTAGGAAGCGGTTTGGTAAAGGTATCTGCCAACTGATCCTTAGTTGCAACATATTCAAGTTTTACTTCATGATCTACAACTTTTTCTCTCAAAAAATGATCTCTTATAGATATATGTTTTAGTGCAAGAATAAAGAACTGGGTTCTTAGAGATATTAATGGCACTAGTATGGTCACAAAGTATTGAAATAGGTTTATCATATGTCACCTTGATATCCTTGAGTGTCTATTTCATCCATAAGACCTGTGTACAACATTAAACAGCAGCAACATATTTGGCTTCAGTGCTGGATAAAGATACAAATTCTTGTTTCTTGCTTAGCCAAGAAACTAATTTATCTCCTAGAAAGAATGCTCAACCACTAGTGTTGTGTCTATTATCTATACATCCTGCCCAATCTGAATCTGTATAGGCTGTCGTACTAAAATCCTTAGTTCTTGTATACCACAATCCCCTTCAGATATCTAAAGATTCTTTTTACTGCATTAACATGAGAATCTTTAGGAGCAGATTGAAATATAACTACCATATGGACAACTTGCATGATATCTGGTCTTGATGCAATATGATACAAAAGACTGCCTATCATGGACATATACATTGTCTGGTTGGCATTAGGTGTTTCATCATATTTACTTGATTTGCAACTAGTTGCCATTGATGTGCTCACAAGCTTACAATCTTCCATTTGAAACTTCTTGAGCATTTCTTTTGGATACTAAGTCTAAGATAAAAATATACCTTTATCTAACTGTGAAACTTGCAACCCAAAAAAGAAAGAAAGTTCTCCAATCATAGACATTTCAAACTTTGTTCGCATTTGAGCACCAAAATCTTTGCATATGTTGTCATCATTACTACCAAAAACAATATCTTCAACATAAATAACTACTACAAACATATGCTCACCTATTGATTTGAAATATAAATAACTACAAATACTACCTCTACTAAACCCTTGTTGTTGAGGATATCGATCTAGCTTGGTATACCAAGCCCTAGGTACCTGCTTCAATCCATATAAAGCTTTCTTCAATCTACAAGCATAGCCATCTTTATCTAGTGACTGAAAACCTTTTGGCTGTTCTATGTACACTTCCTCTTCCAAATTTCTATTCAAAAATGTTAATTTTACGTCCATTTGTCAAACTTTCAAGTTCTTATAAACAGAGAATGCCAATAACATTCTAATGGCTTCCAATCTGGCTACAAGAGTGAATGTCGATTCAAAATCAATGCCCTCAACTTGTGCATTACCCTTGTAAACAAGTCTATCCTTATTTTTGACAATTTTGCCATCCTCATTAAGTTTGTTCCTAAACAGCCATTAAGTGTCAATCACATTTTCATTCGCAAGTCTAGGAACTAACTCCCATGTTTTATTTTTCTCAATTTGGCTCAACTCTTCTTCCATTGCCTTGATCCAACTTTCATCCTTGTTGGCTTCATTGCAGGTCTTAGGCTCAATTTCAAACAAACAAGAAAGATTAACTCCACTTGTCTTCGCAATGTGTCTTCTTGTCTGAACCCCGTCATCTTTGTGCCCTATAATCTATTGTTCAAGATGATTCTTTTGCACAAATTTAGAAGAACTCTTTTCAACAATGTTATCAAGAATGTTATCAGAAATCTTTTCATCACCACTTTCAGAATCTTTTTCACTAATATTTTCAGATTCTTCATCAATAGGTTCTGATTCAAGTTCTTCTGTGTTATCATTTTGCACAATTTCATCAATCTTTACATTAACACTTTCTACAACCTTTTTCAGCCTTTTACTATAGCATTCACAACCTTTGCTATGTGTGGAATATCGAAAGAATATTCCATCATCACACCTAAAATCAAAACTGCCCAAACCATTTTCATCTCTTTTGATATAACATCTACTACCAATTACCCTTAAGTATTTAAGAAAAGCAGGGCTACCATAACATAATTCATAGGGAGTTTTCTTGCTGTTTGGCTTTAACTGTACATTATTAAGAGTATATACTGCTGTATGGACTGCTTCAACCCAAAAAATATCAGATATCTTGGCCTCATTAAGTAAAGTTCTTGTCATTTCTTTGAATTTTGTATTTCTTCTCTCAACAACATCATTTTGATGTGGTGTTCTTGCAGAGTAATGTCTTTTAATACCATGTTTTTCACAATATTCATCAAATTCATTAGAGGTGAACTCTCCACCTCTATCCAATCTAAGACACTTAAAGTTTGGACCACTTTCCTTCTCAACCATAGCTCTGGAGATTTTAAATCTTTCAAATGCTTCAGATTTTTCTTTTTTATAATGTTGCCTACGTCATTCTAGAAAAATCATCCACAAACAACATAAAATATCATTCATTTTTTGAATCCTTAGTGTTAGACAAAGTTGTCATTGTCGTCACAAAAAGATACAAGGTAATTCTGTGTGTTTTCAGATGTGATCATAAAATGATAAAATGTTAGTGTGTAAATACTTACAGTGTTAATGGCATCCATCGTTCTCTATTTCTCATCATTGGATAAGCTATTTGAATCTGAACTTTGCATTTATGCACAGCAATATATAAGGCCACATATATATGAAAGCCATGTGGTTTACAGAGAAAGGCAAGGGTTACTTCTGCCCACGTACAGAACATATTTGGACTTGGGCACATACAGAATATATCGAACTTGATTTATTTAAATGCAGTGATGTTGATCTTTGAACTTGATGCAGCAATGTTGATCTCGGTTTTATGTTCCTTGTATTTGATCTGAGACAGTGGTCTTTGATTGTTCCTATTGATGGTGTCTCAAGTTTGGAGGCGGAATCATGTTTGAATTTTACTCTCAAAGCATTAAGAATAACACTGAAATTTGATCACAACTTTTAAGATTGAACATGGGTTATTGGAAGTTATGTTCTGGTTAAGAGATAATAACAAACTTATGTTATCGTAGCCTTTTTAAGGTTACTAGTTCTCATCAACAAATTGTAAGTTGCATATGACTAATCCCATTGGTAGTTGTTAGTTAAAGTTCATAACTACAAGTCCATAACCTCCTCTAACTGATTTGGAAACCAATGAGAACAGAAATGTATTATATAAGAGTGCAAGGCACTTGATGATGTAAGGGAATGCAATGAATGTGTGTTGTTAATAAAAGTCTTGTTTCAGAATGAAAGGAGACATCATTTATAAAAAGATATCTATAAAATACTCTAAGAGAAAAGACATGACAATTATTAAGAAGACATACTGAGATTTGAAGGTGTGATGTTGTCATAAAGAAGAAACTTCTTTTACAATAGAAATGTTGTAACTGGTAATAGATTTTGTAAGGAATCATATCAGATTAATATTGATGAATCATATTCAGTTTGCAGAGATGTTCTTGCAGATCTTTATTGTTAAAAGGAATAAAACTGCACAGGATATCTGAAGTTTGTCTATATTCAGATTGTAATTGTTTGTTTACATATTCCAAATGTTATAAAGTGAAACTTCAAAGATTGAAACCAGTTCTAATTTTTAATTATGACATTCTTATAGTTGGTGCTTTAAGAATGTTGGGTTGGTGCTCAAGTTGTTAAGTGAGGAGTTTGAAAGTGTTGATGCTCTAATAAGGAATTTGGTCATTACTTGTGGTTGCTGCTCTAAAACTTTGTAAACATTTCAACTTTGAGGTTGGATTAAGATAATAGATCCTAGCAGCATTTCTCACCGTGGTTTTTCCCGTCTTGGGTTTCCACATATCTTTTGTGCATTAGCTTCATTGTGCGGTTACATCTCTTTCTGATTTCAGTTTCAATTCCTTTCAATTTTCACTTTTGAAGTTTGATAAAGTTCATCAAAAGTTTAATTGTTAAGGATCTAAGTAGATCTTGGATATGGAAGATATGGCTAATTTGGAAGGATCCTCTTCTAATAAGGCACCTTTATTTGATGGTACGAAGTGTGCTTTTTGAAGTATAAGAATCTATCTTCTCTGAGATTTGATGTATGGATGTCAGTAGTAGATGGTTATACAATGCCTAAAACTCCTATGACCGATCCTGCTCAAAAGAAAGAATATGAAAACAATGCTGAGACAAAAAATGTTATTCTTTGTGGGTTATCTAACACTAAATTTGATGCATTGTCAGACAGCTAAGGCCATCTAGGACAAATTGAAGAGTATCTATGAAAGAGATGATAAAGTGAAGCAAGAAAAATTACACACTTTAAAGGTTAAGTTTAAATGATTGAAGATTAAGGAAGAAGAACAGATTGCAGACTATCTCCTTAGAGTTGATGATATAGTAAATGCAATCAAGGGTCTTGGAGAAAAAACGAAAGACTTTGTGGTTGTTCAGAATGTTTTAAGATCTTTACCTTCTAAATATAATGCAAAAACAATTGCCATAGAAGAAGCCAGAGATCTTAACAAGATTACAATTGATGACTTACATAGAATTCTAACAACATATCAAATGAGAATGATCGGTGAAGAAGATACTAAGAGAGAGGCTGCTTTTAAAGCAACAAAGAAAGCAAAGGAAGAAGTTCAAAGTTAGTGATATGGACAAAGAACTTGCAAACCTTGTAAAGAAAATTAAAAAGGGATTTAGCAAGTACAAAGGGAAGCTGTCCTTCAAATGCTTCAATTTTGGGAAAACTAAGCATTTTCCTGCTAAATGTTCCTATGCCAAAAGCAATAAAGATAATAAAGAAGGCTTCAAAAATAACAAAGGTCAGTCTTCTTACAAACAAAGAAATTTCTCAAAGAAGAAAAGTTTGTACTTAAAGAAGAAAGTTCAAATTCAGAAGATAGTGAAGAATCTGATGTTGAACATTATGAGACTTTGTTCGTGGCAGTTGGATCACTCACTGCAGATCAAAGTGATGAAGATTTGCATGATGTTGAGGGTGAAAACAAATCTTGAAGGAGAATTATTTTGTTGTCTAGAAGAAATCAGGAGATTGAAGAAGGAGAACACTCAACAAAAGATTTCATCATTGAAGGAAAAATGAAGCCCTAAAGAAGGAACTTGAAGAAGGGAACCAGATGATTATCAATCTAGAGTTTGAAACTGAAGAAGGTAAAAGACGAGAAGAGGTAATCAATTCTGAACTTCTGTTAAAATCTGAAAAAATTGTTAAAAGTTAGAAAGTGAACTAGTAACTTTGAGAAATGAACTCAGTGTAACACCGGTGCGGGGGTACGTTGGGACGGGGGGACGCTGGGACGAGTTTCGGGTGAGGGAAAAAAAGGGCCTCAATTTCGGGACGGTGGGGGGGCGGTAGGGGGACAGTGGCGGGGGTACAGGGGGAGGAGGGGTGCTGCATACAAGACATATAGAACTTGAAATGCTAGGTTATGAAATGATGTTTCAATATAACATGCCAAATTGAAATACTTGAACATAACAAAATTGCAACACTAACCAGAACCATTGAACATTCAACATAGTAACATAGTACATACCCAATAGTAACATTCAAAAATCAAAATTCAAATTATCAGCAAATAGGATTTAATTTTATATTAGTTTTATCAAATATCAATTATATCATAAAGAGATTACAATGAGTAGCATCATGTATGATATGAATCATGATCAATATCAAAATGAGTACAAAATCATGTCAAAATGACAAAATGTAGTGATGGGAGGACTCTAATCATCCCCCAAGCCAAAGTCCTCATCACTGGAACTACTGGACTCCTCACACTCAAATTTCGCCAAAGGAACACCAACCAAGCCTACATCTATTTCTACTGCAACTCGTCCTCATCAATCTGAGATGGATCCTCTAGCTCTACATCCCATCGTGTTGTTGGGCTCTCTTTGTACACACGCTTATCTACTCTCTTAGAGGTAAGTTTGTTCCTCTTAACATAGTGGATGAAGCACCCAAGTACCCTTGACGTGCCCAAGCACCCAAGTACCCTTGACGTCCCCAAGCACCCAAGTACCCCAGACGTCCCCAAGCACCCAAGCAATGCGGCAGTGGGTGTGGCGACGCTTGGGTGGCGGCGGGAGTACTTACTCCAAGTACCCGTCCCGAGGACGTCCCCACACCAAGTACTCTGGGGATTTAGGCCAGGTGCGCGTCCCCGGGTTTCACTGAATGAACTTAAACAATTGAAGTTTGTGTTTGAAAGAAGAAAAGTTAAGTTTGAGAAGAGTTCTGATTTGTCAGATAAAATTTTAGCCAAACAAAGGTTAAACAATGGTAAGTTTGGTTTGGGTTTTGATAAAGGCCAAAGTTCTAGTAATTCTTTAAATGAATAGGAAAATAATGATGGATTTGTTAAGCTCGGAGGGAAAAAAAAGGTATCCATAGTGGCATCCTCCTTGTTAATGTTTGTAGCCTTAGTTGGATAATTACAATCAAAGTGATAGATAATTATTGTAGAAATATATATATACATATATATGTTTATATGATTATTCAGAAATATGTTTTAAGTAAATGTTTATTATATATATATATATATATAATGTTATTAGTAAACATACTAATCATTATACATGCCGACTGATTAAATCAAACCAAGTCGATGAGTATCGACTAAACTGAACTTGTTATTAAAGGAGACAATGCATCGTGGAGTCATGTCCACGATGGACCATGACTCTACGAAGAGTCATGCTCCATCGTGGGCATGACTCCTCACGATAGTCTTTGGTATATATAAATAGAGATTGGTGGCTGTTCTATTCACAGCGATACATACAAAAACAGTTTCAAAGTGATAACAGCGATCTCATCAAAACAGTAAAGTACGATATCGTACTCAGAGATATATAAAGAACGATAATTAAATATATTCTATATTAATATATATACGTATATATATCATTGTAAATATATATATATATATATGTGTGTGTGTGTGTGTGTGTGTGTGTGATAAATTGAAAATCCATATATAAATATAATAAGAAGTTTTAGAAGAATTAACAGTCTAAAATCTGATCTAAAATTTAACATGGTATTAGAGCCACGTTGAGAAACGATCAAGATCAGATTTTAAAATATATATATATATATATATATATATATTCCATTAAAATTCTTGTACCTACAAAATGGTGAATGGAATCCGACTTGAAGGTGCTTCAAATTTTGAATCTTGGAAACTGCGAATGATGCTAATTCTAAGAAAGCATGAGTTAAAAACAATCATAGAAAATCCTCCTAAATCTAATAAGTATGACGAGAAGAGTCAATGGGAAAAGGACAATACCAGAGCAATGGAATTATTAGTAGACAGAGTAAAAGATCATCTACTACCCATTATCACTAAATTAGACTCTGCATATGATATGTTCAAAGCCCTGGAAAACATGTTTGAGATCAACAACACTAGCAGGATTCTTACTCTTAAAAATCAACTCTCTAACATTAAAATGAATAAAGGAGAGACCATCACCTCATACTTTATGAGAATAACAGAATTGAGAAACCAACTCTCAACAATTGATCACATCTATGATAATAAAGAGTTAACTATGATAACTTTAAATGGACTCCCTATCTCATGGGAAAACTTTAGACAAGGAATAAGTGCTCGTTCCAAACTCCCCAAATTTGATCAAAAGTTGACTACATTCAAGAAGAGTGTAATCTAATATCTAGAGGAATCGGGGTGGAATCCACAAATGAAGACATTCAAATTCTCACCGCTAGTTTGAAAAGGAAAAGGGGCAAGAACTCAGATGGTAAACAGCCATTCAAGAAACAGAGAGACTACTCTAAAATACAATGTTATAAATGCAACAACTATGGTCACACTGCAGCAAAATGCCCTGACAAAATCAAACATCAAGCTTCCTTCATTGAAGTTAGTAAGTCAAACTTGGATTCAGAGAATGTGATATCCCCTTCCAGAAATAAAATTTAATATTAAATTATAATAAAATTAAATATCAAATAAATATTAAATAAATTGTTAAGAAATAATCAAGGTTACAGATAAACGATCAAATAATAATAGTAAATAATGTTTTAATACATAATAAAATAATCCTTAAAATAATGTTTAATAAATTTACGAGTAACCCCATCTCAGAAAATAATATAAACTAATGACTAACATCGACTAAATAGTCGATGAGGAAGGACACACCAAATCAACATTGGACATGGGACCATCAAAATCGTTATAAAAGGAAATATAAATTCTATTTAAAATTATCATTTCAATTAATTAAGTTGAAATACTAAATAGATCTATATGAATCACAGGCATGATAAGTAGACAAAGAGATCCAAGGTTACAAACTAACAAATGACATTACAAATGGTATCAGAGCTATGATCCTGCCATCTTGCAGGGTAAATACAAATTAATGGATCATTTTAGTCAACAAAAGGGATCAGATTGTTATATACAGGTAGTGTTGAAGCCTGAAAACATGATTGAATAAGTGATGAATCTATATTCAAATATATATATTATAAAAGGATGGCTAAGATCCTCATATTGCCTTAGTGATTAAAAAGTAAGGCTGAAGCAATTCAAGGAATGGCACTCTAAATCCCAAAAGGATAGTTCCCAAGATAGGGTGGGGATCAGCGACCCTCTAATCCTTGAGGGCAAAAGTCCCAAGGGAGGGCTTGGATCTATAAACTTTGAGGGAATCTATCAAGTGGTCTCTAAGCGCCTTGGATTGTATCCAAACCTTCTCTCTCCTTAGAACAAAGTAATAGCGGATCAAGATTAGCAACAAGAAATATAGATAGCATATGAAATTAAATTACTTAATATGAATACAAGATTTAAGAATTGAAATTAATTTTAAACAATGTGTATATTAAATGTATACTTTGTGTATGCTTCGTGTCTTCCGGCATCAATGTGTATACTTTGTGCCTTCATGCATCCATGTGTATACTTTGTGTATGCTTCGCGTTTTCATGCACCAATGTGTATGCTTTGTGTATACTTTGTGTCTTCACATATTCGTGCATATGTTATCAAGTGTATACTCTATTTTAATAAAACAACTAGAGAAGGATGAATCTGAGATATACTATATCATATGGTCTAAGATCATCTCTCTAGAAAGACAGTAATCTTGTCTAAAAATACCAAATGTCATTATCAAATAATGAGGAAACAAGTAATTGCTTGAGGACAGGCAATTTTGGGAGGGTAGGACTGTGATATCCCCTTCCAGAAATAAAATTTAATATTAAATTATAATAAAATTAAATATCAAATAAATATTAAATAAATTGTTAAGAAATAATCAAGGTTACAGATAAACGATCAAATAATAATAGTAAATAATGTTTTACTACATAATAAAATAATCCTTAAAATAATGTTTAATAAATTTACGAGTAACCCCATCTCATAAAATAATATAAACTAATGACTAACATTGACTAAATAGTCGATGAGGAAGGACACACCGAATCAACATTGGACATGGGACAATCAAAATCGTTATAAAAAGTAATATAAATTCTATTTAAAATTATCATTTCAATTAATTAAGTTGAAATACTAAATAGATCTATATGAATCACAAGCATGATAAGTAGACAGAGAGATCCAAGGTTACAAACTAACAAGGGACATTACAGAGAAACTTGAATTCTAAAGAATTTGAAATACAGGATTGAGAGGGAGATCACTGTTCTTTACCATCCTCACCAAACCTCTTGCAAAATGAAGGTGGAACGCTTCCAAGGTAAAACTTGGTATGATTGTAATTACTGAGAAAGAGTCTCAGCATATTTTTTATATAATTGAAAGTATGCATGTTATTTGGGCCCTGTGTACATCATGAGGAAGTGATGACTTCTAAATGATTATCACTTGTATTTGCAGAAGTTATTGAAAGATGACGATCTTACAATAACTTAAATTTTATCTTATGATGTCTAAGCAAATCATGATAGATTATATCTTGCATGGTGGATTAATCTCCTTAAACAGGGCATGAATATCTTGCATGGTGGATTAATTTTCTTAAACAGGCCATGAATATAATGTTCATATGGTAAGTATCATTGAGGATACGTATGCACATACCTTATGAACATTTTGAGTACTTGGTGAATATCATGCGACTTGATATTCTGAGGCCATTACTACTAATATTATGAGATAATATCATTTTAAACTTTCTAAGTACTTGGTGAATATCATGAGACTTGATATTAGCATGCCATTACTCTTGATATTATGAGATAATATCATTATCATATCTAATATTACTTTGAGGTAATATTTCATTTATATTGTATGAATCTTTTCATAATTATCCTCCCTAGCTAAGAGGGAGTGTTAATGTTTGTAGCCTCAGTTGGATAATTACTATCAAAGTGATAGACAATTATTGTAGAAATATATATATATATATATGATTATTCAGAAATATGTTTTAAGTATATGTTTATTATTATTATTATTATTATTATTATTATGTTATTAATAAACATACTAATCATTATACATGCCGACTGATTAAATCAAACCAAGTCGATGAGTATCAACTAAACTGAACTTGTTATTAAAGAAGACAATGCATCGTGGAGTCGTGTCCACGATGGACCATGACTCTACGAAGAGTCATGCTCCATCGTGGGCATGACTCCCCACGATAGTCTTTGGTATATATAAATAGAGATCGGTGGCTGTTATTCACAGCGATACATACAAAAACAGTTTCAAAGTGATAACAGCGATCTCATCAAAAGAGTAAAGTATGATATCGTACTCAGAGATATATAAAGAATGAAAAATTAAATATATTCTATATTAATATATATATTTATATATATATATATATTATTACGTCAGTAATATATATGTGTGTGTGTGTGTGTGTGTGTGTGATAAATTGAGAATCCATATATAAATATAATAAGAAGTTTTAGAAGAATTAACAGTCTAAATCTGATCTGAAATTTAACACTCCTACAAGAAGAATGACAAACTGGTTTTATCCTTTTTATGGTTATTCTAATTTATGTAATTACTTTGGTCACAAAGCAGTTGATTGTAGAGTTGTGTCAAGAAGGAAAACCAATTTTGTTAGTCAAAATCTTTTTGATTCTTTGAAAAAATTCACTACGATTTGTTTTAAATGTCAAAAGGTTGGCACATTGCAAGGAATTATCACGATTTTTGCAGAAAAGAGGACTGAGAGCAGGTTCTTGATTATAGAGGCAGAAAAAGTATGGAAAAGAACAAAAACAAATCCATGATTGTTCAAACTGCATTGCATGCAAAGAGGCAAAATCTTTGGATAATAGACAATGATTGCTCAAATCACATGACAGGTAATAATAGTAAGTTTACTACCTTTACTAATTGGAATGGTGGTGCAGTAAAGTTTGGTGATAGATCATCAGTACAAATTCATGGTAAAGGTTCCTTAAGCATTACTGGCCCTCTAAAAACATGTAATATTCAGTATGTTGAGAGATTAAAGTACAATTTGTTAAGTGTCAGTCAAATGTGTGATAATGGACCTTTGTATTTTTTAATGCCCAGGGGTGTGAAATTAGAAAGGTTGAATCAAATAAATTAGCAACTGAAGGGAAAAGGACAAAAAGTAATGTTTATGATCTCAGAGAGGTTAAAGGCAAAAAATGTTTGTTGAGTCAATATGATGAAAGTTAGCTTTAGCATAGACGATTAGGTCATGTGAATATCTTGTCAAAATGAGTTCTATGAATTCAATAAGACACATGCCTAAGATCATAAAGCTTAAAAAAATTATTTGTAAAGAATGCCAACAAAGAAAACAAACAAGACTAAGTTTCAGCTCCAAAGAATACTCAAGTTTACAACCCTTAAGAGTTAGTTCATACTGATCTCTATGGTCCCACTAGAACTAAGGGTTTAAAAAATGAAAAACTCTTTAAGCTATTTGTGGATGATTTCTCCAGAATGACATAAGAGATTTAAATTTTTTTGAGCCATTGTTGACAAAGAAAGTGGTTTTCAGCTTAAATGTCTTAAGATCAATCAAAGGTGGTGAATTTGTTTCTAATGAATTTGTTGAATATTGTGAGAAATATGGCATCAAAAGACATTTCTCTTCAAAAAGAACACCACAGCAAAACGGTGTAGTCGAAAGAAGAAATCAGACGGTCAAGGAGATGGCAAAAACACTACTTAATGAAGCCAAAATATCCGACAAGTTTTGGGTGAAAGTAGTTTACACGGTGGAATATACTCTTAACAAAGTACAATTGAGGCCCAACAGTAAGAAAACTCCCTATGAACTATGGTATGGCAGACCTGCTTCTATTGAATACTATAAAGTTTTTGGTAGTAGATTTATTAAAAGGGATGAAGATGGTTTGGGCAGCTATTGTGACGTAATCACACATCGCCCCATTGTAAATGGGGACCCCTAGTTTTTCACTTTTTAGGATTTTGTTTAAGTGTTTCAGTTTTAGTCTCCGGTCTCTTACCAATGCGAAGTTTAGAAGTTCAATCAAAGTTTAGAGTTTTGTCAAATTCAAGAGTGTCATTAAAAAGTAAAAGAGAGAAAGCATGACCAAATGAGTATTATGATGCCAAAGAGGTGTTCAGAAGGGCCAAGGGACGAAGATTAACATTGCTTGAGGTCAATTCTAACTAGAGTTCCCAGACTCGTGGCAAGTTAGGCGAGTCGCGAGTCAATAATTCTCAACGATTCAAAGAGACTCCGACTCGGACTCAAACTAGCCCGAGTCAGACACCTAATTCGCCGAGTCAACGAGTCAAGTGGCTGACTCGCCAAGTCCGAGCCTCCAAACTTGGCCAATGACAGCTAGTATTGAAAAAGAAAAAAAAAAAGCTTTTTTTACTTACTTCCTTCTAACCCTAAAAGGTGTCTTATTTCATTGTTATGAGAAGAGAGGAAAAGTGAGAGATAGGAGGAAAAATAAAAGGCCATAAGTTTGCAACCAGCAGGGAGGAAGAGCTAAAAAACTTCCACAAATCACATTGGGGCAGCACTATACTTGCATTGAGAGCATCAAAGAGTCCATAACAATTGTTGCAAAGACCTCTCAACTCATTTCAAAGAGGTAAGTGTTCAATTTTATAGATTTTGTTGATTTTTTTTGTGTGTTGTAATGTCCCCTTTTCTAAGCCATTAATTTATGATGTGTCGCTAGCCCATTTTGCCTTGGTCCCTTAGGCTAACCAAGACTTTGCACAGATCGGAGTGAGAATTGGCCTAGGTAATGCCAGTTTCAGACCAATCCGAGTTGTTTCAACAAGGTTTCCAGATACTTAATATTTATAGTAAGTCAACAAAGGTCAGTATTCTTGGCATTTTAGTGTTGAACTAGGAGCGTCTTGCCGAGACCTTTCCAACTAGCTATCACACAGGATAATCCAAGTCCATCTGATTAGTAATTTTAATGCCTGAAGATTCAATGATTTATTAGTAAAGTGACTATTAACCTTAAGTTCATATTATTATATGTCACTTTATTATTATAAGAGCACTTTATTTATTCAAGGGGAAAAAATGATATTTTAAAGGGAAATAAAGAAACAGAGAAAGGAATGTGAAGAGTCACCAAGTTGTGCTTAAAAGAAGAAAGAGAGCTCATTTGCATCATGCTTGGATTATGTTTTGATTTTCTTCTCTTGGAGAATTTGGAAGCTCAACTTTCACTCGATTTGAGAACAGAAACCCTCAAGCTTGGAGACAGTGGACTGAAACCCATTGTCGGTTGGAGACATCACACAGGTGTTTCACATTGTGTTTCAAGTTCATATTTCTGATATCCAATCTTGTTGTAATTTTTGTAACTACGATAGGATTTTGTCATTATTCTGAAGATTTAGTTGCAATATACATTTTTGAGACTATATTTTCATCTAGGTATTTTCTGGTATTTTGCTGGTTGAATTGAAATATATTGCATGAAATTATCTATTTAAATTTTTGAGTTATCTTTTGAGAAATTTGGGGAAAAATATCCATTGGGGATATTACAATGGTATCAAAGCTGGTTTTCCTATCAGTCTGTGAGGTTTTCTTTGGAGACAAATTTACAGAAGGGCTAATAATAATCTGCAATTAACAAAAGTAAATTGTCTAAGGAAATATTATTTTATCAAGGACTTTATGCTAGAAATCAAAGGCTTTGATTGACAGGTATCTGGAAGAAAAATTTAAGTCCGCTTCATTGAAAGAATAGAGATGTCAGACTTTCTTTACACACCCAAATCCATTGGCTGAGAAAAAAAAAATATTGTTGACTCTAAACAGTGTAACCTGTGGGCCAATTTGTGAATGTTTTCCTTACTATTTGATGGAAATATTTGTTGATATTTGCGGGTTTTTTATTGTCGTAAGACCTTCCTTGGCGGAGATTATTCCTGATAAACATATATTAAATGTTGTGGGTCCCAAACTTTTCAGGAAGTCTTTTAAAAGGGGATTAATATTGTTAATGTTTTCAGATTATCACAAGGAATATGCAATCTATAGAAGTATTTCAAGACTAAGCACAGGATATAAATAAGTAATCACAAAGAAGGAGAGATAGTACCCGGAAATCAACCTTTCAATTTGAATTAGCACACCTAGGGCTTCTCCCAAATCTGATACAAACTTGTTGCTAATCAGCTCTAAGATCTGGCCCATTATCAGCACTTAAATTCCTATCTTCACCCTCTGTGTAAATACTGTTATGTAACAGTTCTTTAAGGTCTTCAATTCGCTCTTCTAGGGCTGTTCCAATTCTGCCCTAATTCGATCTTTAGGGCTGCTTAATTTGTCCTTGAATTCTGCCCTAGTTTCTCTGCTCTTAGGAGCCTCCAATCTGCTCTTTAATTTACTATCAAGGTCTGCTCCAAATTGGCTAGCCCAAGTATGCATTCAATGCATTTAAGGGCTGCATCAATATCAGCCCTACATCAAGTATCGATGCCTACTTATATATATCAGATTTCGCTGATATATATATGCTTCAGTTCGCTGCCCTTGAATTGTATTTGTACAGGCTACTTAATTGGCGATGATAAGGACTGCAAGAATAACCGATTCCAGTGTATTGAATTTGCTGAGTCTCCTTGACATTTTCGCTCCACCAAGATTGACATCGCTCCTTAAGATGCTGACAGAATTCGCTTATTAATTCGCTCCAAGCATTGATGAAGAGGATATTCACATGTTATGTTTTTGATATGTTTGTCCCTCATCAAAAACTCCAATATATATGAGCATCATTGGATAAACTCTACCACCTCAAGGTGGCCGACTTGGGCACTCCCAAGTAATTTTATTTTATTTATAATAAAAATAATGAATGTCTTATTATTTATTATTATAAAATCGCACTTCCACATATATATATTAATTAACCAAAGGTGTGATAGTAAAAATATATTTCCATAATTTATTATTATCAACTTACTTGTCCTAATTGATCTTAGCCAAAAAGGCCATAATATTAACAAATATTTCATGGCTATACGCTGGAGAACTTTGGGAAAATATTAATGAGCAAGGGAGTTTGGGAAATTATATAAGCCGTATGGAGAAATTGAATTAATATAAAGATTTTCCGTTATGTTTTATCATGGTGAAGATATTATATTAAGCCTTTATATTGCCATGTATGGAACTGCCTAAACTGGGCGTTTATTATCCAAACATTGCCGAGAATAATATTTCCTGACTGTCGTGGCGCTTCTTCTCCAACAAACTTTATCGAACTTACCATCTGTGATCTTTAATGCCATTAAGGGAATAGAATGGCATTTGAGTGCCTGGAATATTATTGGCTACCGAGAGAAGTGACAGGTAAAGACCGAAGGAAGGATAACGTTAACGACACAGTTTGAAGGAAAGATTGCCGTGAGTTTTCGAAGAACACAAGCAACGACTTTCATAGAGAGAAATGTATGCGAAGATGGTGGAAAAATCTGTGATTACATTCAGAGATTATGAGTTGCTGAGACGATATTTGTTGAATGGTATCATGTAAAACCAAATCCCATGTGTGTAGTGGAAAATTACCGTATCGTGCAGAGACATTAGTGACTTGAGATAAATCACAGAGAGCAATTCCGACAGTGCTACATATATGAGCTTGTTGTGATTGGTACATAGAGGAGTTGAGTATATATATTGGCCCGTAACAGGGAGTTTCAGGTGCTGCATTGTAACAACACTTGTGTTCCTTTCTACTGTTTCATCTCTCTGTACATGGCAATACGACTGTGTAGTAAGACTGTATTGTACGTGGGAAAGAATTAAGAGCAAAGTTTCATACTTTGCTTAAAAAGAATTTGCTATTACTTTGTTTGGTAACTTGAGCCACTGTGTGTTTTCTGAGCGTTGGAATAGCTATGAATTGTATTGTTTGAGCAGAAAATCCCTGATTAAAGATTGGGCATGATATTGAGGATCGTTGTTCTGAGATATAAATTAGAGATTCGAAAGAGGGCAAAAAAATAAATTGGAACAAACATGACAGTTTATTCAGAGGCCTCATCATTTCCATGTTTTATAGAATAATTTATTGATATGGAAGATCGATTCATTTCACAAACTGAATAATGATCGAATACACATATGACTGTCTGAAGATTCAAGACATCTACAGAAGAGACCCACGGGAAGTATATTAAAGACAGACTATGTCAATGTCAACCCGACATCTGCATTTGGATGTATTTGGTCTGCGATTCAACATCAACTCTGACTGCCTTTGTAAGTGTCTGTTCTGCAATTGAACATTTATCTGATAATATCTGTTTGATTTTGACATCAACAACAAGTTTTCTAACAATAATTACCATAAACTAGCAGCAACACAAGCCCATCTGTGAATCAGTAAAAAAACAATAAGGATGGCAGATTGAGATTGTAGATGTTCAATAATTACAAAACATGGCATAGGAACAGTTTAATTTCCAAATAACCACAGAATAAAAGTAACAATAATACAAACCCATGTAAAACAACCAACCAAACTAAAATAAGTTACCTTATTTCGGATGATGCTACCAATTTTGACAATATCACACTGCATCTCATCGTCTAGTATCTTAATTGCCTAACAAACCATACCAATTTGAATTTCTCAGTTCACTGAAGACAAAAGAAATTTACAACAATTATGATATTATATGGACTTATTAATACAATTTCAAGATTCTCCTAATTTCAACACTGTGTGCTTGTCTATGATAGGCCAATAGAAAAATTTTGAATTTCTCAAAAAAAGCATAATAACTCTGATGCAATACTTCTGTGACAGTTCTGTCTCTAGAATCTGACAAACAGAAGCTTCACAGATGGTAAGGTTACTTTGTGGGGAGATCATAGAGCAAACTTACTTGTGGTGCTGGTACACTCCTTGACAAAAGTTTTATAAGGTCACGGGCTTTAACAATGATGTATGGATCCCGAGTCTTGCGAGTTGTTGAAACAGTCATTGTTCCCTCAACCTGCCATGCAAATTAAAATATGACTGCGAGTTCAAAGCTTTATAATCAAAGGGCACATAAAATCCAAACATAGTTTGATTGTCAGTACAAAATAGAATCATAAATACATATGCAACACAAGATACGGTAAATCTGCAAAAAAGATACAGATAAAAAATAAAAAGACAATATTAAGTATTTATGGTTCTTAGAAAATCTTCATACGTTAGAAACATGACAAGCTGGAACCAAACTCAAACAGAGAACATCTAGGAAAAACATGAACTCCCTCGAATGAAAATGCTAAAAATAACTCAACTTTCCAAAGCATTGATGACCAAGAAAACATAGCATAAGGCTAATTCAAAGCCCACAACATAGATTGGGACACAGAATTTCAAGGGGCACAAAAACCATCTTAATAAGAGCAGTAACAAAAAGTTCAACCCTTGTAAGATAATAGCTTTTTTGTTAAGCATTTTCAGCTTTTGTATGCAGCACCACATCAATTAGATCAAAAACAACAATTTTGCCCTTATAAGATAATAGGTTTTCTAATAAAGCATATTCAACCTTTGTATGCAGCACCATAACACTGGAACACTTGATGAACATGTCTCTTGCATGCATTAAAAGGTGGACAACCCAAGAAGAGTAACAGTTCAAGGGTGAAAGATAGGATTAGATTATTGGTGAGAAGCACCATGTATCACGTCAACTTTAAATAAGTAACAAAAGTTTTGCCCTAATATGTTTATATATTTTTATCAAGCATTTCGTCCCTTGTGCACTGCAGTCTACACACTGATAAAAGTTTGGTGAAATTCTCTTGCATAAATTTGAACTAATAATGTCCATGTCACCCTTGTTCATTGTCCCTGAAGTGGTACAAAGAGACGGGCGATGCGCTACACAACACGATCAAGCCCAGGTACAAAAGAGAATTGAGTTTTGGTCAGAAGCCAGGCTGGTGTCATGAGAAATATTAATGCTTGTATCCACAATAGAAATCCTTTGTTCTGTGGTGAAGATATGGATCCAAAATGAGTGTTTGCATTGCTATGTATTAATGACTTGAGCAATGAGTGATGCTGTCTTATATCAATTCCCAAACATATGAAATAAACTCCAACAATGACACAAATGCTTACTAAGCTGATTATTTTTATAACAATTTGACACTAAAGCCATGAGTTCATAATGGATTTGGAACTAGTCAATCATTACATCTCCATCCTATGATCCAAGATTATTAATCTTTCATACAAAAGTTTTTATCATGTGTAAATCTTATGTCGGCAGTATTAATCATTTCAAACTTTAACTACTACTATTTTTATATTCCTTTAACTTAAGAAAACAGAGAAAAAGTTTAGCATTCAAATGCAGTTCAAGTAGCTGGATTCAATATTTTCTAGACCTACACGTCCTCAAATGATGATTTTTAAACATGACGAGCTGATATACTTTCTACATGTTTCAGACATAATCAACCAGATGTTGGACAGCATATACCCTAATAGGTAGATTCAGTTGTTTCTAAAGGTTGCTGATAACTTATGACATCGTTATAGCTGTCCATAACTTCCCAGTGAACTTGGTGATCCAACATCAACGAGGTTGCCAATCAAATCTGTGAATATCTGTTAATACCATGTCAAGGCTAATCAATAGATTATCAATAATGCCAAGAAAATGTTGATATCTTCAAAGAACGATCTTAGTCTTGTTTGTTTACATCCCCTATGTAGCTGGATTCTGCAGGAACCCTGGCTGAACCTACATTAGGTTATAGTTGTCTATGATTTTCCAGTGAACTTGGAGATCCCAAATCAATGAGGTTGTCAATCCAATCCGCAAATATCTGTTGATACCATGTTAAGGGTAATCAATAAATTATCAATGATTGCCAAGGCAATGCTAATGTCTTCAAAGCAAGCTCTTGGTCTTGTTTGTTTACATCCTATGTAACTGGATTCTGCAGGAACCCTGGCTGAATCCAAACCAGTCTGGATTCTAACCTGAAAAATTAATGTTTTAAAGGAAAGCCAAAAAAATAAAATTTAAAAAACCCTAACCCAAATAACAACTTTCCTTGGTATCAATTGAAGATAGGGGACACAAAGCTGCTACACGGCATCATTTGCATGGTGCAGCTAGTGGGAATGGCACCAGCACTTCTTGTCCTTCTAACAAATCAGTTGATGACATTGATGTTCTTGATAAAGAGCAACATGATGATTTCTATTCATTTTACACTAAGTGGTAGTTTGGGTGATGGTTCGCTGTTATAGCAATTTTTTAGTCATATTATAATAATTTATATTTACTACAATATAACTGAATATAATTTAGATCAATACATAATTGAATTATATTAAAATTAAACAATTTAGTACAGTTATAATATTTTTCAAACTATATATTTTATTAGGTTATGATTAAAATCTCTATATGAGATAACTAAACTAAAGCCACATATTATTTGCTTAATGTTAAGACACATGTATTTCTATAACATTATTAATAAAACTATGAATTTATCTAAACTTTTGGCTGAACCCTCAGAAAAACTCATTTACTGCTGCCTTCCATGCTCACCCCAAAACATCATTGTCAAGGAAAATATGGCTGCCATCAAGTATTATATTTCAACGTAGTAACACAAGAATGAGATACAGGGATGATTGTTGCAGTGCTATCTTACCAATCCAGGAGAACATGGTATATTTCTTCTTCTTCTTTTATATTAATATTTTTCAATTGTTTTATACCTAGCAGACCATGGGTCCTCCTGAATTATCCTAGGCCGCAGCTGTGTTGTTCCAAGTGCCATGCCTCAAGCATATCCAGGCCATACAGTACAGCAGCAACAACCATATTAGAAGAACCCAATAGCATAGATTTTACATGTGCAGATGCACTAATATAAACCATATTTATTTCTCCTTAGCCTTTGACATGGCATTGAAATATCCCTTGTCAGTTGTATTCTGTATTTAATTTGCATTTTGTGCAAATAAAGCATAATTGGCATTGAAATATCACTTTGCATTTGTATTCTGAACCTATTCAAAAATAGGGAAACCACCAATGCTCCTCAGGGACCTGTCCCCTGCCCTTTTTGCCCTGATTCCTTGTTGGGAATGTTTCCAGGATGCCTAGGAAACATCCTCCACGCCTTTCCCTCCAACCTCCCAGCCTGATCCCTTAACTAAGCATCTAAAAATATCAAGGTTTCAGGGCTGCTTGATTCTTGACCTCGAGACAAGATTTTTCAGCCTTTTAAACAAAATTTTTTGTTGCAAGTTAAAGTTTGTTTTCAGGCATAGGGCAAAGAATGTTTGAACTGCCTGAAAGGTGTTTTTTCCCAGTGTGAGACAACTTTTCAGAGAACCAATGCCTTCATTCAACTGATAGCAACAGAAATATTTTAGAATGAAATAAAATACAAGAAAATGATCCAACCACATACAGATACAAAATAATAAAACTTACTAAAACCATGGCAAGTGACTTACCTCAAGATTCTACAGAATTCGTGTCATGCTATCAATGAATCAGAAAAAATGGGCAAAGTTTTTAGGATAAATTTACAAAATCCTACCATAACAGGATTTCTTTTAAATAAGACAAACCAAAATCAATCTCCCTACAATTGTTGCTCCAATCTATTCAGAGTGAATGAAAAGTTAATATGAAACTATTGCCGTTTTAGGGCTACTGGAATCCGAAGTGATTCTAAGATCGATGATATTTTTGCAACCTTTTAAAGGGAAATATTAAAAGCTAGACGAAACCTGTTTTTGGGTGGCAGGTGAGGAATGTTTCGAGATTTCAACTGCTTGGTTTTTTTTCAAGCGTGCAAAATACTGGATTCCACTGGGCAATGCCCACACAATATAGCCTATCAGCTAACAAGTTATAAAACTAAAGGAAAGATGGGAACACAATTCAACAGAAACAAAAAATGGGAAAGAAATGCAGTTTCCCATGTTTAAAACATAACTGTACCCCAAAACATTTTGTTCTGACTAGGGTTGCCTAATTTTTCAATAAATCAGTCAATAGTGCAAACCAGCACAAAACTGTTTTTATTTATTGAAATTAAAAAATAACACTGTTTTTGCCTATAAACCCCTCAAATTTGATTTTTTTTGCTTGCAATTTCTTTTCCATGTTTTTATGAGCATTTTAGTGTCTTCTAGTTTTGCTATATTTTTTGTGTTTTTCCCTTTTTAAACCCATGTAACTAAATTCCATTTGTACTCGAAAACATTAGTGGGATACAATGCCACCAAGTAATTCTTCAAAACATTCATAGAAAACATACTATAGAAAGAATGTTACTAATTAGTTTTAGCAAATTTAATTATGTTTAAATTTTAGTGAATTAGATCAAAATAGATTATTTTATTTTATTAGTTTCCCTTATTTGCTCACCTCTTATTTTTCTTCCTTCTGTGGCACATTCAACAAAATTAGGAATTCCTATTTCCTCTCAAGCTAAGCATCTTTCCTGCTGATGAATCCACAAGCAAGACTTGAAACATTGGATACAAATATTCTTAGGCAGTTGAATCAAGAAACCCATCAACGAATCATGCACAGTGAATAAAACCTAAAATATTTAAGAATTTCAAAAATTCAAATGAAATTAACAAGGATTGGTTCACAAACAAGAAACTAAAAAATACTGTCCAAGATTTAGTCAACATAATCCACTATCAAACCAACACTAGGATGATGTTAGAAATGGCCCAAGGAAGCTTGAGTTCTTTCTACTCTGCCTTTGTGAATGCTAATATCCAATGTTTAGAAACTCAATATATTATTGCCACTCTTCTCAAAACTCGAGAGGCTTTTGGGGGAGCAAGTAACTTGTCAAGGACTGGCAGATCAAATCTGGACAAGAAATTTCCTGTGAGACTCAGCAAGTTTCTAGGAAAACTTGGCTATGTAGACAAAATACCCAAGTGAAGTTGAAAACGTTTTTCTTTTGTCTTTTCCTCACTTTTATTAAAATGATGTAATATTTCTTTAATGGTCATCTTAGTTAGTTTAGGTAGTTTCTATTTCCAATGTCTATTTATGTTTGTTTCGTTTAGAAACATCATAAAGTAATTGCCTCTATAATGTAATGTTCGTCTTCATTATTTAATATACACTTACCATTACACGGCATTAGAGCCGGTCGATGAGGTTTTATAAGATTTGGCGAATTTTTTAATAAAAATTCAAGGCCTTCATTCCTGGGATTTGTTTTCCAGAATTTTTTAATCAATTTTTTTATGGAAAAATTGTTGGATCAATTTTGAGAGTTTCTTTCTGCAATTTTCAAGGGTTTGTTTTGAGCTGGAAGTGTTGACGTGTTTATTTAAGGTTTTCGTCTCAAATCTGGGGATTTATTTGCTGCCTCGCAACATCAGAGTCCCATTTATCTTCCCTCGCACAATATTGCACCTCCCATGTCATGTACGGGTATTGTTTTTTGCATCTTCAGTGTCGGTTTTGTTTGTGTGGGAGTTTTGTGTTTTCTTTTGTGTGAAAAGGGTTGCGATATCTGCTTGCCTTCTACCCACGTTTCATTTCTGAGTAACCCACATTTGAGCATTTCGATCCTTCTACAATGCTCGCGTCTCTGTGTGGTCACATTTTCTTGCAATGGAATCTGCTGAGATCTCCAGCCCACTTTTTGGATGCATTGTTCCTTCATGTATGTGTTTTGAGCGTCATTTTTGGTGAGCCCACACCTCTGCTCTTTACAACCTCTGTTTTGGGTTTTTGATTGTGGTTTTCACGGATCTATTTTTTATTTCAGCTAGGTTTTTTGTATGGTGTATTTCCATGGGTTTTATAAAAACTTTTTCCACAAAATTATTCTAGGGTTTTATAAGTTTTTCCTAGAAAAATTATTGTGGGTTTTGTACAATTTTTCCCACAGAAATCGTCTTTGTACAAGGGTTTTGATCGATTTTTCCTCAAAAATCGTGATCATGCATTTTCGTTTTTGGCACATTTTTTTCACACAAAATCGTGGGATCTTTCTCTGCAAGAGGGTTTTTTTAATTTTTTCCCACAAAAAAATCATGACTAATTTTTCAATCGATTTTTCTCCTAAAAAATCATGTCTGGTTTTTTTTATTTTCTCCTCAAAAATCATTTATGGGTTTTCCAATTTTTCTCCTAAAAAATCAAGCAATTTTTCGTGGGTGATCTTAGTATAACAGCAAGGGTTTGGCGATTTTTTACAAAAAACGTAGTTTCTTGCAATTTGTTTTGGGGCATAGTGCTCATCTACAAAACTTTTTGCCAATTTTTTGAACAAAATCATGTCCGTTTTTCTCAAGCATTGGAGGGTTTGACGGTTTTCTCCTCAAAATCGTGGTTTCAATTTCAGAAGCTGAACCAATGTCTCTGGCTGCAGGGAGGGGCAATTTTTGTTTCCCAACATCAGGTTGGAAGGATTTTGGTTATCTTGGTCATTTCCAGAAGTTCTACATATTTAGGGAAGGTCTCGACAACAGACTCATTTTGCAAAGCAGTCTATGAATTTGTGACCAAAAGGGGGCAGCCTTCTATGCATTTGTGACCAAAAGGCCTGCAGATTGTCTTCCTGTAGGGTAGTTAGAACGATGACCATTAAGGGATGTTGATTTTTATACTAGAAATGAAATATAAGCAGCACAAAACAAAAAATAGTGAACACAAAACACAGTAATTACCCTGGGAAAACCCTCCAACTTGAGGGAGAAAAACCCAGCCACAAAATGTCACTTTATTAATGGAAAAGAAATAGAAGTCTGATTTACAGTTCACACAAAACTAGGATCAAACTGAAACAACAATAATTTTTCCTCTGATACAAAATGCTCTAAATATTTAACCAGCAATATGATAATCGCACCTGTCTCTACAAACAATAATGAATACTGCAACCGATCACACCAGCAAAGGATATCAAAAAACCGTAATATGAAACCTGCCGATTCTGTCAAATCATTAGGATTTATCTTGCTCATGAAGAGTCGGACTCTTCATTGTCAGACTCTTCATTGTCTAGACAATGAAGAGTCTGTCGTGACCATTGAAATGTCAGCCGTTACAAATGAAGTGACTGTTGATACAAAGGGGATTCCATAACACTTGACATGTCTGTCGTGTCGTTACAAAGAGGGACGACAATAAAGAAACACCTGCCACGATGACTGTGTTGATTCGTCTTCAACAGCATATGAAGCGGCGACCCAATACAGAGATGACTTCAACAGTCAACAATCATTTATTTTGTTGATGATTTATTTTGTTGATGTTATAACAGCGGGAGCTATCTTTCTGTGCTAAATCCAATATATATATAAATTATCTTGTTTTGTCATGGCAAGAATTATTTTCATCATCTTTCCTTGTATCATTTCAGCGAAAGGAGGAATTTACGTAAAGTCGCAACAGTTCAATATGTCATTTCATTTTGTAACAATTTCTTTTATCTTTGCAACCGGTCGACTCTTCATTGTCCGACCCTTCATAGCCTAGACAAGCTCTTATGTAAAAGGACATATCGTATTTCATTTTGCTGATTCGATATTCTTTGCTGCATTATTGTATCGAAGAGGTATTTTCATTTATTATCTGCATATCATAGGGGTGATGATCATTGCTTCAGTTTGGCATAGTTTTTTGGGCAAATTGTATCAATCTTCTGACTATTCATTAATAAATAAGTGATATATTTGTAGTTGGATTTTTCTCCCTCAAGTTGGAGGGTTTTCCCAAGATAATTCATTGTGTCAATGTTGTATCTATTGTGTCTTATTGTTCATTTATTTTGTTTGTTGTTTATCTTCATTTCTAGTATAAAACATTAACATGGTATCAGAGCATATATGATCTTGGGAGAGCAGGGACAGATAATAATGGAGCCTCTTCGAACTCTTTAGGAAATTAGAAGTAATGTCTGGGAAGGAGGAGTATCGTGTGTTTGTTGGGGGTCTTGCGTGCGGCACCTCCGACAGAGAGCTGGAGAGCACCTTCAGCCACTTTGGCAAAGTTTTGGAAGTCCGGGTGATGATAGACAGAGAAACTGGTCATCCTCGTGACTTTGGCTTTGTAAAATTATCTGATCTACGAGCCATGGAAGATGCCATTGATCAGTTACATGGAAGAGAATTAAATGGGAGGAACATTTCTGTTAACAAAGCTCAACCTAAGGCAGGACCATATTCTGATTATGGTTTCGGTTATGGGTACAATTCTGGAAGAGGGGACTATGGTGATGAAGCACCAAGACGATCCGATTGCTTCAAGTGTGGTCGTCTTGGGCATTGGGCAAGAGAATGCAGTGTTGGTGGTGGTGGTCAGTTTTCATCACACTAAAGGTATGGTGGTGCAGGTCATTAAGATCATTTTGGAGACCACTGTGATGACCGCTATACTGGTGGTTGATATGGTGAAAGAGACTGTGGTACTGATAGTAGGGACAGATGTAGCAGTCGTGATCAATATGGGAGTGATCATTACGAACCAAATGGATACGGAAAGGAACGGGGATATGATCGTGATGCTAGGGGAAGTGACCATTATGTTAGTTGTGGCCCTGCACGTTATGAAGGAAGCTACAGAGAAAGACCAGCACCCGATGACTGCCCAGGTCGTGGGCGTCCAACTTATGATGGTCACTATTAATGACTGAATGGTATTTGTGTTTTTTGCGTGGATCTCACTGACATATGTTACTTGCAGGTCATGTAGCTATTTCAAATGAAAAATAAACATGGTACTAGCCAGCAATAATGAGACAGTGTTGCTGCCGATGAACGAGCCTGTGTATCGGACTAAGAGGAAGTCTCAGATTCAGACTTATTTGGAGCACAATGAGGGCCCTCATATATTCTCCTCCCTCAAAGAGATGCGCCAGAGGAGTGAGCTTGGAGGGTTTGAATTTATGCCCAAGCCTCCACCAACTTATTATAAGATGCATGTGTACTAGAGACAAACTTGGTGTTGTGGAGAATGTTGTCCTTGCTGAGTGGGAGTCTTAGCATCAGTGATCCTTGCTACTTGCTAAAATGCATATTTCTCTAAGACAGAGAAATATGAAGTGAAAGCCCTTGAGAGATGTTGCTTCTTTCCACACATAGGAGTAGCCATGGTGGACGTCATGTTGAGAGACTCTATGACGACATCGCGTTGAGTGACTCCGTGATGAGCACTTGTGCACATGCTTCTTTCCACAAATGGGAGTAGCCATGGTGGACGTCATGTTGAGTGACTCCATGACGTTATCACGTTGAGAGATTATGTGAGTGTCATGTTGAGTGACTCCATGATGTTATCACAAATGGGTGTAGCCATTGTGGGTGTCATGTTGAGTGACTCCATGATGTTATCACGTTGAGAGTGTTAATATATTGTGACCTTGAGACAAAGATATTAACATTACAATAAATTATTATTATTATGTCTTGGCAAAGATTAAATAAATGTTATAAGTATGCTTATAGGGACGACTTCAATATTGGATTATAGAATATGCTATGAGGGCTGACCTGCATTAATTGAGGCGGCTGAATGAAATAATTATTAATGCCGACTTGCATATGCAAGTCGGCTGCCTTGTGGCATTGCTATTACACCATCTTGAAGCATACTTATAGGGGAATGGAGTGTGCGAATTAGGTATCATAAAAAACATAACATGACTGCCTAAATTCGCACCTTCAGCAGATATATAATTCAGATCATTATTACATAATTATCATAGCAGCTTCTTGGCAATTTAGGAAGAAGGATAGCAAACCTTGGAGCAGACCTAAAGTTCACACCTGTAGCAGACCTAAATACATACTTGGAGCAGACCTAAGTTCAGATATTGTAGCAAACCTTAAAGAGCAAATTGTGGCAGACTTAAAGAGGCGATTGGAGCAGAATAATAGCATTGGATTGAAGGCTTCTTACAGTTTTTCAAGCAGATTTCAAGCATCTAAACCAGGTATTATCTATCTTCTTTTCATCTGTATTTTTTAAAGGGCCTAAATCTTAGTTCTAAAATATCATCTATTTATTGTTATTTCCTTTCAAAGTCTAAAATATTAACATGGTATCAAAGCCTTGGTGAGTAAAAGATCTACTTTCAGATTAAGGAAATCAATCTAACACTTTTAAAACTAAGAAATTCAATATGACAAGTGGAGTTAGACCAGAAGATAGATTCGAAGGAGCCACACATTTCTTATCTTGGAAAATTAGAATACTACTTGTCTTCAAAAAACTAGAATTAGATTCAATTATAGAAGATCTGCCTAAAACTGAAATAAATGAAGATGAAACACGTGAATGGAAAAAGGGTAATATCAAAGCTATGAGAATTCTAATTGATAGGGTAAAAGACCACATCATACCCACAATCTCTTGTCTAGAGTCAACCTATCTAATGTTCTCTACATTATCAGGAACGTTGGAAATTAATAACACAAATAGAATTATGACTCTTAAAAATCAAATTTCAAGAATCAAGATGAGTCCAGGAGAATCTATCACATCATGCTTTATGAAAATTACTGAGTTAAAAAATCAATTAACAACTATTGGGCACACCTACAATGAAAAATAACTATCTATGATAGCACTTAATGGATTACCTCTTTTGTGGGACTGCTTTACTCAAGGAATCATTGTACGTCCTAAAATACCTAAATTTGATAAATTAAAGATGGTTTGTCTTCAAAAATAATCGAGACTAATATCTAGAGGATCGAATTTTAAAGAAGACCTTCAAATTTTATACTCCCAATCAAGAAAGAAAGACGATTTCAAAAGAAAATCTCAAGACAAAGGAGAAAGAAACTTTAGGAACAAAAGAAAAAGAGATTATCAAATTAAGCAAGAAGGGAACTCTCACAATAATGGATGGAGAGGGAGAGATTATCAAAACAACAAATTTCAAACGAAAAATCTCTCTAAGGTACAATGCTATAGATGTGACAAATTTGGTCACAAGGTAGCAAATTGTCCTAATTGAAACAATCATCAAGCCTCTATTGCAGAAGTAAAAGAAACAGAATCTTAACGCCTTGTCCTTTAGTCTTCACCTTGAGAGAGAGT
This sequence comes from Chamaecyparis obtusa, assembly GCA_027943335.1. NCBI lineage: Eukaryota > Viridiplantae > Streptophyta > Pinopsida > Cupressales > Cupressaceae > Chamaecyparis > Chamaecyparis obtusa. Next base: position 485,453 of record BSBK01007290.1, on the reverse strand, counting down.
TCAGATATGAGCCTTCATGAACTTAAAAGTCATGTTATAAATTTTTTCTAATTCTTTGTTAGATTTTAACATTACTTGTTGTAAATAAATCAAATATTACTTTCCATTGAGAATATGATTCTTCGTTATGTTAAAGTAATGATCAAATTATTATGTGAATATTTTGTTATACTAACATATTTGCAAGCTTTTGAGCATTGAGGCTCTTGCATATTTGAGCGTTGAGGCTCCTGAGCATTGAGGCTCTTGCATATTTGAGCACTGAGGCTCTTGCATATTTGAGCGTTGAAGCTCTTGACATTTGAGCATTAAGGCTCTTGGATAGAATTACCAATAAAGACTATCTTTTAGAGATCTTGTGGATGGAATCTCACATGAAAAAAAACCACTAACATTATGTGATTTATATTGTTATTATCTTGTGTTCTATTGATAATACCTTTCTATGATTTGAGATATTTTCTGATTACATAGATTTGAGATCTATTGTTATATTGATGATACCTTTTCTCTTACATAGAGTTGAGATCTATTATTCTTATGTTGAGATCTATATGTGATTATTATGAGGATAATGTCAATGATGCTTCTTACCTCTCTTTACATGTGAACGATGCTTATATTAAGTGTTATATTTGAATAACCTTACATCTTGTGGTAGATGATATTACAAAGGTTGGGACATCCTGAGGATGACTAATTACATTGATTATATCAGGTATGAATATATTATGAATGCATTATGTTTTCTCTAATGGGTCCATTAAGATCACTTAGATTGAAATCTATTGAGAACTATAATTCATATGTAAGAAGATCTAGTGATTACATTATGAGGTCAATTTTATTAATCTTTCCCTCAAGTCCAAGAGGGAGTGTTAATATATTGTGGCCTTGAGACAAAGATATTAACATTACAAATAATTATTAATATTGCCTTGGCAAAGATTAAATAAATGTTATAAGTATACTTAGAGGGACGACTTGCATATTGGATTATAGAATATGCTATGAGGGCCGACCTGCATTAATTGAGGCGGCTGAATGAAATAATTATTAAATGTCGACATGCATATGCAAGTCGACTGCCTTATGGCATTGCTATTACACCATCTTGAAGCATACTTATAGGGGAATGGAGTGTGCGAATTAGGTATCATAAAAAAACATAACATGACTGCCTAAATTCGCACCTTCAGCAGATATATAATTCAGATCATTATTACATAATTATCATAGCAGCTTCTTAGCAATTTAGGAAGAAGGATAGCAGACCTAAATTCTGTAGCAGACATTGGAGCAGACCTAAGTTCAGATATTGTAGCAGACCTTAAAGAGCAAATTGCAGCAAACTTAAAGAGGCGATTGGAGCAGAATAATAGCATTGGATTGAAGGCTTCTTCTTACAATTTTTCAAGCAGATTTCAAGCATCTAAACTGGGTATTATCTATCTTCTTATCATCTGTATTTTCAAAAGGGCCTAAATCTTAGTTCTAAAATATCATCTATAGATTGTTATTTCCTTTCAAAGTCTGAAATATTAACAGAGAGATTCTGTGATAAACTCTTTTCACAAATGGGTGTAGCCATTGTGGGTGTCATGTTGAGAGACTCCATGATAGGGATATCTAGAAAGATACCTCCCTAGCTAAGAGGGAGTGTTGATGTTATAACGGCAGGAGTTATCTTTCTGTGTTGAATCCGATATATATATCAGTTATCTCGTTTTGTCGTGGCAGGAATTCTTATCATCGTCTTTCCTTGTATCATTTCAGCGACAGGAGTAATTCATGTAAGGTCACGGCAGTTCAATATGTCATTTCATTTTGTAACAATTTCTTTTATCTTTGCAACCGGTTGACTATTCATTGTCAAGACAATGAAGAGTCTAACCCTTCATAGCCCTGACAAGCTCTGATGTAAAAGGACATATCGTATTTCATTTTTCTGATTCGATATTCTTTGCTGCATTATTCTATCAAAGGGGTGTTTTCATTTATTATCTACAATCATTTGGGTAATGATCATTGCTTCAGTTTGGCATAGTTTTTTGGGCAAATTGTATCAGTCTTCTGACTATTCATTAATATATAAGTGATATATTTGTGGCTGGGTTTTTCTCCCTCAAGTTGGAGGGTTTTCCCAAGATAATTCATTGTGTCCAATGTTGTATCTGTTGTGTCTTATTGTTCATTTATTTTGTTTGCTGTTTATCTTCATATCTGGTATAAAATATTAACATATTTAATTTGAATATTGGAGAGAAAGATATCACCTGCAGCTATATCATCAACAAGGGAGGGTATTAGAATAATGTAATGTTTCTTTAATGGTCATCTTAGTTAGTTTAGGTAGTTTCTGTTTCTGACTTCTGTTTGCATTTGTTTTGTTTAGAAACATCATAATGTAATTGCCTATATAATGTAACATTTGTCTTCATTATTTAATATACAATTAACATTACAACTTTCATCTTTGGCAAGTGCAAACACACTAGGGCAAAGTGATTGATGACTCATTGGAGGTGTGGTTTGGAAAATTAATCAATGATTAGCGAATCATAATTTCAAGCCCTAAATAATGTAAACATGCTCTTATGCCACTCAACTTTCTATTATTTCAATTCTTCAAACCCTCTCTATTATATTTGTTTTGTTTTAATTTTTCTACTCCTTTTTTGCGTTTTTTTTCAAAATTCAATTTCAAAGTAACGCAAGCCTTGCTATTATAAAAACATGTTGATGCATTTTTTTTCCGAAAGTCCCAAACCTACACTAAGCAAGGCAAGGTGGTGGCAAAAGAAACCTACATGAAAGCATAAGAAGGGCACAGAAAATTGCAATTATTGTGGTTTTAACATGAAACGAGGTCTAAATCGACTGAAATGCATCCTTGCTCAAATTGCTACCTGGAATGTCAAATTATATAGCCAAGTGCAGGAGGAAGTAGACACAGAAATGAATGCTCTACTTTCTAATTCTGAGGTGAAGAAAACTGAAAGTGGAGAGTTCCAAGGCCACCCCTAAACCATCCTCTGGAGATTTTCTTCTTGGAGCACAAATTTGACATTACTCCACTCAAGATAGTACTAGACATCTAAATTCTCTAGCTAATTGCTTCATTCCACACAATGCTCCAAGTGCACAACCTTCACTTGAATGTACCACTTTGAATTAAGAGAAACAACATTAGGCAACAATGGCAGCTGCAAATTTTTGGTACTAAAATTATATATCATTCAATGTAGCAAACAGTGCATACCGAGATGAATCAGCAAATGCGTGGAAAATCGCTCGTGAAGAATTTAGGATTCAAACTTCGCATGATTTTGGTAACCCATTGTTAGAGGAAGCCATTAAAAATAAACAGCTTGTAAGTAGATGATCAAAGGAAAGTATGGCAGGAAAAGAGATGCAGCATTTTACTGATGGATGGGAAGATGTCAAGAATAGGATGGTGATAAACTTTTTAATAGTTTCAAGTGGCATACCAAACTGTTTAATAGTTTCAAGTGGCATATTGGTGTTCTTTAAGTCCATAGATATATCACATGAAATGAACAATATGGATATCTTTTGCAATTTGTTGGAGAGAGTGATTCACGAGGCTGAGGTAGAGAATATTGTCCAAATTACCATGGACAATGCAGCAGCAGACATACTTACAAGCAGACTCACTCAAAAGAGGCATCTCACCATTTGTTGGAGTCCTTGTGCTTCCCATTGCCTAGTGTTGCCAGAGACGAACTGGAAACATGATAGACTACTTACAGTCACTCCAAGGCTGTTGCTGCAACATCTAATGATGTGTGGCACCATTTAAAAGATGATTATGCATGATGACATGCAGTAGGACGCATACCTACACTCGTAGTAGGCAATATTATCACCAAATTTCTACCACAAGAATGGAGAGCATGGGATATGAGGATAGAGGAAAAACAAAACAGAGTGGAGTGCAAACCAGAGAAACATATATACAGATAAAGCAGAGAACTACCCAAGCATATGTGATGTTTATATACATGCTTGTGGTATAGAATGTATATTGTACAGAGAACATACAATATGAATATATGAGCAGAGTGATCTTATGGTGTCTATAATGTGTAAATTGTTTTCTTTGTGGTATACGTGCATTATCTGTCGTGCTATTCTGGTTTACTTCTAGAATAAATTTCTCTGAAGTGAAGCCGTGTACTAACAAGCAGAAAGTACACTCAAAAGAGTATACCAGGAGTGCAAACCCACAATGCTGTAAGACTGTGCAGTAATGCAACCGGAAATCTCGTCCAACATCACTATAAGATAGCCCGTAGTCTCAATCCTACAACTCGAGCCCAAAAAACAAACCAAATATAATGATGCATAGGGAAAAACAACTTACAAGATTGAGTTCACAAGCTATAGCATGTTCCTTCAAAGCCCGTGTCACAACAGGCCATGCGTCTTGCAAGTATTTTTCTGCGAATATGTTTCAAAAACAGATAAGAAAGTAAAAAAAACATGAAACAAAAAACAGACTCAAACTTCCACGGGTGTACATTCTTTATTATATGATTCCTGGGATCACCAAATCCTTTCCTTGTCTACACGAACAGGAAATGACACAGTAATTCCAGAAGCTCGTATAACTAAACCCTAGTTAACCCTTAATAACATCGATATCTTGAAAACAATAAACAGGCTGAAAGTAAGACTCTAAAACCCCTTGAAACCTTTAAAACTTTAACACCTTCGGAAACTGTTAAAAGTCTGAAATGCCATTAAAATACTTGAAACCCTTAAAAGCCCTAATAAGAAGGTAGGCGGTGTACCTCTATATTGGGGAAAGAGAGTGGAGAAGGAGCTGACGTCAAGCATGCCAGCTTCATTCCAGGAAGGGTCAAATTTATCAACTTTCCAGTGATCAATGTCGGGGGTATCCCATGGCTTGGGCTTGTCATGTTTGCCTTTGTGTCTGGGTGGCCTTGCCTCCTGTTGCTTCTCTTCTGTCTCTTCCATAGTCCTATAATCTCACACTACGAAGGCCTTCAATCTAGAAAACAAGTGCGGTTATAGACCGACAGGTTAGATTCATAAGCTTATTTGATCACACACTGCAAGCATTGACTTTTGTGCTGTTAGGCGACTGATTTTTTGGGTGCCTCGTCTGCTCCTGAACAAATGTTATCTTGTAAGCCATTATTTATTTCATGAAAGAAAAATAAGCGTCCTGCATATTGTAAGATTTTGTGTATATGCGTCAGTCGAATTTTACACGCATTTAGACAAATATAAGACGGAATGCCCAGCGAGTAAATTGCAGTTCATCAATCCAGCCTCCCTGACGTTTAGCTTTATGGTATTTTTAATTCGGATAAGTGGTATAGTTTTGGGTTTGATTTTTATTAAGTATTTATCATTAATTTTTAATGTTTTCTCATTCTTATAATTTTATTTTTATTATTTACTTTTACTATGTCTATAGTTTCTTGTTAGTCCTTGCCTCTATAGGGATAGACTAATGTTTTTGCCTCTTTCTTTAGCATATTAATTTATAAAGAATTGTTTAGATCAATTAGAATTTTTTAGATTTTGTATTTTGTAATAAATTTCATATTTTGTAAAGTTAGATGCAATATTTTTAATTTTATAATTTATAAAAAATTATTTTTCTATCATTTGATTGGTTAAATTAGTTTGGAAAAAATATTTTGTTTGTTTTGAAACTAGTTTTGTAAATTTTAAAAAATATTTTTACACTTTTTAATAGAAGGCATGGTAATCATTCAACAAAAAATGGTAACTGATGGGAGCATTAATTCCTTCTATTTTTAAATAATAATTTGATGATAGTTTCTTTATTTTTCCATAAAGTTTATAATTTGGTTATATTCACATCTAGTAAAATTATGATAAAATAAAAATTATATAAAAATAATATAATTATATAACAAGTGCCATGTAGTGGCCAAGTACTTGTCTATAATTGTTATATACTTTTAGTTGAACTAATTATTTATATAAATTTAGTTAAAATTTTAATTTTTTATTTAATTTGTTATAGATAAATTAGAAATAAATTGCAATTTCATTTTTTTTATTGTAATTTTTTAAAATAGTAGAAAACTTATTGTAGTCTAATGAGGTTAATCATAATTGTAAGTTATGTTCTTTTTTTAATTACCTTTATGTAAGTATTGTTCAATAGTGTTGATTTATTTAAAATTTAAAACTTGTATTGTATAAATTGATGGTTAAAAGTGATTTTTAAGTGTAAATTGTTTAGGTTAATTATGTAAAATGGAATTATTAGAATTGTTTTTTTAAGATTAAGAATAAATTTAAATTTTAATAAGTGACATTAGTTATATATCTAAAATATCTATAAATTGTTTCACTTTAATTTTTATTTAAAATTCTTAATAAAATAATTTATAGTTAATTTTAATTATATTTAAAAATATATATATAAAATATTCAATATTTATTTAATATATTTTTACTAAAATTATAATGTTTTTAATGGGAACATGGTTTTAACTCCACTTTCTCATGCATGAACAATGCAACATGGAAGAAGTAACTGAATCTGACAAATCCATGTATAAGACTTCAAATAATTCAGCGAATCAAATTTTTAAAAAGTATTTTTTATATGTTATAAACTTAAAAATATTGCATTATATACTATACAAAAAATAAAATGTATAACAAAATAATAAATGAATGACTTGTAATTGGTCCATACAAATTGTTTTAATCACACAAATATGCAATAATAATATTCATAATTATAATCTTTTTAAGAAATGGGAAAAATAATAATACTATTTGCATTTGAAAAATAAAATGATATCTAAAATGTATTTAGCTCGGTGGCTTGATGTGAATAAATTAGCTAAATGTAATTTAATATTATAAGTAGAGGAGTTAAGTTTGATTAATTTTATTCAAGTAATTTAATTGAGATTGTAAATAAACATGTGTTAAAATGTATAATTTAAACCTTTAGAAAAATAAACCTTTTTTGATGTCACACACCAACTTTAACTTAAAAAAAATTAATTTTAAATGAAAATATTGAAAAATGTAATTTTAAACATATTTCTAACTTTACCATAATTTTATTTCTAATTGAACTATAAACTTAATTATAATATTATATTAGATAAATTTAAAAAAATTAATTTTATATACAACACAATTAAAACTACAACTAATTATATAACTTAAAACTACAATTACTTACTTAACTAAAGGCAAGTACTAGCAAGTGTGTGGCACTTGTTTTTCTTATTTTATGATTGGTAGTTTATAATTTAACTCTTAAAAATTATTCTTCAAACCAATGGGAAATAAGTAGGGGAAAATTTTTCTTTATGTTTCTAAAGTTTGTAATGTATATGAGATGGAGAGTCAAATATGCAAAACTTAGCTACTATTATAGCACTCATCCCAAGCATATCAATAAAGGACATATTTTGCATCACGAATTGCAGCCCAAAGACTTGCCTTCTATAAGGATTTAGCTTGATTGTCACTGGTTTGATAAGTCTCCACACTTATTTTGTTTTTAAGTTGTCAATGTTATAGAATGGTAATTATCATAAATCTTCAATGTTATTCTTGTTTGTTTTATTTTGTCAATATTGATTTATTGTGGATGCATATGGACTTTCTTACATATAGGTTTCTCTAGGCACGCTGAATTCTAAAGTGAGTTTATTTTTTTTATTTTTTTCAAAGATGTGTTGATTGGTAGCGGATACCCCATTGGAAATAGCAAGGGTTACTTCATTAAGTTGTGTTACTAAATGATAATAGTACGTGTTATTTTCTGAACCAGCTTAAAATTCAGTATTACCATACAAATGAGCTAGGTTTCTTTCTTTCTCTCATTGGAGTGGGATTTTTTTAACACCTTGTAATGTGTCACAAGTTTGAGCCCTTACCCTATTCTTAAGTTTTTTTCCCAAATTTTAAGTGTTTTGGTTCTCACAAACTAAACAATCCTATTGTAACTATGCAATTAAGATTTGGTGAAATTAAATGTCTTTTGCACTATATAGCTTAAGCTCGGCTTGACCATGGGAGAATGAACATATACAAAAATATTTCTAGTTATTCATAATTATATATAAAAATTATTTTTTTGTCTTATTAACTACACAAATCCTTCTTAAGGAGCGGCCTCTTGAAAGATGTCAGAACCGCACTCTCTCTGTTCTTGGGTAAGCTAGCACCAAAGATTTAGAGGAAGCATCTAGGTTTTGTGCTTAGCGTCGTCCCTTGGGTACACCACGTCCAATCAATTAGAACTAGACATTTCATTAAACAAACCAAGGACTTTAACCATGTTGTCTCTCTTTGGCTTTGATGCATTCAAAAGTTTGATCTTGTGATTTATCAATGTGTAATATCCCTCTAAACCCTGACATGTCTTTCATCTACTTGTTGGAATCTAGTAATGTTGTAGGAACCCTTCTGCTTCTTTTGCTAATGTAAGTATGATATTGTTTGAGGTGCTCATCTAATCTATTTCGTTCTAACTATAATCCAGGTTTGACAATGATAAACATATCGATGCTTTTAGTTACTTCTTTCATATATATTCACCTCTACTTATGTGTAAGGATTGTATGTACCTGACAGATCTATGTGTGTTCTATATGTGTTCTCTTAGAAATGTTTATGATTACCCTTGGGTAAAATAGTGGCAATATACAAAGATCTTAGGATCATTTTAGATGTTTTGATATGAGTATTATGAATAATACCAATGTTCCTATTTTAGTTCAGGAATATGACTTCAAGATCTCCTTAATGATTAGGTTCTTCATATGTTATGATATATATTGTCGTGATTATTGTCCATTTATGTTTACATGTATGATTATGATTATGATTATATCTTTAGTTGTTAATGTTGATTAAGAGACTAACCCAAATCACATTATGGCTTATGTTATGGATTTAATCTAACCCTAATTCTATATTCGAATCATAATCTCTTTAGATGCTTACATATGCACTTATATATGTGGTCTACTTGTATGGATAGGGGCAAAGTCATAGTTACTCACCTGGTGAAATCCACGCGATGTCTCGACCCCTGTCATTATTTGCATTGTCTTTTATATGTGTATATATGCACATGTATATTCATTTGGTGATGCAAAGTTGCAAGTACCGAGCATCAAATTTACCTGGCTTCACAGGTGTGAGCATGCCCTCAAATCCTTTATGGTTATTATTGCAGAGATACTTCCAAGGCCCCTGCACGAGTCTCCCTTTGTCATTATCCGATTTGGGAACATTGGGGCTCCTACTTTGTCAGTCAATTGTTGAGTGAAAAACCCATATCCACTTCACCTGGTTTTGCTTTGTTGTAGATAGTCCCTTGTGGTCACTTGCATTCTTTTAGTTGTATGATTTATTTATTCATTTCATTTATTTCTCCTTATTGGGGTGATTCTCAATTGATTTTTGCTATGTCATGTATCAGAGATTCATGCTTGGTCAAGAGACATTTTGTTTGACTTTCCTTGTTGACTATGGTTGACCTTGTTTGACCTTGTGGTTATCTTGATGTCTTTCATAGTTGATTGTTATGACCTCTTTCGGATGAATAGATTTATTTTGAGGCATGTGATTTTATTCCATTTGAGTGTTATATCCTATGGTAAGTATAAATATGTAATAATATGAATGTTCTAATCAATTACTTTATAGTCATATAGATTATAGTGTTTGGTATTTGGCATTTATGTATGTATGTATGTATATGGGTGCACACATATATGTATATGTACATATATAAGATATAGGTGATTATATTTGCATGATTGTGGATATTGTTTATGATATATATATTGGGATTAAGGTGAAGTATAGTATTGTTAATAATTAAAAATGAAATAGTGCAAGGTATAGCATTATTAATTATTAATTATTAATAACATGGATAGGTTATATATATATAGTCTCGTGGATATTTTGAAGAAAATTTTCTGAGATGTGAGGGAGAGTTTGTGAGCACATTTCTTGAAGATTTAGTGGTTTTCTTTACTTTTAGGAGAGTGACCATTTTTTAGAGTTCCAATGGTTGAGAGTGGGAGGTATTTTTGTGGATTTGGACCTTCTTTCATAGAGATTTCTAAAATTGGAGAGGGCTTTGAATGATGCATCTCAAGTTTGGATTGTCTTCCCCTCATTGTCTCCTTCTTCCTTCTTCAATTAAATCTTTGTAGGACCCGAGGTAGGGATTGAATTCCCCAATGAAATTTTTTATTTGATGAAATATGGATTGGTTTATATTTGTTAAGGATATATGATATCTATACTTTTCATTTATAAAAGTATCTAAAATTTTGAGTTCTTTTTGATGAAAACTGCTATGTGTTTTCCTAGGTTTTCTACCAGCCTATTTTTTAAAATCTATTATTTACATAAACAAAATTGATTCTATAGTTTTTATTGGTTGATAATCTAGAAGGAAATTTAGATATCTCAAATGGGTATCTCTCATATTTCCTTTCTATGATCAAATTAATGCCCTATTATATACATTTTGTTGGACTATTTTTTGTCCATCCTTGTTCAGATTTTTTAGTCAAGTTTATTTGCATGGTATGATCATGTATAGGTATAAAATTGATATCAAAAATAGGTATCTATCTTATCTCTCATATGCCATTTGTTTGGTAGATTTTGTTATGTTTTGTGAAAGTTACACCCATTTTAGTGAAGGTGGGTCTAAACCCCAACTAGGGTTTTTAGTTTCAAAATAGAAGTCATAACTTTATTTCCCACTATTGGATCTTCATAAAAATTGGAGGGAGAGTCCATAATCATGGTTGTTTAATTCTCACTAAATTTATTGGCTTAATTATGTATTTTGTGTAACATATTAATTACTATTCTTTGATGACTATTATTTGCATTTAACCATTATTTGAAATAAATAATGGTTACTTGAATATTGATAAGTTCTATGGTTTGTGAGTGTACCAGAGGAATTTAGGCCCTTTTTGATGAATTTTATCTATGTTTACCCCAATTGATAGAATTTATATATGCTTGATTTTTATGTAATTTGATGTGTTTTGAGTTCATCTGAATGTATGTATGGGGTTTAGGGTTGTCTAGTGGATTAGGGACAAAGAGTGAAGACCTAGACCTAAAAATGTGATATGTTGATGTTCTTATGAGACTTATGAAATGATTTCATGATGGAATATGATTCTCTTAATCATTTTATATGCTTTTATTATTGGATAAAGAACCTAGGTAGTATGTGATTGGCTCTCAATGGGGGCAAGGGTCCTAAGTGGTTGCTAGTGTAACTCATTAGTGATTTGTTTAATTGAGTGATAACCTAAATAAATGAACTAGGAATGGGGGGTATAGACACTAAAAAGATTAATTGATGTCTTGGCCATGCCACTAGCACTAGTACAAGCTAGGGATGAGAGTGGGAGAAGGTGTCGATAAAGATGGCATAATCGAATAGCCTTGTCCTCAAGAAAGGTGTTCAATTTCATACGTGTCTACTTGGGGGTCAGGGTATAGAGTTAACTACTAGGGTAACCCAAGGGGTGAGGGCTATGTGATTACACTCACTGATCTTCCAGCCTAGAGTCTTTACACCTTTGATAGCTTTGCCTCTGGTAGTCCTATTCGACTTGTCGTCCTTTGTGTTTTATGCCTTATTTTATGGGAAGGGTTTTTACCACCTTAGGCATGTCTTAGTGGTTACCTCTTGTGTGGGTCTTGGTTTCTATCTCCTGGCCTGAGGGAGTGGGCCTATTGGTTCCACATGGTTGGGTAGTTAATCTTTATTATATCGATGTACTTTTCATGGTCTCATGGATGATCCTTGCACATGTTTCTTTCTAGATTTTTAGTTTGAAGCCTTCATGTTGTGTATTGCATCATATTGAGTTGTACTGACATATATATGTATTTTTGTCAATATAAACTCCTTAAAGGAGTTAATTGTTTTTAAATCAATGATATATATATTGATGCAATTCAAAGCAATGTATAAGGGAATGGGTAGTTCTAGGTAAAGGAAAGGGGAGAGAATATGTGGTGCATTGGACATTTTATTAGCATTAAAAGAAAGTGGTTTATGTTATTTCTCATATTCTCTTATGTAGTCCATCTATAAAGCAAATGAACTTAGATATAGTTATGCATTGATGTACCTAGGAAATAATGTATTACCTCTTGATGAAAGGTTCAAAGGAAATTATTGTGAAATGATAGATTAGTGATTGGAATTATAAATAATGAATAGTTATGAAACAAAGAAATAAGATATTAACTTGATTATAATGTTTAATGCTTGCTTCATGTTTACTTAGTGCATCAAAAAGAGCATGGATCAATGAAGTACCTAGGATAATGTCTACCTTAATGAATATTAATCTCTTACCTAAATGATTAAAGGAAAGTGATATAAAGGATAACAAATGTTTATAAAATTAATATTTAATGACATGAGTTGGTAAGATGAATAATGATGCTATATGATTAACTTATATTTAATGAAAGAATGAGTTAGGAACATTTACCTTGGTACATTAAAATGAATGTAGACCAAGAAAGCTCATAATCTAATGAATATCTTATGAATGTAAATAGGTTAGATAATGTTACCTTTGTAGCAATGTTAGGGAACTCGCGAGGACACAGGTTGGATAAATATTGCATTCAAGTTTGTAAAAAAGTTCTTAATTACATTTTAGAAACATGAAGTGTAAAGATGTGTATTATTCTAGTTAACAAAAAAAATTACTTGCATATTAGAGAGGTTTTATGTCTTGTCCTCTTGGGTTCCTTGGCGGGGCGTTACATGTCTCCTTGGACTTGCACCTAAGTGTTTTAAGGGTTATTTTTAATCAAAGGCTAACTTTTTCTATGAAAAATAAAAAATTTGAATGGTCATTTGGCAAGTATTTTGTACAATACTAGGCATCTTGCATGTAAAATTTGTTAAAATCTAGTTGATTGACCATTGTATACATATTTTTGGATTGGGAAATATTCATAAATAACTACATGATTCACCTATCATTCCATATGTAATTTTTTCCCAATTCTTAAACTTTTCCTCACTTGTAATTGTCCTTTTCCTATTGTTGTATGTCACGTCTAGTGAGTTTTAGATGTTAAATACTCCAATGAAGAATTTTTTCACTACTATGATCAAATCAATACATCTAAATGATGAGGGAACTCTTTTCTCCTATTCCATTATGGTATCAAATAGTTGAGCTTTAAATAAATTCATTTTTCAAGTTATAAAGTATTGTAACCAAGGAAGCGAGATGGTAGAAAAAACTTGCACGAATCCAATGCCATTGTAAAATCACATTTAAGCTTTAAAACATCTTTTTGAAACTAAAATTGAAGATGGATAGAAAAGCCAAATGGGTGAGTAAGCATATATTCTCTAAAAGTGACTTCAACCTTAAACAACCTTTATTTTATTTTATTTTCTTTCTTTCTTTCTTTTTTTCTTTTCTTTTTTTTGGGAGGGGGGGGGGGGGTGTGTTAAAATTCAAGATAACTGGGTGAAAAAAATGGAATTGAGAGCTTATATTTTATAAAGTCCTTGAAAGATGAGATTTAAGCTTAAAACAAGTTTTATGATAGTAAGAATCCAGAATAACTAGGGTAGGAAACTGAAGAGGAATCTCCTTTTCCCAAAAGTCATTATCAGATGACTAATGTTCTTTAAAGTCATTGTGAAATTAGATTTAAACTTAAAACCATTTTTTAAAGGTGAAATATAGGATAACTAGCATAGCCAGATGAGGTGAAAACTTTTAGTCTCAAAAATCATTGTCAACTCACTTTATGAGGTTAGATTCTAGCTTAAAATGATTTTTTAAGGTAAAACTTGAATGGCCAAAATAACCAAATGGGTACAAAAATTCATTGCTCCAAAGCCATTCAGATGTGTTATTCAAGCTCAAAACACTAGATTTTTTGAGTTATTTGTGTAAAATACAGGTAAACCAGGATACCCAAATTAGTGAAGCCCCTAAAAAACTCTTTACTATAAATAAATACTCAAGGTAGAACTAACCTCTAGAAGTTATGCTCTAGTCCCTAATGTTGAATGAAAGATGGAGCTTCATAGGCTTGGAAAAGATGTTGAATGGATGCAAATGTAGATATTATTTCATATCTCTTTGTTTCTTTACTAAAACATAAATACATTTTATATTGTAGGACCCAAAAAGTACTATAGGAAAATCATAATAAGATGTGAATGGAGATGGAGAAGGGGAGGAAGAAAAGGTGTATGAACTTTGGGGCCCTACTATGTTACTATTTGAACTAATCAATGGGTTGCCTTATTTGATCTCAACACTTGACAATGTTTCCAATGGATTTCAACCTAAGGCTCTATTGTCAAATGTGCAATGTGTTTACTAGTTGAGCCAATTGAATAAGCTATTTTCCCCAGTTTTAGCACTATAGTCTATCTTTTGTGGATACAAACCAAAGACTTATTAGAAGCCTCAATTCTTTTACTACTTTAGCTCATTGAATGGATTATTTAACCCTAATTAACAATTTACTTTTTATTATGTTGATTTGAACCATTGGATTTGTTGTGAAAGACTAGACACTTGCAACACTTGACCTCTCTATATTGTGACATTTTTTGTGTTTTCTTCTATGCATTTCTTTTTTAAATACCACCATTGATTTTTTGTTTTTGTGAGGATTTCACCCACAAGGCTTTAACCTGTAATGAAAATGTTTGCCCAGACGTCCTCATAGGGTTTGCAGAAAATCCTCTTTTGTTTGTAGTGACTTTCCAATTTGTTTTCAAGAAAACATTGTGGTCAAGTGTAAGAACCAATTCTTTGAAAAAAAATAGAATATTTGAAGATTCTTACTATGCAAATTGTCAATAGTTAGCAAAGTATCTAACTCATGTGTGTGTGTGTACACACACACACATTTATATATTTATATACGTGTATGCATCTATATATTGTGTGTGAGAGAGAGAGAGAGAAAGAGAGAGAGAGAGAGAGAGAGAGAGAGAGAGAGTGTGTGTGTGTGTGTGTGTGTGTGTGTGTGTGTGTTCTGGATCCACAAAATACACATCGTATTGTGAAGTTTTTTATTTGCTTTAGTGTGTATTTCATGTTCTAGGGTCTACAAAAGTTTTAATTAAATTAGTTGTTGTGCCTTAGCTTTGTTCCTGTGTTCTAATGTCCAATTGACTTGTTTGGCTAGTTTTGTGTTTTATATTGTTGTGTTCATGTCTCCTTGGTTGTGTTTGTTATTGTCACCTTTCGGTGCCACCAGTAAGGTCGGTAGGCCCCATGGTTTCCCTCATATATAATTTTTCTAAAGGTTTAGATGTGTCTTGATCATATATTCATCATTATCCTAAGTTCTAACGAACAACCCCTTTTAAGTCATGTATTTGTGCACGTGTAGTTTTTAGTTCTTTATGTGTCTCTACACCTTCATAATTATCTTATGAAGTTAATATTTAGTGTTGCAAAGCCTTGGATGATAATTAACAATTAATTGAGGTATTTTCCACAACCTCACAATACTTTGAGACTTTAACCATTAAGGGTTGTGAGACTGCAAAAGGTTTCAATGTGGTTATAATATAGTGTTGTCACACATTCACCATGGTTTGCAACTTTAAGCGTTAAGGGTTGCGAAGCTGCGGATGGACATCAAAAAGTCATAGCAAATGGCTTCCATAGTTTCACATCTTAAATGTAATAGTTACTAATTTTCCTACAGAGTAGTGAGATGGTGTCATTTGTCACATGCCACTTGACAAGAGAGAATCAATGACTCTCGCATCTTTGTGAGGAGATATGGTGTCAACCAATATCTAGGTGTGATGGTGTGAGGGGCTGCCACATGTCCCTCTTTAGAAGGAAGAGTTGACAATTGTGTTCACTACTTCACAATGGTTAATAAAGATACTCTTACCCCATGTCCCCATGCAGTTGCTTAACTCTAATTTCTGCTTAAATTTAAGCAGTCAAAGTGTTCCCATGCATATTTTATATGGTAGGAAAAGGATAAAATAGAATCTTCTCCTATTTTGGTGGAGCAACAACTGCTTAAAAAATGAAAATATGCAGTGGAAAAAAAGGGGGGGCTAGAAATTAGCAACAACTGCTTATTGGGAAAATAACACATGGCTCCACAAATTGCTTTCCCTCCTTTTATTTGTCTCCTATATTTTCTCTAAATAATATTTTATTAATGATTTTGTTTTAAAAGAGTTTTTAACATAGCTGCTTAAAAAATAAGCAATGAAATTTTATAACCATGGGGCCATCAGCTCCACAATTTACTCTTGAAAAAAATGAGCAGTAGCTGCTAGCCAAAATAAGCTTAGCAGCTGCATGGGGCCCTGCCCTTAGCAACTTGCAAAGCCTTGAAGGAGAGGCGGCTGGGTGCTAAGTTAATTGTTGTTCATAGCTTCACAACCAAGTTATGTGGGTCCCTATTTTAGCTTATGGTGTTGCAAGATGTTGACATGTGTTTTAGAGTTGGAAGGGGAGACAGGTGTTGCCATAGTGCATCCTCGCAACTATAAATGGAAAGTATATTGAAACCTTACAGTTGTGTGAGATTTTTGCATGTGTTTCAGAGATTTGATCTCACTACTTTGCAAGAAAAGGATTTTTAACAAGTTCAAAGTTGTGAACTTGTGGTAGAGATTTTAGTAATGACAATAAAATTTGATCACAGGTCTCCTGCTATAGTGGTTAGTGTATGCACCCAAAAATGGTCGCCTAGACTTTGGGCCCCATTTATTTGATTTATCAACCCTGAATCATTTTTATCAATAATCAATATTCTCAACATTATCAATTTCTTGATCAAATCTTAATTTCGATCATATATTGGATTTTTATCCTTGGGCTAACCATTTTATCCTAAGTCTTTATTTAATTAAAAGGAATATTTCCTCCCTTTTTATTAAATAAAAAGCCCCCACTTTTCCTCTTATCCTAAGTTGCACAAATAAAGCATTATTCTTGTTTCACAAAAAGGAAAAAAGTACTTTTTGTCTCACATGAGGCTCAAAAGTCAACACTTCACTCTCATTGGAGGATACTTGTGCACATGGATTGCTCCTCTTTCAACCTCCACCATTGATTAAGCCCTTTTGCCTCTTAATCTCCATGGTCCATTCTTTCTCATTTCCTATAAAAGAAGAGCTCTCTTCTTATTTTAGGATCTCATGTTTTGAATACTAATCTTATGCTGCAGGACTTCTTGGAGACTTTTGGAGCTTTTGGAAACCTTATTGTTCTTAGTCTTTCATTCTTGCATTTTAGCTTTCATGGCATCTAGCTTAGTTTCCTTTGATGTAATAGATTTAACTCACATAGCTTAATAGGAAGGATTTGTAACACTTGTTCTTTCCATTTCATAGCTTAGTTGCATTGCATTTTCATTTCATAGCTTAGTTGCATTGCATTTTCATTTTCATAGCTTAGTTGCATTGCATTTTCATTTCCATAGACTAGTTTGCATTGCATTGCATTTTCATAGTGATTCTTGAGGATATTGGCACTCTTACCTTTGTCCTCATTCGAATCTCTCTTGTGTGGTTGACTAGCAAGGTCACAAGCTTCATAGCTCTAGCTGAGAGCAAATACATCATAGTCCCTTGCAACTCCATGCATAGAGAGCTATGAGCCGCTTTGTGAGGCCTCATTCTTGAGCAACCTTGCATGTAATGGTTCATAGAAGTGTGGTCATTTTTCTACCATACAGTTAGTACTTTTTATATCTTGAGAACTTGTGACACGTGTCATGTTGGTTAACGAAGAAGGGGTTTTTTTGTTTTCAATTGTGGAAGGTCTATATGGTTTGGTATGAAGGGGTCGAGAAGATCATGAGGTGCCATGTAAGCTGGAAAGTGCCAAGTGAAACTGGTCAAGGCATTTTAAACATGCAATTAAAAGAAGGATAGGTGAAAGGTAAGATCTGGGAAATGTTGACACATATGATTAAAATTATAGGGCCAATGTGAAGGATCTCATAGTTGTTGGGTTATGTACAAAATATTAAGTTTTTAAAGAGGGAATATTTGTTCTTGACTCATTTTTATGTAGAGATGTCTTTTCTTTATGAATTGGCAATGTGTGTTGATAGACTCAAATGTATGAATTTGATAATTTACTATCACCATTTTAAAATTTGAGAAATGTGAGTTGTATCTTAAAGTTGTGAAGATATAAATGCATCCTCTACGGTTGATTATTTGCATTAAAAAGAGTTGTCTCTTTGTTCAAAAAGGTCAAGGATGAAGCTTGTGAAGGGTACAAATGAATTATGGTGTAAGGAAAAGTGGTTGAAGTAAACTATGTTGCAGGAAATATATGGAGACCATGAAAATGGGCAGACTCATATTCTATCTTATAGTTAGAGGGATATTAATATCACCATAGGTATCCACAGGGACATTAAAAATCTCAAGTGTGGCTATAGGGCTTTCCCATGGTTTGCAAATAATTCCAATTTCTTTAGCTATCACTCTGATTATTTTTTATAGGTGGGATGCAACTGTACACACTAAAATGGTGCACTTCTATGAACCATTACATGCAAGGTTGCTCAAGAATGAGGCCTCACAAAGCGGCTCATAGCTTTCTATGCATGGATTTGCAAGGGACTATGATGTATTTGCTCTCAGCTAGAGCTACAAGCTTGTGACCTTGCTAGTCAACCACACAATGAGAGATTTGAATGAGGACAAGGGCAAGAGTGCCAATATCCTCAAGAATCACTATGAAAATGCAATGCAAACTAGTCTATGGAAATGAAAATGCAATGCAACTAAGCTATGAAATGGAAAGAACAAGTGTTACAAATTCCTCCTATTAAGCTATGTGAAGTTATGCTATTGCATGGAAGGAAATCTAAGCTATGAAAGCCATGAAAAATGAAACTACTTATGCAAGAATGTAAACTAAACTATGAAGCAAATGAAGAAATCTAAAGTAGGATGCAACAATGATCTCAAAAAAGCTTCAAAGTCTTCAAGGATTCCTGCAGCATAAGGTTAGCATAAAAATGTGTTATGAAAATGGAGGAGAGAGCTTTCCTTTTATAAGAAATGCAAAGGAATGGACCATTGAGATTAAGAGGCAAAAGTCTTAATCGACGGTGGAGGTTGAAAGAGGAGCAATCCATGTGCATAAGTATCCTCCAATGAGAGTGAAGTGTTGACTTTTGAGCCTCATGTGAGACAAAAAGTACTTTTTTCCTTTTTGTGAAATAAGAATAATGTTTTATTTGTGCAACTTAGGATAAGAGGAAAAGTGGGGTTTTTTATTTAATCAAAAGGGGAGGAAATATTCCTTTTAATTAAATAAAGACTTAGGATAAATGGTTAGCCCAAGGATAAAAATCAATATATGATCAAAATTAAGACTTGATCAAGAAATTAATAATGTTGAAAATATTGATTATTGATAAAAATGATTCAGGATTGATAAATCAAATAAATGGGGCCCAAAGTCTAGGCGACCATTTTAGGGTGCATACAGAAACTTGAGGCATGAATGTTGGCACAGAATAAGGGGTCATGGAGTCATTTTTTTCTTCTTGAGAAAAAGTCTCAAAGTTCTCCCTTGCGAGGGAAAATGATGATAATCTCGCATCCTGGGTTTCTCTACATCAATAACCACCTTTATGCAATAATTACATGGCTCACAAGTATGGTGAATAGAGAGACATGTCTCCACGAGGAGACATGTAACTCTATTTACATGTATCTTCATTAAAATATTGCATAACAAAACCTAATATTAATTTATCCATGAGATAACCATTTTATCTGATCAAAGTTGTAATCATCAACACTCCCTCTTAGCTAGGGAAGATACAATCTATCAATCCAAGAGAGAAACACAAGGTTAATTGTGAAAGTTTATTTTTGCATCACATCATCGCGATATCATAAATATGGTCTAACCAAAAATATCAAGTCCTGTGATATTCACCATAACTCAAAGATTTTCATAGGTAATGTATTCTTAATGCAAGGTATCATGTATTGTGATTTATTTTAGCCATCACACAATGTCTGTCACAATAGAAGGTCAATGGTTTGTATAAGGAACTGAATCCACCAAGCATGAATTCATCTATTATGATATGTTTCAGTCATCACATGATGTCTATTATAGTACAAGGTCAATGGTTTGTTTAAGGAACTGAATCCACCATGCAGGAAATCATCTATTGTGATCTATTTTAGTCATCACATGATGTCTATCACAATAGAAAGTCAATGGTCTATAAAAGAAACTAAATCCACCATGCAGGAAATCATCTATTGTGATCTATTTCATTCATCACACGATGGCTATCACAATAGAAGGTCAATGGTTTGTTTAAGGAATTGAATCCACCATGCAAGAAATCATCTACTGTGATCTGTTTCAGCCATCACATGGTGTCTATCACAATAAAAGGTCAAGTTATTATAAGATAGTCACCTTTCAATAACTCTTACAAATACAAGTGATAATCATTTGGAAGTCATCACTTCCTCATGATGTACACAGGGTTCAATTAATATAAATATTTTATTAGTACAATAATCAATTATTACAATTATGTCAAGTTTACCTCAGAAGTATTCCACCTTCATTAGAGAACTCCCTCTCAATTGAAGTTATTTTAGAACATAAATTTCTCTGAATCTAAGTTTGAATTACTGACTTCAGCAAGGGAAGCTTGATGTTTGAGTTTTGTTGCAGTGTGCCCATAGTTGTCGCATCTATAACATTGCACTTTAGACATGTTATGTTGGAGTCTGTTAGGACATTTTGTTGTAGTGTGCCCATACTTTTTGCATATATAACATTGTATTGTAGAAATGTCTTTATGTTTCTTGAATGACTATTTACCATTAGAGTCCTTACTCTTTTTCCTTTTCAATTTAGCAGTGAGAATCTGAATATCTTCATTTGGGGATGCCATACTAATTCCTCTAGATATTAGATTACACTCTTCTTGAATGTAGTCAACTTTTAGTCGATCGAATTTGGGAAGTTTGGAGCGAGCACTTATTCCTTGTCTGAAGTTTTCCCAAGACATTGGAAGTCCATTTAAAGTTACCATGATCAAATATTTATTATCGTAGATGTGACCAATTTTTGAGAGTTGGTTTCTTAATTTAGTTATCCTCATAAAGTATGAGGTGATGGTCTCTCCTTTATTCATTTTCATATTAGAGAGTTGATTTTTAAGAGTAAGAATTCTACTAGTGTTGTTGATCTTGTACATGTTTTCCAGAGCTTTGAACATTTCATATGCAGAGTCTATCTTCATGATAATAGGTAGTAGATGATCTTTTACTCCATCAATTAATAGTTCTATTTATTTGGTATTGTCCTTTTCCCATTTGTTCTTCTCATTATTCTCATTAGATTTAGGAGGATTTTCTATGATTGCTTTTAATTCATTCTTTCTTAGTATTAGCATCATTTATAGTTTCCATGATTCAAAATTTGAAGCACCTTCAAGTTTGTCTTCAAGTATGATTCCATTCACCATTTTGTAGGCACAAGTTTTCAAAAAATCTGATCTTGATCTTCTTTCAAGCGGTTAGACTTTATAGAAGGAACTTGGCTCTGATACCATGTTGATTTTGTGATCGGATTGTAAATACAATTTTATGCTCTTACTTTTATTTATAAGTCTAATAATGAATTTCCCTGTTGCAGATTTGCAACACTATGAGAAGATGATATTCTCAATGTTTTATATAATGATGATATCCTAATTCTATATAAAGATGCACAATATGAATATTGCATAATTCTTGTATTGCAGTTTGATATATATTAGACTTGCATTACTTATCGTATATGCTTGTCTTTATTCAATTCATAAATGAATATATATATATATATATATATATATATATATATATATATATATATATATATATATATATATATATATATATATATATATATATATATATATATATATATATATATATATATATATATATATATATATATATATATATATATATATATATATATATATATATATATATATATATATATATATATATATATATATATATATATATATATATGAGAGATATATGAATAGAGAGACATGTCTCCACGAGGAGACATGTCACTATATTTACATGTCTCTTCATTAAAACATTGCATAACAAAACCTTATATTAATTTGTCCATGAGATAACCATTTTATCTGATCGAAGCTATAATCATCAACAAATAGGAATGGATATGTTGTTTAAGTTTCAATCCCATTGTCCAATCCTTGTAGATTTCACCTAGGATTGAAGGTAGCAAGAAAAATTGCTAACAAAATGGTGATCTCTATTGGGGATATAGAGTTTAAAAATTTGTTTATACAGTCTAGAATATATCGTATCATTTGTCAAATCATTATCCAGTTGAGTTGGCCCATCTGAGTCACAATAAAATGGTGACTCCGTTGGGGAGACAAGTTGCAAATTCATTTGTTGAAGAGTCAATGGTGTAGAAGAATCTAAAAATTTGTTTTAGATGTGAAAGTATTAAGCATGGAGGTGGTTTTATTGCAGCAAGTTTTAAGAAATTTGTGTGACTATGCTGGTGACAACCCAAAATGGAGATGTGTTCCAAATGACATGTAGTTGTTTGAAAGTTTTCCTCTACAAATGAGGTGGTAACTCTGTCTTGAAAGGACCTAATAAGGAAAGATTTTTTTTTAAAAAAATCTACAAGAATATCAATCAAGAAGGAAAGTGAACAACTACTGCAAAATATATTGAGGTATTCTTCATATTTTAATGAACAAACAATATTCCCTATTGAGTGAAGAAAAGAACTAAGTTAGGGAAATAGTAGTAATAATTGTTATATACTTCTAAGTTGTTGATTGCAATCTTTGTATGGTTAAGTATGTATGTTTTTCAAATTCGTGCTTCTTGGAATAGATATTTTCTTGAAATTGTATTAATTCATGCACATGTTGTAGTTATAAGATCTTGTTGTAGAAGAAATATTGTAAGAAGTACTAGTATCAAGATGTTTTAGTATATGCATCCTTGTGTAGCTCAAAGTCCTACCACACCATGTAATCAACCCTTGTGATGTAATTTGAGAAGTAATTTCAATATTGAAAAGTATATAGCTCTAAATTTTAGTCATATTCATGGCTTTTGTAATGCCATACCATCTAATATTAGAGATAAATTACCAAGGTTAAGTGGCTCAAAGTCTAAATTAGCAAATGGAAATCTCCAAAGTTTACTAATTTAATGGAATATTATGAGGTTGAGTTTGAAGATGTGATTATGAACTTGTTTTTGCAATCCTTAAAATGTGATGTTGGGGATTGGTTCTCTAACTTTTTTCTAGATTCTATTAGGTAATGTGATCAGCTCAAATTTAATTTCTTTGAGAAATATGGTGGGAATATTCCTAAAAATTTGATTGTCAATGATTTTATGGATATTTATATTGATAAAGGAGAGTTAGTTTTAGCCTTTGACCATAGATTTATGAGGGCATTGAAAAGGATCCTCAAAACGTTGAGACTTAGTGATGAAATTGCCTTGTTCAACTACTTGGGCGCATTTGATGGTAAGATGAGTTACCAGTTGAGAGATGTATATCCATATAATTTACATCAAGATTTTTGAAAGGCAGTGGATTTGTAAAGGGTATTTGAGCTTGGGATGATGAGAAGACATAGGTTAGAAAGGAAAATTCTCATGGAGTTGTATGTGTATCTGATCAAGGAAGACTAGCGGTTGTGTGTAATTTTTAGAACTATTACCAGTTTGTTGCCCTAGGTTTCTCTTTATTTCAAGGTTTTGGTAATATTTTTTCCAATGTAATGTTAGAGTCACATAATGGTGGTGTATGCACGAATGAATATATGCCTCTCAAAATGTCATCATACCTCTTGTACCCAATTAGAGTTATGCATTTGGGAAGCCTTCTCTTATGAATGTACTTGAAAATAATGTCCCAAATGACATAAGTTGGTTGTACCTAATCAAGTGCCTTTCATTTATGAAAACTAGATTGATTATTATGCATTTAGTCAACAATATGAAATCCTTGTAGAGCCCATGGCCCTTTCCCAAGCTTTGATTAACAAAGAAACATAGAAACTTATAAATGATGGTTAAGTTACATCAATGAGAGATTAGGGGAAACCTTGTGATGGTTATAGTTTAGTTGAAGAGTGCAAGAATATGAATGACACTAAAATAGATCATTTATTCTTATTTGAATAAAAGATAAGAAAGATAGATTATGTATGTACGCATGTTCAAGATCTTGATTTAAAAATGATGGTGTTTCTCTTGATTCATCTAGTGTGCTCTCACCTTATGATGTGAATGATACTCCTTGTTATCGTAATGGTTAAAGTGACTTATACAAATCAGATGTGGAGTCACTTGTAATTTATGAATATGATGGTGATGTTGAGTGTTTGTCTAGTGATGGTGGTGAGAGTGTTGAATCTATTCATTTACCTCTCACATGTGAACTTGATTGTGTTGATTATGAACTTGATTTTCAAAGTCATGACAACATGCAAATGAATGGAATTGATAGTTTTTAGAATGAGATTTCACTTCAAACTAATGAAGGCAAGCATGATGGTCAGCAAAGAGAAATGGTATGTGTATTTGAGAGTGGTTTTTAAATTATTCCAAACCCATTGTATGAAGAGGTAGTTGGAGATGACAATGTTATAGATCACCTTAGCGAGTTTGAAGATGACTTTCAGATTTTTTTCAAACCCCTTAAATGATGAAACAATGGAGGAAAACTATGCAATACTCTATGATAACAAATTTGAGTTTGGTTTTCATCAAATCTCAAATAAATTGTACGAGGAAGAAGAGGCATGTTGAGAAGATTGGGATGTTGAGTTATCTTATGAAGGTGATAGGTATGTTGATGAGATTGATATCTTTGATTTATCTATATTTGATGATCTTACTTGTACTTGTGACATCGAGTCTAATAAAAATGGCTTGTACGAGAAGCATGTGGTTGACATTGAATATGATCATGACATGGAGGTGAGTAGCGATCCATTGGGAGAACTTGAGAATGATATTGAAAACCATGTCAATTTTGAAAATACAATGAGTAGTCAAAATTTAGATGTTTGGGACAATGAAATAGAGGCTGGGGATGGAAATGAAGTTCACATCAACAATGATCAAAATCAGAAAATTTGTGATGATGAACTTAATGATGGGATATTATTAAGCCTCTATGAGTCTTCTTTTGAGATTTTCTATATGGACATACATGGTGGCTGATAAGATAAACTACTTATGAAGTTAGAAATGTCTATGCATGAAAAATACCATGAAAATTTACATGGAATGCACAAGAGTGAGTATGATTTTTTTTCTTTGGTCTGCAAACTCATGTTGCAGTAAAGCCTAATAATACAAGCTATATGATGAATTATGAGTGTTTTCTTTTTTTAGTCCAGTTGGGTCATTTTTTTCAAAAGCATGGTGATGGGATAAACCTTGAAAGATGTTATGTTCATTTTGACTATTTTTTGCATGATGATTGTGACATAAGCCTTCCATGTGACCATAAGGTTTTTGAGTAGATACTTGGTGAAAAAATTCAGAATGATAAAGAGTATGCTTACATTACTAATTATATGAGTATATCGAAAGGTGTCATTTATACTATGTATGATCACATGTTGGTTAATGATTTTTCCAGATTGATCATATTGATATGTTATGAAAATTAGATGTTTGAGAAAGCTATCTATATCATTTTTTCATTTTGGTGGCTAGGGGCCTCCATATGGAGTTTGCATCTAATTTTAAAAGTTGAGAATTTAGTGAATAGGGAACCCAATTGAATGCGAATTTGGCCTGCATATCCCAGAGATCTAGAATCTTGACATGCCTGCAAGTGGTGTGCATCCCTAACTAGAGCCATCATTGGATCCATACAACACATATTGTATTATGTAGGTTTTGTTTTCTTTAATGTGTATTTTATGTTCTAGGGTCTATAAAATATTGAATTAAATTAGCTGGTGTGCCCAAGGTTTTTTCATGTGTTCTAATTTCTAGTTGACTTTTTTGGTTAGTTTTATGTTTTATATTGCTATATTCATGTCTCATTGGTTGTTCTTGTTACTAACTCCTTTTGTTGTCACTGGTAAGACCAACATGCCTCGTGGTTGCCCTTGTATAAAATCTTTCTAAGGGTCTGGATTTTCCTTGATTGTATGTTCTTCATTTTCATAAATCCTAATGAATGAACCCTTTTAAATCATGTATTTGTGCTTATGTAGTTGTTAGTTCTTTATGTGTCTCTACACCTTTGCAACTATCTTATGAAGTTAAAATTTGGTGTTATGAAGTTGTGAATGAGTGTTAACGGTTAATTGAGGTGTTTTCTTTAAGTTATGTGGGTCTCCATTTCAGCTTGCAGTGCTGCAAGATGTTGACATGTTTCTTAGAGTTGGAAGGGGAGATAGGTGTTGGCATGGTGCGTCCTCTCAACTATAAATTAAAAATATGTCAAAACCTTGTGATTGTGCAAGATTTTAGCACATGCTTCAAGGATTTGATCTCGCTACTTCATAGGAAAAGTAATTTAAATGGGTTCAAAGATGAAACCTTGTGGTAGAAATTTTAGTAATGATAATAAATATTTATTGCAGGTTCATTATTGTTGTGGTTGTGTACTAGAAAAAGTACCTTCATAGGGTTAGTATCATCAATAATTTAAAATAAGCACTAAATTACCACAAATAGAAATCTATTTAAGCAAATAATTGACAATTAAGCACTCTATGGATCTTTATTTAGGGATGCTAATGATAAAGCTCTCAACAAGCCTCCATTAGTGACAGTCCTAAAATGAGAATGATAAGCAAAGATAATAACAAAGTTAATTCCAAATTGAAATGCTAATTAGCTTCTATATTTGCCTTTCTAGCTCTAATTTGCAAGAGGTTTGATGTTATTCTCATATTTGTGGATGATTAATGAGCGAATTATGCCTTGCTTTTATAGATTTTCACAAGGGTAGGGGGTGTAGTTGAGTTGATCAAGGTTAGGTGAGAGTTGAGTCCATGGTTCCACCTTTGGAGACCATTTAAATATTTTGTCCTCAAAGCTTTGGACAAGAAGACAAAATGGGTGGACAAGATGCTCTTTCCAAATGAGTGATTGAGATTCAATTTAGGCTTGATCCATGTGAGCTTGGTTCTCAATTCCTATTGGTTGATTAATTTTCTTCCCTTTTGGTGGTTGAGAGAAAATAGGAATTAATTAATTGAATTTATTTAATTTGTTTAGCCATGTGTACCCCTTGCATGAGTTGATTTGATTTAATTTGAACTATGTAATTAATTAAATTAATTACACAATTAATTGATTTGTCATGATTTATTTGATTTAAATTGATTTGATGGCTTTTGATTTTCAATTGATTTTGGATTAAGGTTCTATTGCAATTTATCTTTGATTTGATTTAATTGCATTTAATTGTGTTGATTCTTGCCTTGATTTCTCACTTGAATGATCTTGTCCAATTTTCAGTGATTATAATGGTTAATACTTTTTAGGGTTTGTTGACTTGTGCCTTGTTGACACATGTCATGTCAGTTACTAGAGAAGTTATTTTTTGTTTTCAATTATGGTAGGTCTATATGGTTTGGTTCGAATGGGTTGAGAAAATCATGAGGTGCCATGTCGTACCATGTGGGAAGGAAAGTGCCAAGTGAAATTGGTCAAGGCCTTTTAACGATGAAATTAAAAGAGGGACAGGTAATTGATAAGATCTAGGAAATGGTGCGACAAATGATAAAAATTGCAGGGCCTTGATACTCAATACATGCCATAAAATCATTAACCTTGTCGACATAACTTTTTTAGGGTCCTAGTGAATTTTTTGCAATCAATAAAGGATAGTGTGAAGGATCTCATACTTGTTGGGTTAGGTACAAAATATCAGGTTTTTTAAGCAGGAAGATTTGTTCCTAACTCATTTTTTATGTAGAGAAGTATTGCTTTTATAAATTGGCGATGCGTGTTGACAGATTCAAGTGTGTGAATTTGATAATTTTCTACTACCATTTTGCAATTTGAGAAATGTGATTTGTATCTCAGAGTTGTGAAGATATAAATGCATCCTATAGGGTTGATTATCTGAGTTAAAAAGAGTCATCTCTTTGTTTGAAAATACTAAGGATGAATCTTGTGAAAGGTGCAAATTAATTCTAGTGTAAGGTGAAATGATTGAAGAAAACTATGTTGCAGGAGATATATAGAGACCATGAAATTGGTTGGACTCTGTAGTGCCTCCCTCATTTGTCTCCTTGCACAAACATCATAATGGTATGGTTTCGACTTTCACATTCAATGGGTATGATCATGTTGGTCCCATGTGAGGGTGAATCCTCCAGGAGGATTATTTTGGAACATATTTTAGTTGCCCTGTGTGAACTTGATACGTAGGGTGTGGTCTTGGATTGTATTTTGATGACCCTTAGAGATAGGTATGAGTTGGCCCTGAGAATGTAGTGATTTTTATTTTCATAATGTTCTATGATGGCATCATGAGATGCACCTTGTTCATCTATGTCTTGCATTAATTAGGAGGTTATCTTTGGGATCATGACAGGTGTATTAAGGGACCCTACCTTGATGCTATCATTATATTTCTTTTTGCATTATAGACTATGTAATTAGGAAAGCTATGCTAATACATTATGGATTTTTATTCTGATCGATAGAGGCTTGACCTCTATTTGTAATGTACTCTTTTCATGTTGCTTATGTACTCATGTCAACAATTCTAGGATGCTCTATGTTGAAAATAAGATTAATTGAATTCAACTGATCTTTATGATAGTATAATTGAGTGCATGTTTTGTGGAAATTAAATTAGAACAAGGTAATTTAAATAATAAAAAGGTGAAATATATTTTCTAATGTAGTTAAATATTATTTTCTGTGTGTATGTAATTTCTTGAAGAAATGCAGTAGGGAAGGTGTGTTGAGTCGAGAATTGAGTAGGTAGAATGTACCCCTACTGAATATTAAAATATTTCTTTTGGATATGAATGCTTACATAAATGACCATTTGAATTTATTCTATGTTGAGATGTGTATTAATGGAAAGATGATTATTAGGTCCTGATGTTGAGTAGGAGATTTTGCATAGTATGCTTTGATGTTATAGTAATGCGAGAAATGTGTATCAGTTGAAATATTACTTGTAAATGATTTAGGACATATTTCTATGATTTGATTTTTAGGTCTTGATGTTATGGTATTTGATGAAATATTTAATTTAGAATATTATGCCTTAATATCATGTTTATGAAAGAAAATTTTATGTGAGATGATCAAGGTTAATGAGTTAGGTTAATTGATATATTTATTTGTTTTGAATTAACTTGTTTTGAAATTAAGAAATGTATTGTTGAGATTATGTGAATTTCTTGAGGTGTAGTGTGGATGCAATTAGATTATATAATGTATTTAAGTGTGATTATGTATGATGTATTTTATATGTATATGTCATTTGATTTTTCATGAGCTACTAATATTTTTATCTAGTGTGCAAAAAATTGACCATGGATTAAATAAGGGGAAATTAAAGATGGATGCATGTGAAAAATCTTGTAAAGCCAAGCTTAACTCCAAAGGGATAAATAACCTCGTTGTAATGTAATAATGTTGTAAAGTGATGTTTGAATGTATTATTTAAATTGTGTTTATTTTTATTTCAAATTAATGTCTACTTGGCATGCCATGTGTGTAGTGATGTACATTGTAACTTTAGGGTGTCGATTGACACATGTGTTTGTGAGTTGGCATGGCCAAGTACATTATTTATTAGTTGTCTTCCACCTTTGAGTCACCTTTTAGAATCCCAAGGTTAGGTATCTTGGTTGTTGAACCTTGGGAGGGAATCTTATTTCAAAATTTTGTGGGTCAACTCTTAGTGGACTTTTCAGGGGTTAAATGTAGCCCTAGGGGTTAGTAAGGGTTAAAATGAGATAGCCCCATAGGTGTACCTTGGGTTGGGGGTAAATTTTTTACCAATAGGATATTTTTAGCCTATTTTTGCCTCTTCTAAAAATATATTTTTGGAAGGTGACAAAATTGGGAAGTGTGCCATGTCTCTCCTCTCTTGCAAATTTGAATTTCCCTCTTGTTGGAGAGAACCCTTGGATAGTGTGTCAAATCATCTTTGAGGTTAGGTAGGGTTTTCCTTTTTAGTGGGTTAGAGAGGAATTTGGATGTTGATTGCCCACTCTCCAATTTTGGAGACTTCTAGTGGACTTAGTAGGTTTTGGTGGACTTAGCAAGGAAGGATTGTAGGAAAGGGAGCTCTTCTCAAACCCTCATTGCCATAGCTTGGAGAAAAGTTGGTTGCCCTTGTCATGAAAGACTCATTTATTTTACTTGATTGAAAAATGCATATTTTTGGTGTGTTATTGTTTATGGTTTTGTGAAACTTTATGCTTGCCTTTCATGGCTTCTTGTTTTAGTGTATTGCTGATTTTGTTTTTGTATTTTTGTTTTATTGGGGTGTGCAAGGCTAAACTCACTCTTAGGAGGGAAGAGAGCCTTGATGGGTGAAGGGCTTTAGTTGAGAATGCCCATTTAGTGTAGAGTTCTTCCTCGTGGAGGAAGGTGATGATGCATGGATGTATGGGCTCCATGTTGCCATTTTTGTTGTATTCATATTTGGGGGTCATAAGGGTTGATACTTGTGTATGGAAATGGCAGGAATAATACTTTTGGTTATGACCTTGTGAAGGCATTGGTTATGGTTTTTGGGCCTTTTTGAAGGCATGGTTTCACATTTGTATGGCTTCTCCTACTTGGGTATTTTCCACCTTCACCCCTCTTATGGGTCCAAGGTGACCCATTGTACAAAAATCCTTGGGATGAGAATTTATGTACTTGCTAGTTTTTATGGTGTATGTGTGTTTGAAAACTTGTTTGTTACCCTCATCCATCTTTGTTTCCCCAAGCTCGGGGGTGGCCATGTAATGGCCTAGGTTGGGAGGTGAGCCTCCATGGTCTTGTGACTTTCTTTTTGCAGATTTTCAAAGGGATAAGCTTGCTGGTTTTAAGGAAGAAAATGAAGATTTAGACATTTTACTACTTGTGGTTTTTATGTTGAAAAAGGGCTAAAATGTCATGTGTTGTAAGTTGTGAAAAAGGCCATGTAAATGCCTATTAGCATGTGATATACTTGTAAGAGTTGTATTTCTATGTGGAATGAACCTCCAAAAATTTCTATGTATTCTAAGGCAAGAAAATATAAAAGAAAAGTGTATTTCTATGCTTAATTACAAAAGTTAGTTTGTTGGTTTGTTTCACTTCATGCGTAAAAAATTTAAATTTATCATTTGAAAGCAAATTTCTTTCCTATGTATGCAAGTTTATTTCAAGCATGTATAAAAAAATAAGAAAATGAAGCTTTCTATTTTTCCCATAGCCTAAGTAGAAAATATTTCTTTTCCATGTATGTGTTAGTTTCAAAAAAAAATATTGAATATACACCTATGTATATATACTTGGGTATATATACATAGATGCATATTGACTTTTAAAAATATCTTATGTTGATGTTTTAGAAAAATAGTTTATATTTTTCATCTATTTCAAGTTTACCTCTAGGAGGTATACACATCATTGTGTATATGTATACACACAGACACAGACACATACTAGGTCATATATACACATAATAAATATATATAATGTATATATGTTAGATGGATATTCATGAACTATCCATATCTCTTTTTTTAAAATAAATAAATATATATAATTAATGTAATGTGTGTGTGTGTGTGTGTGTGTGTGTGTGTGCTATAAAAGTGTCACACTTCTGCGAATTATTATCAAGAACACTCAACAATGAGGTCTCAAATAGCGATTCACAGTTCTCTATTCGTGGAGTGCAGAGGTTGTATTATGAGGCCCTCAGATTGACTTAGTTATGCCCATGCAAGTACACCAAAAAATGAGGGATTCAAAGATGAATAGCAAGCATGCTAATCTCCATGATCATCAAGTTATTGCATGCAAATGAAACTAGTCTAAATTATAACAATGCAAGAAAGTAAACTATTCTATTGAAATGAAAATATTACAAATCCTTGGTAATTATGCTATGTGGATTAAGCTAGAACAATGAAAGGAAACATGAATCTAAATTATTATGTAAATGCAATACTAATATAAATTATGGATTGCCAAGAAGACAAGAAGAAAGAAGTCTCAAATACCCAAGCTCCAAATGCTCAAAAAGCTTCTTCCAAGATTTCTCTCCAAACCTGCAGCATAACAATAGTATGAAAATTCTGGGATCTGAAATGAGAAGGAGAGGGCTCCTTATATAGGAAAATATGGAGGAGAATGCATCCTCAAGAGCAATGTGGGATAAATCCCAAAAAAGGCAAAAAGAGGAAAGAATCAGGAAAATGATTTTTGTTTTATTTTTATTTGATTTATTTCCTTTTCCATCACAGATTTTGCTTTAAGTGGGGATTTTATTTATTTAAAAGAGGAATTATCTTTTCAATAAATAAGATAAGTTTATTTAATAAAAAGAGGAATATTTAATTAAATAAGATAAAATCATTCAATTAAAAGGAATTTTAATTAAATAAGATTATTTTATTTAAGATATTTCTTTTAATTAAATAAGCCTATTTTATTTATTTAAAAGGGAATTATCTTTTAAATAAATAAGATAAGTTTATTTAATAAAAAGAGGAATATTTAATTAAATAAGATAAAATCATTCAATTAAAAGGGATTTTAATTAAATAAGATTATTTTATTTAAGATATTTCTTTTAATTAAATAAGCCTATTTTATTTATTTAAAAGGGAATATTTCTTTTAATTAAACAAAATTATTGATGAAATGATCAAACCTTAGAAATATTTGAACTATTGATTTAATTGCGATTTGATGAAGGAATTGGTTTGAAAATTGCAAACCATTGATTCAGGAAATTGATAAATTAATAAATGGGGCCCAAAGTCTAGGCGACCATTTTAGGGTGCATACAATATATATATATATATATATATATATATATATATATATATATATATATATATATATATATATATATATATATATATATATATATATATATATATATATATATATATATATATAAATTTATAATAAAACCTAAAAAAAATCTAACCAACTCCCTAACGGTTCGGCGGGACTGTGTCCCACGTATCGAAATCCCCTAAGTGATATGCGGTGGACACAACCACTGCCCACATCGGGGACGGTGGACCTGCCACGACCACCCCCTTGGAGGGAGCAGTGAGCGGGCCCCCCCACCACCCAATGGGTGCGAGTGGATTGGGCTAACCCGCATTCCATTGGGGGGGTGTGGGTGGACTGGGCTCACCCGCATTCCATTGGGGGGGGGGGGGGGGGTGCAGGAGGAACAAAGCTTCCCTTCTGCCTACCATAGGGTATGGGAGTTGGTTTGCATATGATAGTCGGCTGCCCAAACCAATAAATATACTACCTTTTTTTATATTATAGTATTTTCTTAAACAAAAAAATATTAAGGCATGCTAAACTATAATAATAATTTAAGAAAATGTGTTGCGGTACACATTATTTTAACTAGTAAAAATATATATTTTTTATTGTAAAAAAAAGAGACTGTGAATAACAGAGAATAACTCTGTTTTGAACAGAGATATAAATCTGTAGATAATAAAAGGAATATGGCATATTAATAACATAAATTTTTCTACAACTATAGTAAAAATCTATTTTGAGATTTAAATCAAATCTTCATGATTATACCTTGCTGTGGTAAAATGATTTGTAGAAAACTTGTAGACCTTTGTAGAAATATAAGTATTTCCTCTTTTGATTGAAACCCTTGGCATATATACACAAGTATATATGTGTGTATATACACACTTGTATACTTGTGTGTATACATTCTTATCTATTTTTCTTCACCCATGCTCCAAGGCCAAACCTGCAAACACCAAATGGAGAAATTAAGGTTTCGACCAAGTTTTATTTTAGGGCCCAACCCTAATTTTGAAATTAGGGTTAGGGTTGGCTTTTGGAGCCAATTTTAATTTTGAAATTTTAATTATATTTTTTCATTTAATTTTGGGTTAACATTTTAATTACTGGTTATTAGTAATTAATAATAGTTGACTATTCTCACTCCCTTTTTGAAAGATTAATTTTAAAATATTATTTTATTTTATCTTGAGCTTTCAAAAGATTCCTTTATTTAATTTTTTGAAATTTTAAATGTTTGGTCATTAGCTAACTAATTTTATTTTATTTTCAAATTTAATAATGTTGGACTATTAATTAATGGACTCTTTTAAATATTTTAATATTATTTCTTGAGATTTGTCATTTTTAGATTTAAATTTAACATTTAATTATTATTGATCTTTATTAATGTTTTATTTTAGAGTTGGTGGTTATTTTAATATTTATTATTTAAAGTGATTTTATTATTTTCAATTAATTGGATTACTTAGGGGAGATTAATTTAAATGTCCTAGGTGAGACTTAGGTAAATTATTTCTCCCTAGCAATGATGTATCATTTAATATTTATATTTTTTTGTATGGTTTTCAATGCTTTCCAAATGATTAAAATAAACTGATTTAATGAACTATGGAACTTTATATCTTAATTAAAGATTATAATATTTTAATTTAAAATATTTGAATATTATTATATTTTTAATAAGAAATAATTTGTTAACCCTAGTTTTCACTTGGGGTTATTATCTTGATCATATTTTATCATTTTATCTCTTTATTGATATTTTGTTTTTCAATCCTAGTTGGTATCTTGGTTTCCGTTAGGAGCCATTAGGGTTACGTTCTTGATTGAATTATTCTTATTTTGAAATGACCCTTTTTGGATTTGTTGACCCAATCTTTGACTTTTCAGTATTTTCTAAGTTTGAATTTTCTCCTTGTCTTATCCCTTGTATTAACTTTGTTTGAAACTCGGTTAGGGTTTCTTAGAGACCTAGTTAGGGTTTCATTTTGACTAATGAAGTTTGACGAACAAGGGTTGTTGAAAAGCCAACGTGTGCCATGATACCTCTTGTGAGTTAATAGGCATTGGTTGTTGCATTTTGTTTCATGTTGAGTGTTCCTTAGTGTGTAACCTAGTTGATTTATTGTGCTTTAAAAAATTTTTGTTGTGTGTGTTTTGCCCTAATTTTTGGGCATGACAGACTCATATTCCATCTTGTAGTTAGAGGGATATTAAAATCACCATAAGTATCTAGACAAACATTAAAATTCTCAAGTGCAACTATAGGGCTTTCCTGTGGTTTGCAAATAATTCCAATCCCTTTGGTTATTTCTCTAATTATTTTTGATAGGTGGGATGTGTTAAAATTGTTAAAAATTTGGCTAAGTACATGATAATTTTTCTACAAGGTTGGTCGAAAGTGCTCTATCTTTTTAGTTTTCATGTGTCGATTAGGGTTTGTAGTCAAATGGAAGTCAAAAAATACGTAAAGTCTGAGCTATTTTTTCTTATTTAGTCCATAGGGTATGTTGTGGCAGATTTACCTTTATCTTATTGACAGTCTTAGGTAGAAATGAAGAAGTTGTTATTTTAAAGAGAACCATTCTAGGGAGTTATCCCACATTTGTTGTGTCAGGAAATAACTTGTTATTTTTATATATTGGCACACACGTAAGTGTAATCACCTAAAAATGGACAAGAACAATCAAGTGAGCAACCAAGGCAAAAATCAAAACAATTAAATCAAATGAAGCTAAAATAAAAAGAAAATTACAATCAAGCCATAATTCAAATTTAATTAAAAATCAAAAGCCATAAAATCAATTAAAATCAAATAAATCCTGATAAATCAATTTATTGTGCAATTAATCTAATTAATTGCATAGTTCATTTAAATCAAATCAACCCATTCAAGGGGTACACATGGCTAAACATATTAATTAAATTCAATTAATTAAATCCTATTTTCCCTCAACCACCAAATGGGAGGAAAATTTATCAACCAATAGGATTTGAGAATCAAGCTCACATCGAATCTCCACCACCCATAGGGAGAAAGAATCTTGTCCACCCATTTTATCCTCTTGTCCCAAGCTTTGAGGAAAAAATATTTAAATGGTCTCCAAAGGTGGAACCATGGACTCAACCCTAATAAAACCATGATCAAATCAACTACACCCCCTACCCTTGCCAAAATCTATAAAAGCAAGGCATAATTCAAGCAATAATCATCCACAAATTTTGAGAAGCATCAAACCTCTTGCAATTTTAAGCTAGAAAAGGAAATCTAGAGCTCATTAGTCTTTTTCAATTGGAATTAACTTGTTTTATCTTACTTTATCTTACTTTATCTCATATTAGGACTGTCACTAGTGAGAGCTTGCTGAGAGCTCATCATTAGCATCCCTAATTAGAGAGCCATAGAGTGCTCATTTGTCTTTTAAATAGCTTAATTGAATTGCATTTGTGGTAATTTAGTTCTTATTTTGACTTATTTGACAAAGCTAACCCTATGAAGGTACTAATCCTAGTACACAAAATGGCGCCCACCGTGGGGCTTTAGGCCTCACTTATTTTTAAATTCAGAGAAGTAAAATTTTTCTTGCAAATCCTTTTATTGTTCTTTGTTTTGCAGGTATTTCAGCATTTTTGCAGGTTTCTCTAGCATGTACAATACTTTCTCCAACGTGTACAAGGTTTGAAATGGTGCATCCACGAAAAAGTTGTCCGCATTTACACAGAGTTTCAACGCATTTAATCTTTCTATTTTCTTTTCTTACTTCTTTCAGTGCATGTGCCCTAAATCTGTAGTGCTTTCGATTTATTCTCCAGCGCGTTCAATGATTTCTTTATATGCCTTTGCTTAGTTAAATAGCACATTTAAATTATGTTCCTACACGTTTAATATTTTCCTGCAACGCATTTGATAGTTTTAACAACACATTCAATCATTTTAGTAGCACATTTAATAGATTCTGTTGCACAATCAATTAAACTACAAATTTATAGAATCTAACATTCAGAAAATGATTTGTATATCTCTGCAGGATGACTGGTCATAAAAAAGTGAAAAATCTAGAGACCAGATTCAATAGTGAAGGAACAGCCTCGGCCAAAAGGATCAAAGAGGAGAATATTGCAAACATTCAGCTGGTTTTGGAGAACTCACAACAAGAGGTAGAGGTATATGAACATTATTTGAAATTTGTAGAAGCCTACAAATCTAAATTTGCTTCATTAACTTGGATTTACTTACCTTAATTGATTTGTCTCAAATTTGATAAATAAGGTTAGATTTCCAATCTTGTTCTTGTTTTTCTTCATTGTGCTTGTTGGTGTTGACTAATTTGTTAGAGGAGAAGTGAAAAGGAAGGAATGATCACCACTAGGTAAGCATAAATAATGGAAAAATCATCAAAAATGCCCCTAGCCTTTGCTAGCTTTGATTGGAGGTAAGCCTAAACTTGGTCAATTTTTTTAAATTGTGGCCTTGTGATTTTTGCTCAAATCTAGTGATTAATTAGCATAAAGGATAAAACCAAGCACTTAATTAAACAACCTCTTATTTGTGGAAAAGAGTAGAAATACTCGATTCCCATTAGTTAGTGGTTTTGGAAATTAAACCTTGTTAAAAGTGTTTGGGAATCAAGAAATAGATAGGGATATGCTCTTTACCTTTTGGTGAATCAAACTCCCACAACCTATCTCTTAATTCCATTTTTATTGCTTTCAATATGAACATGCTAGATCTTTAGTGGGATCGCCTCCCGAGATTTTCCTTAACGAGGTCGGTGAGAGGGACAACCCAAAGTGGGATACATTTTCCTTTGCCACAAAAATCTAACCCACTATATATAATAAAATGCATGCATCCTTAATGGGGTGTGTGACAAAAGGGAGTTAAGCTTTCAACCTTCCTCGAGTAGTCCTTTGGGATTGCGCAAAACTCCGACATACCAGTGGTGGGAAGCCTCCTAATTTTGGGGGGATGAAAACTTAATATCCATTTTGAACAGAATATTGATTAAATACCTTGTTAAAATAGAAAAGCCTACCTTATAGAGCCATGTTTACAAACCAAATTGTGAACTAGGTAGATTGCTTGAAGTTCTTTTTCATGAAAAACTCGTGATAACGTCCTTAAAAATTCAAACACTTTTGTGTAGAGGGTTAAAAAGAACAAGTGTATTTGTGACTGCTTTGTTTGAAAAATACATACAACAAGTAAGAGATATCCATTTTGAAAATTCATCTTATATTTTTAATCTCTTCATGTATCATCTTAAAATGGAAGCACTTCCATGTTAAGAGTGTTTAGCCCTCCGAGTAAGTGGTTTGGGGTCATGTCGAATGCCTTGAATGGATATTTGACTTGGAGCTAGCTTTTCCCCTTGTTCTGCCCCATTTTCCACTTCTTCTCAGCACTTTCCTGGCAATCTGAACTGTGAACCTGAGGTTTTGGACCCTAAGGTCAAGGTCGACCTTATGGGGTCAAGGTCGACCTCGACCTTGACCTAGTCAAGGATGAGCTTGACCTTGACCCTAAGGTTTGGGGTCTCCGAGGTTAGTTTTTGATTCCAGGACTTTATCAATATATTTGTCTTTTCCCTCTTCGGGGCCATTATTTCTCGGATTAAGTGTCAAATTCTTAAATTAATATTTGAGAATAGACCTTTCTCGATATTTGTATAGGAATCCTAATTTATTATTGGA
The DNA here is from genome assembly GCA_027943335.1 of Chamaecyparis obtusa. Taxonomy (NCBI): domain Eukaryota; kingdom Viridiplantae; phylum Streptophyta; class Pinopsida; order Cupressales; family Cupressaceae; genus Chamaecyparis; species Chamaecyparis obtusa. Next base: position 446,635 of record BSBK01007290.1, on the reverse strand, counting down.
GATTAGCCTTTCTCAAGTTCTGTGCCTATTGCTCAAATTAACTTTGGGGTTGGCCTCACCTCGAATTTTGTAACAAGGCTCTTAAATAATTATTTTATTTCTATATTAAGGGTGGTCCCCTCCTAGAGTTTTGTGTCAAGACTTTAATTTAATTTCCTCTCCATGTGCACCTCTCTAGAGTTTTGTGCCATGGGCCCTTAATTATTGTTTTCTACGAGGCCCCTCTTGTGCCCTAGATCACTATAAAAGGGAGCCTTCCTCTCTCATTTTCTCCATCTCACATCTCATCTCATAATCTCTCAAGCTCTCAAGTGCAAGCAAGCAAGAAGATCAAGCATTCAAGCATCCAATTCATCAAGGAGATCCATTAGTAGCCATTGAAAGATTCAAGCTCTATGGAGCTCTCTTATTGAAGATTCCTCCATTTCCATTCAAGCCTCTTCCAAGTTCAAGATCCATTCAAGATTGGTGTTGAAGATCAAAAGACAATTGATTGGAGACATCCTACATGTGATTCTACATTCACCCATTCATGTGGATTCAAGGATTCGAATCTTTCACAAGGGTTTCAACTCAAGCAAGGTGAATTGTTCCATTTACTTTGTTTATTCCAGCAATTTCAATTCAATTTCAAGGTTAATTCCTAAATTGGGGTTTGACTGAGGCAAACCCCCCAAAAAAACAACCAAAAACCTTCTTTTTCTTGTAGGTACAGGTGCAAAATCTCATATCTGAGAGCGAATTTAGATACCCTTTTCGACAATCTTTCAGGATCTGCGAACAGAATTGGAATCAAACTTCAAATAAAAAATATCGTCCTTGACCTTTTAAAAGGTCAAAGTCAACTTGTGTGAATTTTGGAAAAATATTTCTGGGTTTTGTAGATCTCGCAGTTTTGGTTGAGTCATGCAAAAATTAATAGTTTTTGAGATCGTTTGATAGGGTTTTCAGCCGATTCTTTTTCAGAGGTAAGTACCTTTATTTCTTAATTTCAATATTAATCATCTATATTTACTTTCTATATCAATACAATTTCATGTAAGTGTAAAATATTGTCTTTGGGGTCTCTTTTATGTGCAAACCATTGTTCTAGGACCCCATACACTATTTTATCCTTTACACTTCATAAAAGCAAACAATTACCAAGTTTGGAGAAAATAATTTGAAACCAAACCTTGTTGAATGCCGGTTTCTACTGTTAGGAATAGTCCCAAGAGATAACTGAGAGGGGGGGAGGGGGGGTGAATCAGTTATCTACAAGATTCAATTCTTTATCCAATTAAGTACAAATTAACATTAAGCATAAACACAATATGAGAACACTTATCACAACACCACAATTTTGGTTACGGGGAAACCCAAATAGGTAAAAACCCTGGTGGGAATTAGCATCCACTATAAACTGCACTAGAGTATAATGATCCATGTTAGAAGATCTTACAACTCTGTTAGGATTTGATCTTTACAATGCATTAAGTTCATTGACCTGGTTAAATGTCAGACCCTGTTAGGAGTCTTTTACAGTTAACCCTATTAGGGGTGAGGACACACTGTCTGAGAGCTCACTACTCAAATGGTGAAGGTTGCAATTCTACATAACAGATATACACTATATCTGGATCTTGGTGAACTGTGAGCTAGACCTGTTGTCTTGATCAGTTCCAATTAATAGCATATACTCTCTTCTTTGTCACATAGACCTTCTACTGATGGCTCAATACTTCACACCTTCTGCTATGCTCTTCTCTTTCAACTGTTTGCCATACTTAGCAATCACAACTGATTGACTATAAGTATCTTTCTCCAAATGATATAATCAAGTCAGCCTATTAGAACTTCCTTGAAATCATATTAGAGAAATAATATAACTCTTAAACAACATTTCCAATGGCTATATCAAGCACGCAACACAAATAGGACTGCACAACTCACACAGTTGGCTCTATTGGTACTCTCAAATTTGGCCCAAATTTGGAGTGACCAATTCAAAATTTTCTCTAAGGTAAGGTGAGTACCCCTGAAAACTTTTCGAAGATGCCTACTTGAAGTGCAAGTAAACTGTGACCTGATGATTTTCATGACACGCCAATTTGGGAACATGTGCAAAACCTATCATGGAGTAAATGGAGGGGTTACAACTTTCAATTATCATTTTGATGAGTTTTGGAGATAGTTGTTTAAAGGTGTTCACTTTAAATCTGCATTTTGCATATTGCTTGGTTGTAGCAAATGGTCTACTTTGCATGCTTGCTTTTTTGACTTGATAGTGTTTCATGATATAAGGATGGGTTTGAGGTGTTGTAAGCATGAGAGAGAATCTCCATTTCCATTTGCATATTCCTATGAGTTCATATGATAAGTTTTCCCAAGCCATTCTATTTGCAATTAATTAAGTTTCCCAGAATGTGAAAGTGCAGAATTCTGAATGCCCCACTTTGAAGTCTTGCAACTTGCACCCGATTGAGTGGAATGGATGATTGAATATTCCTCTATATTCTAATCATGGAAATGTGCTACCATGAAAAGTTTCAGGCAATTATGAATCTATTTGGGTAATTTGTCAATATGATTTCGTTTGCAGTTTCTAACATTTTAATGAAGATCAGTTGCACAGTTTAGTCAAAGGCCCTGTTCATGATGTTGTATCTTGAATAGAATGATTGATCATGATGTGTAGGTTGTTGCATCAGGTTGTAGGCATGATAGAGAATGTTCATGCAAATTTTCAGCCCCCCATGTGCCCATTTGACCTATTTGCTAAAGCCATTTCATTTGCAGATTAAGTTTTACTGTGTGCACAGTTCAATTTTCTAAGTGGCATACTTTGGGGTCTTGCCATTTGCACCCAGTTCGAGGTCAAGAATAATTAAAGGCTGACCTCTTTTCGAAGCCAATTCTAAACCCAGTTTATGCATATTTTGTTGTTTTAATCTTGAATATTTCTAATGTGTTGACTTTGGTGTTTGATTATAATCGACCACTTGATCTTTTAGGCAAAATGATTATGGATCCATGTACATTGTATGGGGGTGAATCAATGCCCAGGTTGCTGATTCATGAAAGTTTCAGTGGGTGAGTTTTTGAGGCCAATTTCGGAGGTGATTTGTGTGAATTGGATAGTGATGGCAGGATCAACTTCACTAAATAGCCACTTTCAAAAATTCGTAACTTGATGTCAAATGCATGTTTTCAGATGGTGGTTGTTTCCTCGCATTCCTTGCATATGATTTTCTTGCCAGTTTTAGTGGCTCACCCTTAGCTCGTCATTTGATATTTTCAGTCCATCTCTTTCAGATGCAATTTGCAACATTTTCAGTTTGTATTTGCAGAGCATTTTTGAACCAGCATTTTCAAGCTTTAAAATCTCTTGGCTCATTCATTTTTAGGCAAGACCGTCTGATAGAGTATTTCCCTATGCTACAAAGTTTGTATCTGCCAGTTCTCAACGTCAAGTGATATGTTTTGATTGGTCTTTCAATGGCGCGATTGGAGGAGTTTTATTCAAATTTTCTGACTGGCAAAATGATGGAAATTGAAGTTTTTTAAAGGTGTCCAGTTGATCTGATGCGATCCGATTGCAAGTGTTAGTCATTCTAGATGTATTTGGGGTCTAATTGTTTGAGTTCAAAATTTTTTTAGGCTGGACCCGCCTGGGGTCCAGCCTACCTCATTACTTTGGAGACAGCCTGTGATGGCGTGAAAATTTGAGTGAAATACAAATGGCGTGCATACAAAATTGTGAAATCGTAGACATGAAGTTTTAATGGTTGTTGGCATAATTTTTTAGAAGCTTCAGAGGGGAGTTTCCATAATCCATTAATGGTTTTCTCTCAGCCTCCTCTGTAGGTTGGTTTTGATAGTTATTAAAATGCATCAAAACATAAAATTATTTTGTGAGATGATATTACTAGCAAGTGCAATTAATTATTGTGAGACCAATTCCAATAATATTAAGCAGTGTATCTCTGAGGTTTTCCTTTATGTTACACACATTTTAAAAGAGAGATGGACACACTACTGGAGTATGCGCACCAAGAGGACTAGGCACACCATGTTTTTGAGTGTTGCACATGCACCAAGCATTGGATGCTGCACACTGAGTTTACATGCGGAGAAAGATATGAAGACTCTGTGTTCCCTTCTTGGAAGCCATTAGAGTCATCCTCTATTTTTGCTGCTTTGGAAGAAGAGGATGCACACACTTATTTTGAAGTGGCAGCAAGGCTAAGGTAAGTAAAGGAATGTAAATGTATGGCAACGCATGATGAATGATGGATGCCAGTGCATAATATGCAACCAACGTGAAAGCCAGTAGACCAAGGAAAATGCGTGGTTTTTACAAAATGATCAAAGCACCATGGATCAATATCTTAGCATATATTCTTAGAGCAGTCTTCCTACTCTCTTTTATAAGGCGTGGAGCAACAAAACAACCTCTATGCTTGGTACAGGAACTTGAGGGTCGTGTGGCCCATCTTGCTGATCATTTGGGGACTAGTATTTCAAACCATGTTGATGAATCACCTAGCAGGCTTTCTGAAGATTTGGTACATTGTATGGCACTGCATCTCCTCCAGAACATTAATAAGCATCATAATTGAGGGTCTTGCTAGACTGATGGAAGAATGTAAGAGTGAATATATGAGCAATATTTGTGAGGCCCTTGAACTTGAAGATACAATTAAGAATTACAAACATGGCAGAAGAGGGTGCCCCCACAGCTGTTTGAAAAGAAAGAATTTCCATCATTCATCAAATAGCTATAATGTTAGTTTCCTATAGCTTTAGCTATTGTCGGCTATCTATATCCTAAATTCATCGAGTTATGGCAATGGATGGAACCACTATGCCTAGCCCTTTAGAATAAGTGGGGGCCATCAAGGATTGAGTTGAGCATTTATTAGAGGCACAGTGTGAAGTGGGGGAGACTACAGACTGGCGCTACATATCATGCTTCTATCTTCCTCGCACTGGTTCTCTTGCACAGTACCTAGGTGTGATGGAGTGGGTTTGGCAGTGTTCACCTTGTGGGCAAGCAAGAAATGGTAGTGCAGGGTATTGAATTCATCTATCTAATGTATAGTTACCTACTCGTACTGGGAAGTATGTATTGCCAGGTCTCCTTGCAGCGTACATTAAACATGTAACGTGAGAGACACAAAAACATGTAAGGCAAGTCCATGGAAACTAAGGTCTGGGAGTCCACACTTGCCCCTTCTCTACATAGAGTGAAAAGATCTTATAAAACATTTGATTCATTTGAAGGTGATTTGTCCTTATTTGGGGCTTTTAGTCCCACAGAGAAGATCGGCTAGATAGTCTTTTCTCCTCAAATCGTCCAATGTGATAGGTTGTGGGAAGCCATCGAAGAGCTAGTAAGAAATTTAGATACATATATGGGAGCAATTGATAAGCCATCGAATAAGGTGTTAGTTACAAAAGGAGGCAGCTGCGTGCAAGCATGGACGTGCTGGGCAGCTAAATTACAAAATGGGATTTATCCCACATTTAATCTATTTTGTTTGCCTAATTTTTTATAATAAACATTGTCATATTGTATGGTAAGTAGAAAGAAGAAGGCTATGCAGACGTGGGGCCAGTCGGATGTGGTGGGCCCAGCCCGGGCATGCACTAGGAGAAATTTTGGAGTAAAAATTATAAATTTTGGATGGGATTTGTCCCACATTGACCACAGAACAGGAAACTAAACTATTCAAATGGCCCAACACACAATAGCATGTTGTCTAAGAAATGGACGGTTGGAATGAGGGCTCTTCTCATGTGCATGTGGTTTGAGGCACCCAACTGGCGGATGAGTTGTAGGTGACATGGTGAGAGGGCCCCACATATTGGTAAGGTATTTTTGACAGTGTGTGATTGTGCAAGATCTGATGGCCTCGAGATACATGTTGGAGATCGACGGTGGTCGCATGATCGCAAGGGATGAATTCAGCCCTTGCGAACATGTGATAGGCCGACATGTGGCATGGGTGATGACATGGCAGTGATGTTGTGGTTAGGTGCCCAACTGGAGCTGCTAGCCAATGAGGAAGTGACACTTGGCATGAAGTAATGATAGAGTGACATGTGGCAGTCAGCTAGATGCTAAGGTGGCGATGAGTTGGTCTGCAGGACCAATCCGATGGTGCCATGTGGTACCTGTGGGCCCAATCAAATTTAAATGTGCAGAGAGAAAATAAAACAATTTTGTAAAGTTCAAACTATGCATATTTTCAAAATTTTAAATTTGTAAGTTGTTGATGAAGCTGGGATTTGAAAATGGTGTTGGAGGTTGAATTTTTACCCGAACATATGAGTATAATATATCGTTGGAAACACCGCAAAACAACAGATTGAATGGCGGAGATTAGAATCAGTTTTGGACAAGTGGGAAAGAGTAGTAAGTGTTTTTCTCTCCGAGGTTAGATTTTGGTGGGAAAAGAGGTTGTTTGCAGATTTGTCTTTCTGGAAGTAACAAGTGTCATAGTTGAAATATCTTTTAGGTCGTTTCCTGAGGGATATATGGAAAATCTTCTCATTATTGTAAGGGTTTCAAAATCCTGGTCTCCATAGAGGGTTTGAAGCCGAGCTTAACTCCTAGAGTTTCAGTCATTTCCTGGTTCCATTAGGATGTAGCTTTGTAATTGTTTCAGTTTTGTTATTAGATAGAATAGAAGTGTTTCCAGATCTTTTGTGTACTGTTGAAGTGGTAGATGTTGTAGATCAGATTGTTACAGAAGCAAGATTCATTACACGTAATAGAGTTTTTATCTCATATTCAAGTCTCTCCTAAGTGTTGTTTAGTTGGATTATGAATCTTCTGATTCATTGCATGGATTCATCTGTGTATGTGTTATTAGTCCTTAGTTCTGATCTAGGATCAGATTAAATGAAGCTATGGATATGATATTAATTCATAATGTTCTGCATAAGGATTTTATTGCGAGTAGTGTATGGTATGATATCATTGTATTTATGGCTTTGAGTTTATGACAGTAGTTTGTTTCTATATGCTACTCTTGAACTAGAAGTATTGCCTAATGGACAAGGCACTGGTCAAAAATCAATATATTCCTTGTTGATGCATCACAGATCGGTCTTAGCTATGTTCTGCAAATTGAAAATAAACTCCAAAATATCTTGTGTTTTATGTAGTTTGTGGTGTTGTACTAATCTCATGCTCCAGTCTATGGTCGATGTTCAATGGATTGATTAGCCATTAATCTAGTATCTCCCAGATTTGTTGAGCCTTTGTGAGATCTCTGCCGATTTACACCTTATTGAATATCTGAAGGTGTTGAAGGGTATATCCACCTTGGTTATGCAGAACCAGAAGCGTAGAAGGATAGATCCACATCCTTGTTAATTGGTCCTTTTTCATCATTTGTTAAATACTTGGAGTTGGCTGCTCTTAAAGATCCATTGCAAAGTGAGAAGGTTGCTGTCATTTTTATCATAGCATAAAAAAGAACCAACATGCTCCACCAAATTAACTGAAACTTTCTTCTCTTGATGAAATATATTATGCGCTCTTAACCAAACATTATTAACTTATTACCAAACATGAAACCAAACACGCATATCAAAATGATAGGTGCAACTACTACAAAAATGTAAACAATGTTGGCTCCATAAGATGAACTCAAGAAACTGTAACTGGCAACTGGAAACATCATAAATCAACTTGTACTGCACAACTGACTCTGCCTCCATGAACATAGCTTCACTAACATGTCTACAACATAAATATAAACATGCAAGGCTCCATCATAACTGTACTATAAATCTCATACCGAACTCTGTCTGTCACTCTGTCAAGAACACTGCTGATATAAACTACTACACAATTGATTACACTCAGTATCAACCTTTGCATCTATGATATCATGCTGATAACATATCCAGAAAACATATTCTCAAGGATCTCTCCATAAGGCTTCCACGCACATTTCTTACCATATGTTGTCATCAATGACAAATATATAGTCAACACTAGCTTGCTGGCAAATCTCCAACAATCTCCCCCTTTGACATTGATGGAAACATGTGGAATGAAAAATACCACCAATCCAAATGTACAATTATTTTATAACATTCTCCATTTCCTCAACAAAACTCCCCCAAGGATGAATCCTCCATCTACTATTGAATGCTCTGAATATCAACTACTATATACTCCCCTTACTAATACTTACTCCCCCTTTCTAGAATAAAACAATTGTTTTTGTTTTTCATGACTATATAATTACTCCCCCTTTGACATCAATGGAAAAGGGCATCAAATCAAATAAGCACTGGTACTAATCTTGAAGTAGAGTAGTCAACCATTCATCAGTCATTGAGGACTGATGCACTATTGAAAACTCTAATCAAATCCAGGGAAGGGAATTACTCCCAACTTCTCCCTGAGATACTCAAATGTATCCTTAGGTAAAGACTTTGTGAATATGTTTGCTAGTTGTTCTTTTGTGCTCACATAATCCAATTTTACTTCTTTCTCTGGAACTTTCTCTCTTAGGAAGTGATATTTTATCTCAATGTGTTTTGTCTTTACATGCATCACATGGTTCTTTGACATATTGATAGTGCCGATGTTATCACAATGAATAACAATAGGATAATCAATCTGAATTCCAAAATCTTTTATCATCTACTTGATCCACACAATTGTAGAATAATTTAATGCTGCTGCTACATACTCTTTCTATCATCCATGCAACCTGCCCAATCTTCATCTGTATACACATGAAAGTTTACATTCTCTGAATTAGGATACCATAAACCATAGTCTATAGTTCCTTTCAAATATCTCAATATTCTCTTTATTGCCATAAGATGACTTTGTTTAGGTTCTGCTACAAATCTTCCAACAATACCAACTGCATTAGAAATATCAGGTCTAGATTGAGTAAGATATATGAGTTTACCAATCATAGACTTATATAGGGTTATGTCTACTGTTGTAGAATCATCTTCTTTTGAAAGCTTGCATCCTGTTATCATAGGGATACCTACTGGCTTGCAATCATCCATCTTGAATTTTGTCAATATCTCTTTCACATACTTAGACTGATTAATGAAAATACCTTTGTCTGTCTATTGTACATTTAGTCCCAAAAAGTACTTGATAGGTCCAATCATGCTCATTTCAAATTCCATCTACATTTCTTTAGCAAATTTTTCACTAAGCTTCTCATTACCACCAAAAATAATGTCATCAACAAAAATAGCAACTAGTAATAGTCCATCAGGTGTCTCTCTTATGAATAAGTTACAATCTTTTGCTCCTTTCTAGAATCCAATCTTAGTCAAGTAACCATCTAATCTTTTGATGCAAGAGCATCCTAGGATTCTTGGAAATCCTGTATCAACCAAAAATATGTTTGTCTTTGAAGGTAGATTGTTAGTTTTGATCCTAGTTTGGTGGAGTACTTGCTCGGTTTGGGAGACTAGTTGCTTGGTTTTAGTGTTTACCAGGGTGCTCGATCTCTAAAGAATGCTCAATAACTGAAGGCATCGGTTGCTTTTGGCACTCGACGATAACTGCGTTGCTCGGTCATGCTTGGCATGGTCGATTCTCTAGTGCTCAATTATTGCTCGATGGTGCTCGGTGTTCTTGCTGATCGACTTGGTTATTTGGATGAATTAGCTTGGCTGACTAGTGCATTTAATTTGGGTCACGTTCCTTGTGTTATGGATTGACCGTTGGATGTGTGGGGACCTAGATCTGGCATGTTGCATTCTTCTATGCAGATCTCATGACCATTGGGGCCATCTTGGAGATTTTATTTATTTGTAAGGCTATTTGAGAGTGACTGATGTTTTGTATTTAATATTTGTAAATCCCTGTAGAGCTGACTTGTGGCTAGGATTTAGTATTTAAGTAGATTCTTGGGTAGTTTTTTAGGGAGGGATAGTTGGTAGTGAGAGTTAGTAGCTTGCGAGCTTAGGAATCAGGAAGATTACTTGGAAGTTGTGAGTACAAGTTTAGATCTTTCTTGGGGTCCTGCCAGTATCCTATCTTGTTGTAGATCTGGGCTAGCTGAGTATTGATGTTATGGAAAAGACTTGGATCCTGTGAGATCTTGTAGACTATTACTTGCTTTGTAATTGGTCATAATTGGGAAGGCCTTACAGCCCGACACATTGCATGTAATCAGTGAATTTATGAATAAAGAGTCCAGTTTTATATTAGATCTAGTGTTATTGTTGTTGAATTCCTCTATGTTGTGGTTTGGATGCAAGGTCAGATAGTCCTTAATTGGATCCTCCATCCTTGACTATGTCATCTTTCATACCATGCTCTAGGGGCTTGCTTAAGTCCAAAAAGGGATTTCTTTAGTCTACATATCATATCAGGTTTTTCTGATAAAGTAAATCCTTCAGGCTGCTCTATGTAGACTTCTTCTTTCAACTCTCCATTCAGGAATGCTGACTTGACATCCATCTAATATAATTTAAAGTCTTTGAATGTTGCATAGGCTAGAAATACATTTATGGATTCCAATCTTCTTATAGAGGAAAATGTATCAGAATAATCAATTCCTTCTCTCTACGCATATCCTTTATATACTAGTCTTACTTTATTTCTTACTACTATTCCATCTCCATTCATCTTGTTTCTGAATATCCACTTGGTTCCAATCACATTCTTGTCACTAGGTCTAGGGACCAATTCCCATGTATCATTCTTAAATATATGATCTAGCTCTTCTTTCATTGCTTCATGCCAATCTGAATCAGTACAAGCATCTTCAACACTTAAGGGTTCAATTTGTGAAAGTAAACATACCGCTTCATCAACTGTGGAAATTTTTTCTTTTGATCTTGTCATGACTTTGTTGTTCTGATCTCCAATGATATCTTCTTTTGAATGGTATCTGGATGTGAATTTAGAAACATTAGGCGTGACTCTCTCATCTATCTTTTGCGATTCTTCTTCACTTGTTTTAGGGTCATTGAACAATACATCAATGTTGTCAAACATTTCTTCAACAAGTATTTCTCTACTGGTAGGTCTAGGTTCTTCTTTTATCATGGGTGCATAATCATGATATCTTTCTTGACTCATAAAATTTTCATCAACCTTTACATGTGCACTTTCAATAATCTTCTTCAATCTTAAGCTAAAACATCTATAAGCTTTGCTTTTAGTAGAGTAACCAAGAAAAATACCTTCATCGCTTCTTGCATCAAACTTGTCAATAGATTCATCTCTCTTGATGTAGCACTTGATTCCAAAGATTCTAAAGTATTTTGCTGTAGGTACATTTTTAAACCATAGCTCATAAGGTGTCTTGTCTGTGCCTGGCCTTAATTGAATTCTATTGATAGTATAGACTGCAGTATTGACCACATCTCTCCAATAGGTGTTTGCAACCTTTCCTTCAATCATGATGGTGCACGTTGTGTCAAGTATGATCCTATTTCTTCTTTCTTCACTTCCATTCTACTGAGGGGTTCTAGGTGCACTTAGCTATCTCTTTATCCCATGTTCTTTGCAATACTCATAAAATCTCTCAGAGGTGAATTATCCTCCTCTATCTGATCTCAAAGGTTAAAGGTCAGACCTTGTTAGGAGTCTTTTACAATTAACCCTATTAGGGGTGAGAACACACTATCTGGGAGCTCACTGCTCAAATGGTGAAGGCTGCAACCTTCTACATAATAGATATACACTATATCTAGATCTTGGTGAACTGCAAGTTAGACTTGCTGTCTTGATCAGTTCCAATTAATAGCATACACTCTCTTCCTTTCCACATAGACCTTCTACTGATGGCTCAATACTTCGCACCTTCTACTCTACTCTTCTCTTTCAACTATCTGCCATACTTACCGATCACAATTGACTGACTATAAGTATCTTTCTCCAAATGATATAATCAAGTCAGCCTGTTAGAACTTCCTTGAAATCATATTAGAGAAACAATATAACTCTTCAACAACATCTCCAATGGCTATATCAAGCACACAACACAAATAGGACTGCACAACTCAATATGAGTAGACACGTCACTTCACATAGTTGGCTCCACCAAATTAACTAAAAATTTCTCCTCTTGCTAAAATATGTTATGCACTCTTAACCAAACATTCTTAACTCATTACCAAACATGAAACCAAACATGCATATCAAAATGATAGGCGCAACTGCTACAACAATGTAAACAATATTGGGTCTATCAGATGAACTCAGGAAACTGTAATTGGAAACATCATAACTCAACTTGTACTGCACAACTAACTCTGCGTCCATGAACATAGCTTCACTAACATGTCTAAAAAATAAATATAAATGTGCAAGGCTCCATCATAACCATACTGCAAATCTCATACCAAACTCTGTATGTCACTCTGTCAGGAACACTGTTGATATAAACCTGCTACACAGCTGACTGCACTCAGAATCAACCTCTACGTCTATGATATCATGCCGATAACATATCCATACAACATATTCTCAAGGCTCTCTCCATAAGGCTTCCACACATGTTGCTTACCATATGTTGTCATCAATGACAAACATACAGTCAAAAATAGCTTGCTGGCAAATCTCCAACATCTACACACTCTCAGAAACTCAAATTATCTTTACAATAAGATGACACTTGCATTACAAAAGAGGTCCTTGAATTTGAAACTCAAAAATCTTTCATAAATCACAACCAAGGGGATAGTCTCCCAAATATTTTTGAAAAGAGAATTGATCCAATGGATAGGAACTCCACATTTCATGATTACCTCCATGGAGGAAACAATGATAACATTAATAATTCCGATCAAGGGCCTAGGGAAACACTTGAAGATAAAGCTAATAGGGTGGCTCAAGACATTGAATTTCTTGAAGTCATGGACAAACTAATAGAAAGAGACAGGGAAATATATTTCCTAAATTTGGCCCAAGAAGGGGTGAAACTTCCACATGATTATGACGTTGATCAACTTCAGAAAGACAAGGAAGATGATAGTCTGATGGGTGTGATGAGTAAATAATTAAAAATGTTCCAAGCACAAATTGACCTAATGAAGAAGGTAGCTAAACCTAAGCCATTTTCTATTGAGGGCTTGTGCCCCTTTCCTTTTGACAAAATCTTGGTTATGACACCTTTTCCGATAAATGTGGTCTTTCCAAAATATGACAAATATACGGGTAAATCAAACCCACAAGACCACCATAGATAATTTTGCACTCTAAGTATCAAATTCATGCATGATATAACTTATCTAATGAGAAATTTTCCAAGAATTTTAGGAGGCCAAGCCATGGAATGGTTCTCAAAACTTCTGCAAGGGATAAAGACATTTGAGGAATTAGCCTCCAAATTCTTAACCCATTATTCTTACAACATTGAGCACGAGATTATGATGCTTAACCTATGTGACACTAAACAACGAGATGGGGAATATTTCTTAGGGTTTCTTCAAAGGTGGAGAACAGTTTTCGTAAGATATCCACAAAGTATACCCGAAAAGGAGAAAATGGAGATATTTATGAATAACTTAAATGTGGAGATGAACTATAGGCTCCAACTTCAAGTCCCCCTAATTTTGAAAAACTTATCGAGAATGGGATCAAAATTGAAGATGTATTGGTTAAGAGAGGAGAAATCAAAATTTTCAAAGATAATAAACCCTATACCAACACTAATAACAATCATAATGTATCTAATTATAACAATAATAAAGGAGCCAACAATCACAATGATAAACCTAGACTATGGTTGAAAAATAATAATAAAAATCTTGTGAATGATGGAGTTGTGGAAGAACACAACTTAAAGGCTACTCCCTTTAATTTATCAAGTGGGGAAAATTCAACATATAATGTAAATCAAACAAACAAAGCCCCTTTCAATAATAACAATCCCAACAACACCAACAACAATGCTAACACCAACAAAAATCCCTTTAATAAATCCAATGTCGCTAAACCTAAACCTTTCTTTTCCACATATCAAAAGAGAAAATTCACCTTTTTAGGTGAACCATTGGAAAATGCATTAAGGACTTTGGTGGCTAACAAAATCATTTACCTGAATCGAGGCCATATGAACCCAAAGTTAATCCTAATTGGTGGAATGATTCTCATCATTGTGAATACCATCGTAATAAGGGACATAAACCAGATGAGTGCATGAAATTAAAACATCTTGTCCAAGACCTAATTGATGACGGAACAATAAAAGTGGAAGGACCTCAAAATAATGAAGACCATACAGCTTTTAAAAACCCTTTCTTAAATCATGAAAAAGGGGAATCATCAAATATCAATCCTAACAACAAAAGTGGTAATGAGAAGGTCAATTTTGCTCATACTTATGATAACACAATCAATACTCTAAGAAGTGGTGAAAACACCACAAATGTGATTGTGGTGAAAGAAAATCCTAAAGAAGCAACATCTAATGTTGTAACTAGGGGGCAAGCATCAAAGATTACCTTACCAGGAAGTGCCCCAAGGATTGTATTACCAAATAAAACTTCATCTTCATCTTCAAAATAATATAGTTTGGTAGATCAATTACAAATAACCCCTGCTCAAATCTCTATTCTAGAATTACTCAAGCTTTCACCAACTTATAAGGAGATTCTAGAGAAAGCCTTAGTGGAGACCAATCTAGCTCTAAATTTAGATGCAGATAAATTTCAAAACATGGTAGGCAATCTTGTTGCACCCCATTTTATATCCATTTTAGAACAAGATGATATGTCTCTAAACCACCCACAAAATTTCCCTTGAATATAGAGGTCCTAATCCATAAACATATAGTGAAAAGAGTCCTCATTGATGGGGGTGCCGACTTGAATATTTTTACCTTAAACTTAGTTAAAGCCTTAGGATTTTTGAGGAGGCTATTAACCCAAAGAAAAAGATAAACATAAAAGCCTACGATGATGAAGAAAGAGCTTCCAAAGGTGTCATAGTACTTCCTATCAGAGTTGGTCTGATGCAAAAGGAGACCATTTTCCAAGTCCTTGACCTAAAATTAACTTACAATATCTTATTAGGAAGGTCATGGATCCATGAAATGCAAGCCGTACCTTCAACCTACCATTAATGTCTCAAATTTACCTACCTAGGACAAGAAGTCATGGTAAGCGGGGATTCAAATCCCTTTCAATATTGTAATAAAATGAAACCTATTAATGACTCCTTAGTCCCACATAATGAAGAAGGGTCTATTTCTCAAAGGATAGAGCAAGGACAAAGTTCAAAAGATTTGTCATCTTTGAAGGGAAAAGAAAAAGAAATTATTGTTGAAAGTAATCAAATTCCTACTAACTTAACTACATTGACAAAAGGAAAAGATAAGGTTAGTGAGGAAAGTGCTCCGAAGAAACAAAAAGAAGACCAAGAAAGATCCGTTCAAATCTACACCAAAGATGCCTATTAACAAAAAATGGATCATATGATGAAGAATTTTGAAAAGCAATGTCAAATAAAACAAAAGGGGGTAGGTGAATACTCCTTATCCATGATGGACCTACCTTTATCTCCAAAATCACATGGAAGACCATCTAATCTACCTCATAAATATAATGATCACTTTTTGAGGGCAAGCACTTCTTCATCCATGGATGAGGAAGATAATGAAATCCTAAATTGGCTATATAAGGATGAAGAATCGAGTACCCATGAAAAGTGCATTCAAAACATAAGCATTCCTATTCATCAATATGGAAAAGGATTTCAAATAACGCAAAAGATTGGGTATAAAGGACAAGGACCTTTAGGGACAAGAAATGAAGGACTAATAGAACCTATTGAGATGTCATGCAGATATAGTAAAGGAAACACTATATTGGGGTACCTAGAACAAGGGTACACTCAAAATAAGTATCCTTTGGTTTATGACCAAATCTTACAATTAGGTTTCCAAAGTGAAGAAGATTCAAATAATTGGGAATGAGACTCATTGTCAAGTGAGTCATGCCAAGATAAAGAAGTGGATGTCATCCATACCTATACTCCTAGCAAGGGAAAAGAACAAGTATCAGAATCAAATCAAAATCGAGCTTCAAGTTCTAGCCAAGTGGTCTTAGATAATGTGCCAAGTCAGGAAATTGAAAGAAATCAATGGGTAGGAGAACCTTATGTACCATCATGGAGACCTATTATAAAGGAATCTAACCCTAGTTTTAATCCAAGAGATTTTTACCCAACGGAAACCCTAGAGGATTCTAGTGAAGAAGATTTTGACCCTAGTTCTCTAGAGCATCTCGAAGAGGCACATATCATAGACTTAAGCGATACAATGTTTGAACCTTCAAATGAAATCATGTCCTTAAACCCTATCAAACCAAAATAAATCATTGATCCTTTGACCCTTATCTATCATGAATTAATCGAATGAGATTCTATTGAACCTACCATCCTCTCTACATTCTTGAATGATAGCTTGGTGTCAGAATACCTTAATGTGGTTGAGCCTTCTTCTACCACAAAATATTAGGAAGAAGTGACAAAGGGGAGTATTCAAATTTTCAGTTCGGAAAAAAGTAAAAAAATAAAAATAAAAAATGGAAAGAATTTAATGTTGAAAACCACATTGTGGTAATTAACTCAAAAAGAAATAGAAATAAAGAACATTTCCGAAGGTGAAAACCCAATAGAGGCACCTAAGGAAGAAAGGTTGGATACTTTGCCTAAGCACTATGAGGAAAGATCACCTATCTTAATTGAACCAACAAAGAAAGTGAACATTGGGTCAGAATCAGAGCCAAGAATCATACACTTAGCAACGTCTTTATCTAGTGAGGAAAGAAAGGATTTCATCAAAATTTTCAAAGAGAAACAAATCAATTTTGCATGGTCATATGATGATATGCCTGGATTAGATCCAAATTTAATCATGCATCATTTGAATATAAAAGGAGTAAAATCGGTGAAGTAGAAACTAAGAAAGATGCATGCACACAGCTTTACTTGTAAAAGTAGAGTTGGAAAAGTTGCTGAAAGTAGGGTTTATAAGAGCCATTGATTATGATGAGTGGATTTCAAACATTGTGTTAGTTTCCAAAGTAGATAAATCCATCAGAATTTGCACAGAATTTAGAGATCTAAATCTTGCTTGTCCTAAAGATTATTTTCCTCTACCAAGCATAGACGCTAGCGTAGACTTGACATCAGGACATTCAATGTTCTCACTTATGGATGGGTTTAGTGGTTATAATAAAATAAAGATAGCACCCAAAGATCAAGACATGACAAAATTCACATGTGCATGGGGAACATTCTACTAGAATGTTATGCCCTTTGGTCTCAAGAATGCCAGAGCAACCTATCAAAGAGCCATGACAACTATATTTCATGACATGATGCACAAGTTCATGGAGGACTATGTAGATGAAATACTTGCTAAATCCCACTCCAGGGATGAATATCTACCCATATTAGAAAAGATATTTATAAGATTAGAGCAATTCAAAGTCAGGATCAATCCAAAGAAATGTGCATTTGGTGTACAACCAGGAAAACTATTGGGATACATAGTTTCAGAAAAAGGAATAGAGGTATACCCAACCAAAGTAAAGGAAATCATGGAAATGGGGGCACCTCAAAATATCAGTCAAATGAGATCTCTTCAAGGAAAGATTCAATCCATCAGAAGGTTTATCTCTCAATTAATAGAAAAGTGCCACAATTTCACTCAACTCCTTCACAAGGACACAATTTTCAAATGGGATGAGAAATGTGAAGAAGAATTCACCTTATTGAAGAAGTACCTAATAAATCCTCCAACATTAATGCCACCAACCATAGGTAAACCCTTAATATTATATATTTTAGCAACATAACATGCATTAGGGGCACTCCTGACTCAAGAGGATGAAGCTGGAAAGGAAACATCCATATACTACATAAGAAAAACATTGGTGAAGTATGAGTTGAACTACACCTTCATTGAAAGAGAATGTTTGGCCATAGTTTTTATTTCCCATAAATTACATCATTATATGTTATCCCACAAGATTCAACTCATTGCAAAGATCGATCCCTTAAAATATCTTCTCAGTAAAACATCATTGAATGGGAGATTAGCCAAATGGGTCATGGTTCTAAGTGAATTTGACATAGAGTATGTGGACCGAAAGTCTATCAAAGGCCAAGTAATAGTTGATCAATTAACAGAATCACCTTTACAAGATGAACATCCAATCCAAGTGGAATTTCCAAATTCTAAAATTGTTAACATTGAAGCAAAAACATGGCGATTATATTTTGGTGGCTCTTATACACAACATGGATCAGGAGTAGGGATACTTTTGATTACTCCTCAAGGGTCTACAATTTTGAAATCATACAAATTGCTATTCCCATGCAAAAATAACATAGTTGAGTATGAAGTATTGGTCATTGGCATAAAGTTGGCATTAGAATGGAAAGTAACAGAGCTACAAATCTATGGAGATTCCCAACTAGTTATTAATCAAATTAATGACGAGTATCAAACTAAAGATGATAAGTTGATACCATACAAAAATATGATTGAGAATATTAAGAAATACTTCACTCTAATCACATTTGAGCAAGTACCAAGAGATAAGAATAAAGCAGTAGATGCAATGGCTACTTTGGCATCACTTCTCCAAATACCAGATCAAAGCGCCAGATATGAATTCCTGATAGAAGAAGTTGAGCAACCCACATTTGACCCTTCCCATCCTCATACCATTTTTTTACTAACAAGACATGAATCACCTTGGTATGGACCCATTTACACCTACTTGAAAGACCAAATCTTACCCTTAGACCAAACTAGAAATCAAAATAAAAGCTTTATACGCCAAGCTTCTCGCTATACCTTGATATCCGACACGTTGTATTGCAAGAGTCTAGATGGAATACATATAAGATGTCTAGAGAAAGAGGAATCAACCATAGCCTTACAAGAAATTCACAAGGGGATTTGTGGGTCACATTCGAATGGTTTAACCCTAGCTAAGAAACTTCTTAGGATAGGATATTTTTGGCCTTCTATGGAAAATGATGCTTGTCACTTTCCAAAAACCTGTCGTAAATGTCAATATCATGGGAACTTGATCCATGTACCAGCACAAGAGCTTCATCCTATGAAAAAACCTTGGCCCTTTTATCAATGAGATTTGGATTTGGTAGGGATGATTTATCCATCATCTTCAAATGGTCATAATTCATCATTACTGCAACATAGTATTTTACCAAATGGGTGGAAGTTGTACCTTTATCCAATGCCACATGAAATCAGATATCCTTATTCATTTTAAATCACATAATGGTGTTCCTCATGCCATCATAACGTATAATGAAAAACATTTCAAAATAAGGATTTGAAATAATTATGTACAAAATTTCATATGGTACATCTCTCATCTTCAATATATTACCGACAAGGTAATGGGCAAGCAAAAGCTACAAACAAGAACATTATAAAAATATTGAAGAGAACTATGAATAATTTAGGTAGAGATTGGCACATTCAAATAAAACCTACTCCATGGGCTTATAGAACGAGCATTAGAATGCCAATAGGAGCTACACCCTTTTCCCTAGTCTATTGAGCAGAAGTAGTTTTACCTTTGGAGGAAGAAATGTTGTCCTTAAGTCTCATTGCATGGTTTAATAAGTGAAGAAGACTATAGATTTTCTAGGTTGCATGAATTATAATTGCTAGATGAAAGGACAAAGCAAGCTTTTGATCAATTAAAAGTATATCAGAACTAAATGACCAGGAATTATAACAAGCATATCAAACCAAGGGCATTCCAAATAGGTGACTTAGTTTTGTGAGAAAATCCCAAGAATCAAGTAGAAAGGGAGAAAAAAGGAAAATGGGAATAAAATTGGTTAGAACCCTTTGTGATCACTTCATCTTTTGGGACATGCACTTACAAACTAGCTGATTTTGAAGGAGAGGAGTTGCTAGAGCCAATAAACAGTATACATCTAAAAAGGTTCTACACATGAAGAAATGAAAGAGGGATAGAGAAAAAGAGTATCAGAGATATCAGTTGAGAAAGCACCCTATTTATTGGATATAGTCAGAAGAGATCCTAAAAATACCAAAAACATTGAAAAGCAGAAAAGAGAAAACAAATAAAAAATGCAGAAAAGATAAAAAATAGTGAAAAATTGAGCATGAAGAAAGCCAAAAACATTAAGAAATAATCCTCAAAAAGATGTTGTCTTGGTGAAAACCTATTAAATAGGTGCCTCGATGATATGGAAACAAAAAAAATTTAAGAAAGATAAAATACAAAAAAATCAAGAAAAGATAAAAAGTACCTTGGTGAAAACCTAGCAAATAGGCGCCTTGGTAGCAAAAAAAGAGAGAAAAAGCTTTAAAAATAGAAAAAGAGAAAATCCGTTCAATCGGTGAAAACCTAGTAAACATGCACCATTGAAAGTCCAAGTTAGTCTCATGCCTAGTGGTCATCCTTGTAAATATTGCATTTGCCAGCATTTGCATATATTGCATAATAAAACCCCACAATTGCATTTGCAAGTACCTAAAGGTTTTGTCACTAATTCAATCTACAAATTGTCCCAAGTCCCACAAATGCACTCACATCAAAATAGGGGAAAAATCTACTCTCAAGTGAAACGCTCAATCAAATCCAAATCCTAATCCAAATTTCAATCAAATGCAAAATTTTGATCCAAGATCTCAGAGAAACACTTACGTTTACCAGGATTAAAAGTATGAAATGGATTGAACTATTCTTGAAATATGGATTTGAAAAATGGTGCAATTTTTTTTTAAAGTGTTGACTTGATTGATGAAATCATATCTTTCTAGGGAATCGATGAAAGTTTTTAAACTAGACAAGCTATGATGAAAGCATGATATTTTATTTCTGAATGAGTGTCTTAAGGTCAAAGTTTTGAAGTATATATTATTTGTCTAAGGACGTGATCATCAAAGAATCATCAAGGACATGTACATAGGGAGAAACTAAGATCTTTGTTTATTTACGCCAAAGGATACCTTGGATATTTTGATGTTAAATATCATAATACCAAAGTCCACTTGCAACATAGAATTTGACAAAATCAGTATTCATGCTCTCATGATTGATTTCAATCAGTGAAAATTGTACCAAGGATGGGAAAGCATCATGTAAAAGGAAAGAAGTATTCATATCATCATAGTTGAACTAGTGATGATTGTACTCATTTCAGGATTCCAAAAATTGCTCAATGATGAATATAAGCTCCTAATTTGTGAATAGGGACAGTTAGCTGCATCCATTCTAGATTAAATGCATTTAAGTGATTTGCCTATCTTAGTTTGAAAATAGAAAGTGGAAAAGAGAAAAACAAAAGGGGGTGGAGTAGATAAAAAATCAAAATGCACATTAAAAACTATATGTGATAGAATGTGTTGGAATTCAAAATAAAAAATAAAAAATAAAAAGTGCTTTTGCATTAGATTAATGGCATTTGGTAGATTCATTTTAAATCATGATAACTTTGCATTCATTTAAGATATTAACCTAAGTGCATTATCTTGCATTCATTTAGCCATATTCATTACATTCATATTCAAACAAATCTTCCAAGATTATTCTAGGTCATATCCATTAAGCTCATCTCTTTTAGTTTGCATTCACCCTTAAATTCATTCATACTCATTTTTAATTAATTCATCACATTTAATTATTCATAGAAGTTCATTACACATCATTACATTTCATTAAGTTCATGTTAAAACATTGCATACATCTAGTTTATTCCTTTCATTAAGGTTCACTCATTTAAAATCTTTCACCAGGTTATTTAATTAAGTTGCATTAGTTACATCCATTGGTTCATCCTTATCATTTAGTGCCATTAGGTCATCATTAATACATTAATAAGATTTCATTACATTCATTTTACATCATTACATTTTCAAAATCATATCATTAGTACATCACATTGTTCATTCAGGTGCATTCATCCCAATTCATACATATAAAACATTGCAGTTATCCAAACTTAGATCATTTCCATTTACATATAGGATCATCATTATTTCATTCATATAATTAATTATTAAGGCATCCAATTTCATAATTGCATCTATCACATTTTACATCCCATTTATATACCATAAATCCATTACATTTATTATCCATTACATACATCCATATCATCAAGTAAATGCATCCATAAATACTATCACATCGCATTAATCATTAAACCATTACATCATCATACAACATTAAAACATGTATCATATGCATCCATCTACTCTAGGTCATAAATAAAACAAACATTTGCATCAATAAAAGATTAAACATGTGCATTCATATCATAAACTGCATTTGAGAAAAAGCATAAAAATAAAGCATGTAGAGATAGAATCATATAGATCCACATATCATATAAAGCACCTAAAAAATGAAGTCCAACACATGATGACATCATATAAAGTAACTCTAAACAACTGCATATCAAAGTCCATAATATCATCAAAATAAACAGTATCTGGAAATCAAAGTCCATCAAGATATCAACAAGTATCAAAGCATGAGTAACATCAATTGATCAAAGAATAATGAGTCCAATGTCTCAAGATTAAAAAAATGAATCAATCATATACATAAAAAAATAAGGAATGTCATCTCAAATAACACCTCAACTACTAGAATCACCGGCACCATTAGGACCACAATCAACATCTGGAGCTCTACTCGAGCTACCCTGTAATCCATGCCGAATCATAGCACCCATGAAGGCCTGCATCATACTACCCAGCTGACTAACCTTTTGTCTAATCTATGATACATCAGACTGTAAAACCTGAACATTAGAAATAGACATTGGAGCCTCTATAGAAGGATCCTGAGTAGATGGAGCCTATGGAGGAGCCCGAACAGGTGGAGTCTGTGGAGGAGCCATGGAAGAAGATGGAATGGAAGTAGACAAAGATGGAATGAAATAAGAAGAAGATGGAAGAACTGAAGAAGATGGAAAACAAGAAGAAGTAAGAGCTTGTACTAGAGGAGCCTATGGAATAGCCTATGGAGGTGTTGGTCGACCCTATGCCTGATCTAATAGTATCTGAGCAGCTTGAGCATCCACGTTGGCCACAACCTCAGCACCCACCTGCCTGAAAACTCTCACCTTGTGTTGGCCCCATCTAGCCAATCTATCTACACCCACCTGATGCAAATCTATATCCAGACCACCTCTAACACTGACCTGACCACCCCTCATTCAGATACCACCCCTAGGAGGAATCGGTGCAGAAACAATCACTAGGATGACAACCCTACCTCCTCTATCTTCTTGTTGGCCATGTCATCCATGATGACCTCATCTCCGACCTCTACCCCCACCATCATCATCTTTTCCATCATCATCTAACTCCTCCTCAATGCCTAATACCCTCTCTGCAGGATTAGTGAATCTCATAAAAGGGTTATGAGAAAACCACTTGGCGTAGTCATCGGTCATGCCAGCATCAATGATATGATCTCGAATATCCCACGCAAGGTGGGATAGCTATAGCAACTCCTGAAAAGTTGTCTTGTAATCTATCTGAGGGCCCCAAAGTGACCTCTCCACCTGTACATGGGTGTATAATGCCAATTCCTAAGGCATGCCCTGAATCAGGCCATACTGCCATAGAACCCTTTGAAAGAAAAATTGCTCAATGATCAATGGTGTATGCCCTATCATCCACTGTGGCATACACATGAATGGTAACTCAGCTGCATCCTCTGAACACGCCTCACATCCAATATATGGTCACCACAAGACCTGATCAATATCATCAATGATGCATCTCCAATAGGCCAACTTGTCCAAATGGGCCTGCACTACCATCCCCTCATACATCCAAGTGAAGGGCCAGCCTGGATCATGGTGCCAAACAAAAATATGATGAGTGACAGGGATGTGCTCCCATTTCCACAGCTTTAGCAGAATCACATTAGCAAAAAGAGTCACCCTGCGACGGTATACAACAAATTACAACTCATGATATAGCTACGCCAACACACATGTACTCTAATCAAATCTTCATGGTTATGCGATCATATCCTCAAGGATATGACCTCGACTCATTGCAAAGCCATGACCTCAGCGATTAGGAATGAGGAAGCCTCTAACCAATGCTCCCAGGATAGTAGGAAGAGCAAGGAAGGAAGGGAACTGGGCCCACTGAATCAAATCATCACCAATAGTCAGGTCACCAAAGACTCACCTATAGGCGGTCCCATCATAAACCTAGTCATAGTATATAAGCTCTCCATGAGTCGGGATATGAAGGATGTGATACACATCCTCGGGAGTGATAGTCATCTCCCCTATTGGCAAGTGAAAGGTGTTATGGTCAGAGTGCCATCGCTCTGCCATAGTTGTAAAAAGACCTTGATTCACATGGAATCGAGGAAGGACAAGGAGGAAAGATAAACCACATCTACCAATGACTCGATGCTTAGGACTAGTCAAGTCATCAATCATACTAAACAGTAAGGGATAAAAGCCTTGAACTCCAAACAATTTAAGCTCAGCCTGCAAAAAGCAAGTTAAACACATCAGCAATAAAATCATTACATATTGGATCATTTCAAGTCAATCAAAATCAAAATCAAACCACAATCAATTTTCCTAATTCTATTAAGAGAGGATGTAAAATTTATCATCATCCACCATTGAAATCAAGATTGACAATAAAAAATTCAATACAACATGACTCAAATTGACATCATATGACTTGCTATCACATCAAAATTGTTACCTAAGCCAATCAACTAATTGATGACACCAGACAGTTCAGAAAATTGACTCAACAGTTTGCATATTTAACCAAACAGGGTATACACGCTATTTAATTGTTTAAAAGTGCTAATAGATAAAAGAGTAGTTAAAAATGGTGAATGCGCTGAAGAAATGATTAAAAGTGTTTCTTTAAGGTGTACACACTATAGAATTTAGTATGTGCTACAAGAAACCCCTATACACACTGCTTAAATACTAATATGCGTAATTAAATTTGTACGCGCAGTAGAAAAGGGCGAATGCGATTTATGCCCTAGTTCTACCATTTGTACATGCTATTAAAACTAGCGGATGTGCAATGAAAAATCATGGAAGCGTCGGAGAAAGGGTGTACATTAAAAGTCTTAAATGCGCTATTTAAATTTTAAAAAGAAAAAAATAGGGTTTTTCTTATAAAAATCCATTTTTTTCAATTTAAATACATTTAATTGACAAAGTAAGTTGTTGGGGTACATACCAAAGGTCCATAGCTAGGTGGACGCAAGTATTGACGACCTCGCTCAAATCTATGCTCGCAAATGGGGATCACCATTGTTAGAAGGGTAAAAATGGCTCAGAGAAAAAAGTCAAAAGGGAAGGTAAAAATGAATAGTAAAAATGACTTTTACCCCTATATATAGCCCATTTTGACCTAAAAAGGGCATCTTTGACTAGAAAATGACCAAGGACCCAAATTTTTTACTCATTCTGCCAAATCAGGGGCATTTTTCATTAAATGAATGTAAATACATTATCAGAAATGAAATCAAAATTCATTACTAATTGACCTAATTCATGCAAACTTGACCTAAAACATCATATTTTTCAAACTACACTCAAATTTCATTTCATTTCTGAGGGGGCATACACTCAGATAATCAGGAATGACATCATAATCATTGAATCAGGGCACAACCATCAAATCAAAGCATAATCTTTTATCAAAATTTTTTTCTTTTATCAATCGAAAGGGGCATCGAACATTGAATCATATCAAATCGGGTACCATATTAGGCAACTTATCATCAGAATGACCATCAAGGACTGCAATCAATTGAAACTACATCAATTCCATCATTAGAATCTGCATCTTCTATCACATCAAATCAGACATCAGTTGATCAATACTTCACATCAGAAATGATCGGGGCATTATTTGAACCGATATGCTTCATGCATCGATCAAAGAGGGGCATTTGTAATCACCTAAAAATGGACAAGAACAATCAAGTGAGCAACCAAGGCAAAAATCAAAGTAATTAAATCAAATCAAGCTAAAATCAAAGCAAAATTGCAATCAAGCCATAATTCAAATTTAATTAAAAATCAAAAGCCATAAAATCAATTAAAATAAAATAAATCCTGATAAATGAATTTACTGTGTAATTAATCTAATTAATTGCATAGCTCATTTAAATAAAATCAACCCATTCAAGGGGTACACATGGCTAAACATATTAATTAAATTCAATTAATTAAATCCTATTGTCCCTCAACCACCAAATGGGAGGAAAATTTATCAACCAATAGGATTTGAGAATCAAACTCACATGGATCAAGCTCACATTGAATCTCCACCACCCATAGGGAGAAAGAATCTTGTCCACCCATTTTGTCCTCTTGTCCCAAGCTTTGAGCACAAAATATTTAAATGATCCCCAAAGGTGGAACCATGGACTCAACCCTAATAAAACCATGATCAAATCAACTACACCCCCTACCCTTGCCAAAATCTATAAAAGAAAGGCATAATTCAAGCAATAATCATCCACAATTTTTGAGAAGCATCAAACCTCTTGCAATTTTAAGCTAGAAAAGACAAATCTAGAACTAATTAGTCTTTTTCAATTGGAATTAACTTGTTTTAGCTTACTTTATCTTACTTTTCTCATATAAGGACTGTCACTAGTGAGAGCTTGCTGAGAACTCATCATTAGCATCCCTAATTAGAGAGCCATAGAGTGTTCATTTGTCTTTATAAAGCTTAATTGAATTGCATTTGTGGTAATTTAGTTCTTATTTTGATTTATTTGACAAAGCTAACCCTATGAAGGTACTAATCCTAGTACACAATAAGTGCCAAAAAGGCACCTGACCTTTTGGCAGAGATTGCACATAAAGACAAATTGTACTTGGCAGATGACTAAACAAAATTTTGTGGGCTTGTAATAAATCGACGATGATAGATTGTAAGCATTTTTAATGTTGTGAACTGAATGCCTAAGGAGAGAGAATCACCACAAGATTGCGACATTGTGACATGTGGAGTAGATAGTTGAAGTGGAAGTTGGGCCCAGAGATGATAGATGGCATGATCCCACGATCTCACGGTCAAAGCTGACAAGGAAAGAGAATGTGCCTAGGATAGCAAGAGGTCACCACGTAGCTCAGGTGAACAAGATAGATAAAAAAGGCTAGGGAGGACAATTGGAAATGAATAAGAGGAATATTTTGTGGGACCACACCCATGTGGAAAATTAGCACCCGACTGAATCAACATTCAACACATAGTAGGATGGTTAACCAAGGGCGATTAAGTCATGATCAAATCGAAGAATCTCATGATCCCAGAGTCCAAAGAGATAGACTATTATTTTTCACGAGATTATGAGATGTTGTCATGCATCCTAGGAAAATGAGAGGTTGTGAAGTGGGATTGGGAATTTTTACAACTGGTGAATAATGATTGGTTGTGTTTTCTTTACTTTTTTGTTGTTAATATTTAATTAAGGATAAAGGTTGTGCAACTAAAGCATTGATATTTTAACACATGCTCAAAATAAATGGCAATGTTTTAACTAAGAAGTAAAGATGACCAAAGTTTAGTTGGCCTTGGCATTTTAGTGGTGATTAACTATCTATGATGACAATGGCTCTTGTGATCTCACGATCCAAGATGCACAATTATTATTCTTCACGACATCACAAGATGCTACCATGTGGTGAGACCAACCAAGGGGTGATGATAATGGGGTAGTAAGGTGGCATAACAATGACGAACCTATAAGTACAATGTGGTACAAATTTCAAAGAGATAAAAATGATATCGTGATCATTTCAGAAAATGCCAGTTATCATTTTTGCTAACACCTTGTAATCAGCATTGAAAATTCAAAGATGCCATGGTTATTTTGATAGCTCTCGCTCTTTTCTTGGATTTGATCCTTTTTCTTCATTAATTCTTGAAGTTAAGATTTTGAGTTCTAAAAGTGATTTGTAGCTTATTGCAATCCTTGTTCTATAAAAGGATTTTCAAGATCACTTAGGAAGGGCTAAGAAATTTTGTGTTGAAATCATAGGAGTTGGTTCAATCTCAGTCAGGTTTAATAGAGGTCATGAGTTCTATATAATATTTTAGAGAGAAAAATAAAAGTTTAGTATTGAAGATTTAGTCAGTTGAGTTTTATTTGAAGGAGCAAATCAATGTATGAAGATAATGATTCTGAAGTCAATGAAATATAATCCATGTTTGGTGCTCTCCTCTATGTTGGTTTTATGAGTTGTGAACTAAATAATTCAAAGTTCTTATTCAATTCACTGCATATGTTCCATACATGTCTATGTTTTAATATAAATCTTTGATTAAAGATCAATTAAAATGATAAACATTGACTCATAAGTTCCTAAGGTTAGCACAAGGATCGTTATAAGAAGTCCAAATTAGGATTACATGAATAGATCTTGTTGTGATGCAATAATAATCCAAGTCTTGAATCAATAGAAATTTTATTTCATTCATATGAGGAGTTGTGAATTGAGAATATTTCCCAATGATAAGGCATTGATCTAAATTAGTTGTAATTGTTATCCTGTTGGTCCATGTCATTTGGTTAAACCTTTTGATAAAAGTTATTTTCATTTATTAGTTTTAGCTATGGTATGTGTATCTCATGCTCCATAACAATTAAGAATCAATAAGTAGTTGGCCATTACTTAGTATTTTCTTGTTATTGTTGAGCCATTTGTGAGATAACCTATTTATAAAATTCAAGGATGTATTTAATGAGGGTAGCATTTTACTAAGTTTAGGTATACCCACCTTTGTTTTACAAAGCTAGAAGTGCAGAGGGAATTAGTATCCTTGTTAGTTGGTCCATTCCTCTCAGGAAGTTTGATAATTGGATTTGGAAACCTTTTAGAATTGGTAGTGAGTGTACTGGTAGCTATTGAGGCGTAAAACCATTTTGGGAACCAAGAAAAGGGAAACTCTACTGAGGATTTGTGTCGTAATCGCATAATTGATAAGGTTAATAGTTGAGCTTGTTCCTTGCCTTCCTGATTTGAAATTAGTTAGTCTATCTATTGAATTGCACAGAGTTGGTATTGTATTTTCATGATTTAGGGTAGAAGGAAATTGTTTGATGTCTAAGATATAAATAATTGTCATCCAAGGTTGATATCTTGTGAGTAGTTGGGTTTTTATTGTAAGTTGAGATATTGTAAGAGTTTCTTGTAATTTTTCATAGCAATCTTTCCCAATTTATATTGGGTTGCGACTCAAGTCTCTGCGTTAGTGCTGAGTAAATTTTTATGTATTTTCAAAATATGCAAGATGAGAAAAAGAGGCATAAGATCATGGGTGAAGTAGCATCTCGAGGAAAAGTTAGATATTGAGATTCATAATATTTCAAGGAATGGATGCCCAATGAGAGATCAAGGAACAAATAGTGCTCCCCCATCATGGAGACCCAAAAGTAAAGGTGCAAGTGTAGGAAAGTTTTTCAATACTGTTCTTGAGGACAAAAAAACTTTCCCTAAAGATTCTGAATCTGTAGGGCTTGGAATGTATGAGAAATTATTTTATTCTCCTTCTAATCAATAGGGATAACCACAAAATACAAAGGAATTAACTCATACTACTTATTAGAATAATAGTAGGGGATCAAGAAGCAAAAGAAGAGATGTTCTGAATAGAAGATCTAATGATGCATCTTCTATGTAGCTTTTCTCCTTTTAGGCACTTGTTGGGTAGAGATGAAGATGAAACCATGAGCCAAACTACCTCCTCTGAGTCAAAAAGTACTTTTCCCTATTCAAAATAAATCTTTGATGATCTTTATGCCTTAAGAAAGAAAATTCAGGAGCATATTGTCATAAGAAGTAGAAAAAATTAAGAGAAAGAAAAAGAGGTCAGAGATGCCTTTGTTGAAAAAACTAGGCTAATGAAGCAATTGGATGACCTTAAAGCCATAAATTATGAAAAACCAAAGAAAAATGTTGAAGGTCCTATTGTCTTTCAGATTTACAATACTGGAAATCCTAAGAATATTTTTGTCCCTCAGAATAAATCAGTACCTCAAAATAATGAGGGTGATAAGGATAAAGGAAAGTAGAAAGTTACTGGTATATTTATCAATGAACTTGTTGGTGGTGGTATGTATCAGTTGGATATTGAGTTGGAGAAAGCAAGGAAGGAGAGTTAAATTAATGCAAAAGAATTGCAAAAGGCGGAGATAAAAGCAACAACTTTACAAACAAAGAGGAAGATTGATTTCTTGAAACAATCCGTTGGACCTTTCCTTGTTGCTACTTCCTTTGTTGCACATACATCATCTACTTCCCATGGAGCTAATTTTCCACCACCTTTCATTTCAAAGGTTCCTATTACTAGATAATAAATGGGAGCTAGTACCAGTGGCCAAGATCCCGCTGGCCAATTCCAAAGAAGACAAATTAACATCGAAAGGTACAAACAACTATTCTTTACTAGTATTCCTAGTTACCCTAATCCTATTTCAAATGAGATAAGGGATAAATTGACAAAATTTTCTATAAATGATGCTATTTCTTGTGAGGATCATCTAAATCATTTTACTGATATGTTAAATGACTATGAGGCTGAGCATAAAGATGAAGTAATGAAGCTATTTGTGCAATCTTTAGTTGATGATGCCATAGATTAGTTTAGGGGTTTTCTTGATGAAAGTATAGATTCATGGGATGAATTTGGAAAATGCTTTATAGAACAATATGGTGATAAGACTAATGAAGGATTTATGTTGAATG
Source organism: Chamaecyparis obtusa (assembly GCA_027943335.1). Lineage (NCBI taxonomy): Eukaryota > Viridiplantae > Streptophyta > Pinopsida > Cupressales > Cupressaceae > Chamaecyparis > Chamaecyparis obtusa. The sequence continues at coordinate 415,893 of BSBK01007290.1, read as the reverse complement.
AGTTTAATAACATCAAGAAAAATTAGAATGAAGAGGTCATTGAATTCAACATAAGGTTTCAGAAAGCTATGCATAAATTGTTCTAGGTCATGAGGCTAGATGATAAGGTATGTTTGGATACCTACTTAAATTCTTATGGTGCAAATATGGCTTAATTTATTAGAGATAAAGATCCTAGAGCTTTTAGGGAAGCATTTAAGTTAGTTGTAAACACTGAAAGTAATAGAAGGGCATCTGAAAAATTAGGGAGAAGAGATGATCCTAAATTTTCTAGATCTAACAAGAAAGATAATGATAAATCCTCTATTGCAAAGCCTAAGAAGGATGATAAATTGGATAATATTATAAATGTATTGAAGGACCTACAATTTGGTGGAAACAAGAATGATAGGGCTGTTAGTGGTGACAAGTTTGCTTATAATAATTTGAATAGGTAGTCCAGATTATAGAATCATCCTTACAATACTTAGTGGAAGGATGTGAAACCTATCCAACCAACACAAAAAGGGAAATAAGATTTAGTAACCCCGATCCTTTACCAAAAAAATACCATAAATATAAATGAAGATGCTCCTTGGTGTATGGCATGCCAATCACTTCATAGTCCTAAATATTGTGTTGTTGCAGAATACATGTTTGTGAGGGAGGAGAAGGAAGAGGAAGTTAATGAAACTTATGATGAGGTAGATTGTCTCATGACATAAACACATTTATGGGATGAACTTGATTCTAGTGATGAAATCGAAGATCAAGATGTCATAGAATCAAGGAGAAGGAATGAGGTGTATTAGTAGCAAATCTTCTCTGAAGATGATGGAATATTTGATAATAACCAATGCAATAATGAGAATGTTTCTATTCCCTCTTCACTGAGAATAACTGATGAATAAATATCACAAATTACAATAGACATGGTTACCCCAGCAAAGGGTAATTACCATTTGAGAAACAAAGTTGTTGGAGGTGAGGATGGTAAGCCTTTTGGTATGTTCATTAAGGACCAGAAGGGTAAAACAAATGAAATACTAAAGAATGATAAAGATATTGTGAAGATCAAAGAAGTGAAAGCCAAGGTTTGGGCTAAAAATGGTAAAGTTCCTAAACATATTGATGCAACTTTTTCATCTAAAACTAAAATAAAGCTACTGAAAATCCTGCCAATCCTATTCAAGAGGACATTAAGAAGAATAGGAAGAATGAATGCATCCAAACACATCAAGCTGAAGATACTTCAAGTAAAGTAATTTATGTCCCTAAGTATGTTCCTATAGATATTTTGCAATTACTTTTCCAAATTATTGTCAAAGTTCCTTTGCTTGAGATGATGAGGATAGAGGAACACAAAGAAAAGACTCTATCATGGGTTAAAGGTGTATCCTCAATTAAAATTGAATAATTAGATGAAGATAAGATAACAGAGGATGGGGAGATTAAAAACAAGAAGAAATAAAAGGATCCCGAAGGATTGGTTTCTCAAATTCCTCAGATGTATTTAGATAGCTCTATAAATGATTGTCTAAGCAATGTGGAACCTTTCTTTTTAACTATGATAATTAATGGAAAAATGCTTAAGAACTGCATGATAGACTCAGGGGCATCAAGTACAATAATGTATGTCAAAATTATGGAGTCTATGGGATTGAAGGTTTACACTCCTCATGGGAGATGTCAAGCTATGGATTCAAGATAAGTGTTTATCATTGGTACTATCAAGGCCCTACCATATAAATTGGTTGCATACTCTGATAAGGATATAAAAATGAGTGTTCTTATTGTAGATATTCTTCCTCATTATGACATGTTGTTATCCATAAAATGGAGTGCATATATAGGAGGTAGTTTGCAATGTGATCTTTCTTTTGTTAATTTTAATATTAATGGTGAAAATGTAAAGGTGACCGTGAGTCAAGGGTTCCACATATGATTGAGGTCAGTGAATATGAGAATATGACATATTTCCTTAACACTGACATAGACACATTCAAAGTTGAAGATTTGATAGTAGATGAGAAGGATCTTGTATCTTTATCTAAGAATAAAGAAAATTGATGATAATGGTCTTTGGATTATGTACTTTGATGACACTAATTCAAGAGAGGGTTTAGGTGTAGGTGTTCTACTAACCTCTCCTAGTGGTAAGAATTGTAAGTTTTCATACACTCTATTGTTTGCTTGTACAAATAATGTTGCAGAGTATGAAGCATTATTTATTGGGATGAGATTAGCTTCTAAATATGGAATCAAGGATCTCAGTGTAATTGAAGGTTCATAATTGGTCATATACCATGTTAGATCCAAATATGCTTTAAAGAATAAGAAATTAAAACAATATAGGAATGTTGTTTGGGATGAGACTGAGAGTTTTGATGCTTTTAGAATTGACTGAATGGATAGAAGCAACAAAAAAATGGCAGATCTCTTGGATAACATTTCTCTCAAGACAAGTGATATCACATTTGTAGGAATTTCAAGGGTTGAAGTACAAACCAAGCCCTCAATCCTTAATAATATTGAGATCTAGAAAGCTTTTGATGATAATATTGACATTCTCAGATTTTTGAACTGTGAAGGTGAGTATTGAAAATATGAGATTGATTTTAGCAGATATGTGGAAAGTGTGGATAGTTAAAGATACAGTCTTTGGGAAGGATATATTGTAGTTGAAGATAAATAAGGTTCCCAAAGGCTTGGTGGTCCTTGAAAGGCCTTTTGATAATAAAGATAAAACAATGACCATGAGGACTGTACAAAATGCTAAGGACTTCGAGGAAATAAACCATGGAACAACAAAAGATCCAAAAATGTATACATTGGTAAGAAGTTGTAGCTAGAGGTAAGGAAATATTTAATAAATCTTTTAAGAAAATATAGGCATGTGTTTACTTGGTCATATGATGATTTAAAGGCCACAAAGAAAATTTATTCTATCATGCGATTCTCTTAAATGATGACGCTAAGTCATTCAGGCATAAGAAAAGGTCCATTAATCCCCACTCTTACTCCCAAAATGAAAGAGGAATTGATGAAAATGAGGGATGCTGGTATCATCAAGCCCATCAAATACTCTTCATGGGTTTCTAGTCTTGTGCTCGTAAGAAAGAAAAATGGAGACATAAGATTATGTGTAGATTTTAGAAATCTGAATATGGCTTCATTGAAAGATAATTATGGTTTGCCTAACATGGAAGCAATGTTGAAAAAGGTGACTTGGAGTGAGCTCATGTCTATGATGGATGGTTTCTCTGGATACAACTAGGTAATGGTAAAATAATCAAAGTAGTACAAAACTGCATTTACAATGCCATGAGAAACTTATGTTTATGTTAGGATGCCATTTGGCTTAACAAATGTAGTAGATACTTTCCAAAGAGCCATGGATGTTTCTTTTGAAGATTTCATTGATAAGTTTTTGGAGGTACATCAGGATGATTTGACATATTTTTCAAAGGAGGAAAGCCAACATTGTCAACACCTGGGAATTTTTTTTGTTAGAGCACTTGAGTATGGTGTGTCCATGAATACAAGAAAGTGTGCTTTTGGGGTGACTGAAGGCAAGTTGCTAGGTCACATTATTTCAAAAGATGAGATCAGGATTGATCCAAAGAGGATGCTTGCAATAGATAAAGTACCACAAACCAAGACTACATAGGGAATACAGTCATTCTTTGGCCAAGTAAATTTCTTAAGGAGGTTTTTTACTAACTTTGTTGAGACTAACATACCTATTTCTAGAATGCTGAAGAAAGGGGGCCAAGTTAGATGGGATGTTGAACCTTCCAAGGATTTTCAAGATATTAAGCAAGATATCGAGGATGCTCCTATTTTGAGGACTTCTGATTACAATAAGCCTATGCAAATATTCTCATTTGCATCTTTCCACACTATGGTTGTAGTGCTCTTATAGAAAAACTCATAGGGTTTTGAAATACATATAGCTTTCTTTAGTAAATCCCTGCAAGCTGCAGAATTAAAATATGAGATTAATAAAAAATAAGCATATGCATTGGTAAAAGTTGTCAAAGATTTTAGGTGTTATCTAATGTGAGTAATTGTTGTTTCTTATGTACTCAGTGAAGTTGTTAAAGACATCTTCACTCAAGAAGAGGCCTCTGGGAGGAGATGTAGATGGATCAATAGGATCCATGAGTTTAATATAGATATTCAAGTTACCAAGTTGTTAAGAGGCTAGGGGTTAGTGAAACAAATGGCTCAAGTAAATCTTGATTCTAACCATATTAATACATTAGAGGAAGATCATAGGCCATTCATATGTGATATTGAAGAAACAAATAAAGAAGATTTTAGAAGAAATGCATAGTGGAGTGTGTGGTGGCCATTACATGGCTAAGACTACTACTCATAAGGTGCCGAGGTCTAGTTTTTGGTGGCCCAAAATCTTCAAAGATGCACATTAGATGGTAAAGAAATGTGATGCATGCAAAAGGTTTGTAGGTAAGTTAAAATTTTATGGTAACTTACCTCTTAATCCTATAAGTGTTCAAGTACCATTTCAATAGTGGAGATTAGACTTTATTGGGGAAATTGCAGGAAAGTCAAGTGGTGATCACTCATGGATTTTAGTGGCTACTAATTACTCACCAAGTGAGTAGAGGCTATACCTACTAGAAGAGCTACAAGAAAGGTGGTGATAGATTTTCTTATGGAGAATATTATTACAAGATTTGAATGCCCAGAGAAAATAGTAGTTGATAATGCAATGTGTTTTAGATTTGATGAATTTGATACATTCTGTTAGAAATATGGGATCCAGATATCTTACTCTTCTCCATACCACCCATAGGGAAATAGAAAATTTGAATAAAGCAATAAAAGCTTGATCAAAATCATCAAGAGAATCCTAGAAGAAAATAAGAAGGCATGTGATTCCAAGTTAAGGTTTTCATTATGGGCTAAGAGGATAACTGTAAAAAGGGAAATTGGATGTGCACCTTTTGATCTTGTATATGGAATTTAGGCTAGGTTTCCATAGAATAACTTAATGCACATGTATAATTTTATGTAAGCTTATGATGATGACTTAGATTATGAAATGAGGATGAGGATAAATGATCTGATGCAGCTAGATGACAAGAAGAGAAACACATACAAGAAATATAAAGCTACAATTGTAGGTTAAGAATTTATATGACCAAAAGACCACTATCATAAAGTTTGAGGTGGATGACATGGTCCTTAGGTGGAATGCTAGACTTGACAAAAAGGGTAGACATGGAAAATTTGACCCTATCTAGTTAGGCCCATACATTATCAACAACAAATGGGGTGAAGTTTCATACTTGCTGAAAACTATGGTTGGAGATATCATGGAATTTCCAGTTCATGGACAATTGCAGAAGCAATATTTCTCTTGAAATAATGAAACATATCCATGAATAGTAGGTAGGTTGTTTGTATGTATTTTTGTTTGTGTGTGTGTTTTAGGTGTAGGTTTTGTGCTATGTAGATTGGTTGGTTTTCTTAACCCATAAGATTATGATATTTTCATCTTATCTTGAGAAGAATAAGTGTCCCCAATTAGAGCCACTATTGGAACTATTAAAATTTTGTCTAAGTACATGATAATTTTCCTACAAGGTTGGTCAAAAGTGCTCTATCTTCTTAGTTTTTGTGTGTCAATTAGGGTTTGTAGTCGAATGGAAGTAAAAAAATGCATAAAGTTTGAGCTGGTTATTCCTTATTTAGTCCATAGGGTATGTTGTCACATATTTACCTTTAGCTGATTGATAGTCTTAAGTACAAATGAATGAGCTATTATTTTGAAGAGAACCATTCTAGGGAGTTATCCCACATTTTTTGTGTCGGGAAATAACTTGTTGTTTTTATACACCGGCGTACATGTAAGAAGTTCCCAAAGGGTACATGGCCTTTTGGCAGAGCTTGCACATAAAGGCAACTTGTACTTGGAGGATGACTAAACAAAATTTTGTGGGCCTACAATAAATTGATGATGATAGATGGCAAGCATCCGTAATCTCATGAACTAAAGGCCTAAGGAGAGAGAATCACCACGGAATCACAACGTTGTTACATGTGGAGTATGTAGTTGAAGTGGAAGCCAGACCTAGAGATGACATATGGCATGATCCTGTGATCTTGCGATTGAAGATGACAAGGAAAGAGAAAGTGTCTGGGATAGGGAGAGGCTGCCATGTAGATTAGGCAAAGGAGATAGATAGGAAGGGCCAGAGAGGATAGAAGATGATGAATGAGAGAAATATTTTGTGGGCCCACACCCATGTGGAAAATTAGCAAGATTGAATAAAAATTCAACACATGGTAGGATGCTTGATCAAGGGAGGTTAAGTCACAATAAAATTGATGGATCTCATGATCCCACAGTCCAAAGTGATCAAATTTTATTTTTCACGGGATTATAAGATGTTGCCACACGTCCTGGGACAATGAGAGGTTGTGAAGTGGGACTGGGAATTTTTACAATTGATAAATAATGATTAGTTGTGAGCTCTTTACTTTTTTGTTGTTAATGTTAAATTAAGGATATAGGTCATGCAACTAAAGTGTTGACCTTTCAACACATGATCAAAATCAATTGTGATGTTTTAACTGAGAAGTAAAGATGATTGAAGTTTAATTGGCCTTGGCATTTCAATGGTGATTAACTTCCTATGATGATTGAAGACACTTGTGATCCCATGATCTAAGATGCATAATTGTTATTCTTCATGACATCGTGAGATGTTGTCACATGGTGAGGCCAACCAAGGGGTGATAATAATGGGGCAGTAAGGTGACACAATGACGATGAACAAGAAGGTGCCACCAGACACAAATTTCAAAGAGATAAAATGATCCCATGATTAGTTGAGAAAATGTCAGTTATACTTTTTGCTGACACCCTATAATCAGTACTAAAAATTCAAAGATTTCATGGTTATGTTGATAGCTCCTACTCTTTTCTTAGATTTGATCCTTTTTCTTCAGTTGTTCTTGAAGTTAAGAGTTTGAGTTCTAAAAGTGATCCGTAGCTTATTGCAATCCTTGTTCTATAAAAATATTTTCAAGATCACTTAGGAAGGGATGAGAAATTTTGTGTTGAAATCATAGGAGTTGGTTCAATGTCAGTCAGGTTTAATAGAGGTCATGAGTCCAATATAACATTTTACAGAGGAAAAATAAAATTTTAGTATTGGAGAATTAGTTAGTTGATTTTTATTTGAAGGAGAAAATCAATGTATGAAGACAATGATTCTGAAGTCAATGAAATATAAACTAGGTTTGGTGATCTCCTATGTATTGGTTTTATGAGTTGTGAATTCAATCATTCAAAGTTTTTATTAAATTCATTAATATTTTCCAAATGTGTATGTTTTAACTCAAAGCTTTGATCAAAGATCCATTAAAATACTAAAAATTGACTCATAAGTTCACAAGGTTAGCACAAGGAGCATTATAAGAAGTCCAAATTAGGATTACATGAATAGATATTGTTGTGATACAAAAATAATCTAACCCTTGAATTAGTAGCAATTTTATGTCATTAATATAAGGAGTCGTGAATTGAGAATATTGCCCAATGATAAGGTACTAATCTAAATTAGTTGTAATTGTCATCCTATTGGTCCATGTCATTTGGATAAACCATTTTGATAAAATTTATTTTCATTTATCAGTTTTAGTTACATGGTATGTGTATCTCATGCTCCATAATAATTGAGAATCAATAAGTAGTTAGCCATCACTTAGTATTTTATAGTTATTATTGAGCCATTTGTGAGATAATATATTTATAAAATTCAGGTATGTGTGTAATGAGGGTAGTATTTTACTAAATTTAGGTATACTCACCTTGGTTTTGTAGTGCCAGAAGTGTAGAGGGAATTAGTATCCCTATCAGTTTGTCCAATCCTCTCACGAAGTTTGATAATTAGAATTGGAAACTCTTTAGAATTGGTAGAGAGTGTAATGATAGCTATTCAAGTGTAAAACCATTTTGGGAACCAACAAGATGAAAATTGGGGCATGGATGCTAGCATAGAAGATGGGGGTCTAGAGTCATCCATTTCCCCTTGAGAAAGTCTCAAAGTTCTCACCTGTGAGGGAAAATGGTGATAATCTTTCATTCTAGTTTTCTCTGCATCAATAACCACCTCCACGCGATAATGACATGGCTCACAAGCATAGTTGGTTCTTTGGAAGTACGTCCACCTTGGCACCAACACTCTATTGTATGCTAGCCAAGGAGTTTCACTTCAAGAGAAATTTGGAGGCTACAAATTTTGCTGGGAAAATATCCTTTGTAAATGAATAGTGGTAGTTAATATTGAAATGTGTGAATGACCTGTAGCTTGTTGCATTCAATTTCAATTAGTTTTCTTGAAATAATGAAGGGAATTACAAAATTATCTCGAGATTATGTAACTAATCTTCATATTAAGTTAAAAATCAATGATATTTTCAATTTTTCTTTTGCAAAATCTTTTGCAACTGTGCAATTTATGTATAGGTTTCCTTCAAGGAAGGAATTAAATGTTGTATACATTTTGATATGAGATTGAGTAAGTAAGAAGGTTATACAAGCATGATTTTTTAGTTGTTCAAATTGATTCATTTAAGACATGAATGATGAATTTTAGCTGATTGGATTAATCTTTATTATATGAACGTGCTCATGATCTAAAGCTTGACTTTGTGCACTATGGATTAGACACTAATATAATGAAGCTTCTTAAGTTTTTCTTAGATACAATTCAAAATCAAATCTTTTTACTTTTTGTTGTAGGAGTAGTAGTGTAATTTTCATTCTCAGAAATAATTAAAGCCATAATGGGATAGTATGTCAAAATAGTAAAATCAGAAACACCCTCTATATTAATTTGAGAATTATCCATTGTTAGAGGTCTATAATTTGTGATCCAAAATGTGTTTATCTTACATACAGATCTTAAATTAGGAACACCCTCTTGAGTTTAGTGGAGTTCAGAGTGAAGAAGGTTGTCTAGCCTTGTTGAGTTACGTTTTCATGTCTTTAATCAATGAATAGGGTTGAATGTGTTGTTTAAGTTTTCAATCCCACTATCCAAGCCTTGTGGATTTCACCTAGGATCGAAGGTAGTAAGAAAAATACTAACAATATATATGTATATGAAATAATCTAGGATCAAGGTTTGGACATGTTAAAAGCATATGCAAATTTGAAGATTTAATATTCTAAATATGCGATGTTGATGTATATTTGTTTTAGTGTCCAATTTAATTCAAATTTTCTCACTGGCCAAAATGGATGTAGTACTATGTTTTATACCAAAATGGACAAGTTTAATTATAAATCCTACCATAAATATTTTTTCTATGATGTCTTATTTTAGGAATACAAAAAATAACTAGCCAAATAAAAATTGTAGATGACACTACTAGCTCATCGCCTCATGTTGAAGACATTATTTTCTTTTTGGTTCAATTCCAATAGAGATATCTATACTTAGATCTCAAACATGTAGTTATTTCTTAACATGAATAACATAAATAGTCCAACTCCATATGAAACTATTGACAATTACTTATGTAGTTTTTCCCACATTTAAATCCTGTTGTATTCATGAATCTAATGCAAAAGGAAAGTCATCAAGCAAGGAGGTCAAATTCCTATTGTTGATGGTGAAACAATACAAACAATCCAATGAACCTTAGGAACTATTAGATAAATAAAGGCTTGGTGGTAGCATAGTAGCATGTGAAAAAATCCATTGCCTGTAGTGCTCGAAAATTTTTATTAATTTTTTCAATGAAATGATTAACAACAACTTTTGAGAGACTCTAAAGAATCAATTAAAATGCATGACATGTATCTTTTGGATAGACTCATCTCCAAGAGGTGGATGATATCCCCATGTAACATAACTGATGCTAAAAACTTGTTAAATAGTTGGTCATAACCATGTTCCAAGCTTTTTAAACTTGGAACTGTGTGTGTGAGTTTGTGACCTGTAGCACCACACTTCAATAAGACATTATATTACTTGTTAGAAGGATTAATGGATTAGAAGGATTAATCTTAAATAGTGACAATGTGACACTAAAATGAGAGATTCAAGTGCAATATGTATGAAATTAGCTAGATCTAGAAAATACTTCTCAATTAAGCATGAAACAAGAATTATTTACCAAATAACCCAATTGAGAGATTTCCTAATTAGCTAAAGCATGAAATTAAGCATGAAAACATGAGAATAACTATCAAATTCAAAGCATTAAGAGTGAAAACATTAGCAAGTGGGTTCACAATCCAAAGATTATGAAGCCTCCACCTCCAAGACAAGCTCCAATCTTCAAGAAATTAAGATGAGAGTTCTCAATCCAAAGATCAAGAAGCCTCAAGAGTTCACAATATCAATAAGCTAGAGCCAAAATTCCAACATGAAGGAGAGAGAATGAGCTTTTGAAAATCCTCTTTTATAGATTGTGGGAGGAATTGAATGGTTGAGATGCATCTATGAGGAGTGGTTGAGATGCACTCATGCTTGATCCTTGATCCATGTGAGAGCCTCTTAATGATTAAGGTGTGCTTGTTGTGTTTGTTTGATTTAAGAGGTATTTATGATTTTCTTTTAATTAATAAATCTAGCTATGCATTTGGTGGGATTGAGTTAATTAAATAGGCCTAGAGTTATTTGACTTGATTTTGCTTGAAACCTTGGTGATAAATGTTTGATTTAGGATTTGATTGATTCTATTGAATTTTTGGGATTTATGCTAATGATCAGGAATCAAATTAACATAATCAAGATTATATGCCCAATTAAGGGCAAATAGGGCCTTAGGTTCTATTAGCCCGATTTTAGATGATTACATTTGCCCCTCTTTGAATTGATTTGCGAACAACATAGGGATTCAAAGAAAATCTGATTTAGCATGATTCAGCGGATTGACGGATTTAGGAGATTTAGAGAGCAGTGAGGACCACTCTGATTTTAAGGAGATTTAGAGAGCAATGAACCTACTATGAAAGATTTAGAGAGCAGCGACAAGAACTACTCTAAAATATTTATAAGAGAGTAGTAACGATAACTAATCTGAAAGATTTAGAGAGCAATGATGAGAACTACTCTGAATTTGGGAATTCTGAGCTTGATCAAATGAAATCCTACTTGATTTAAAAGGTCATTAATTTTGAACTTGATTGAATGAGAATTGACACTATCGATTCTGAGCTTGATTGAACAAAAATTGATAGGAGATTTTGAAAAGAAATTTTAATTAAATTTGATCATGCTGAGAAGTAACCAATTTGATTTGAAGCGATGAAATTGATCAATGTCAGAAAGATTAACAACCTCAACTTGTTTGAAGAAAACTGTCATGCCCTTGGTGTTGAAGAATTTGATTTAAAGAATGGTATTACTATGCCTCCTTGGGATCGAAATCAGAATGAATTCAAATAAAATCATTAGTTTCAAGCATTTATGAAGAATCATTGTGATTAGACCAAATTAGGATCAAGCGTAGATTTTTTTGAAAGAATTATCAAGCCATTTAGATCAATTTTAGTGCCCCAGAAGCACTATTTGACCAAGTTTGACCATGAACTTGAGAGAGTTGACCAATTTTGACTGATGTTTAAGCAACATCTTGACATAAAAATTTGTTGCTTTAACGAGAAAATCACTTTCTGTAGCTTCTGACAAGCTTTCTGTGCATTAATTGCACTTTGTTAAGCTTTGATTGAATGCATTTGACTAAAGTTTGACTTTTGTTGACCATTAATTTGGTTGAAAATTATTGTTGTATTGATTTTCCTTGCTCACGGTATCCTTTATGCTCAATTTGCCCCTGTTTGACTACGATTTGACCATGTTTGACTTCTACATTCTGAAGGTTGACTTTGCTTTGTAACTTTGTTTTTACTGCATTTGGGTGATATAAATAACCTATTTTGATTTTGGTCTAGATATTAAGCCTTTGTGATGTCTTAGCATTAATGTCCTCTTAGGGTTCCAGGGCTCTCGAGAGGCTTAAATAGGTCAAAAAGTTAATTTTTGCTATTAATTTTCACTTTTACCCTTTGAATTTTTATTAAGCTCTGAGAAAAAATGGTGTTCCCAGTAGAGAAGCATCGATTCAAGATGGCCAGGTGACATGACCAATCGAGGCATTATGACGCACTTGTGAGTATCCGATAACGAACCCTGTGAATTTGAAAAATTTAAATTTCATGCATTTTTAGGCATTTTATAGCTAGTTTCTTTTTCAATCGCATCTCAAATGCGAGATCACATCTGGTCAAACCCATGTTGCATCCTGCATCTTGAATCACATACGAGATTTCTAGGATCACACCCCAGCGGGTCGCATTCAAAAAAATCCAAGAAAATTTAAACTTTTTTGCATTTTTAGTTACAAAATCGCATCCAGGATACCAGATCACGTCCCAAATTTCCCCATCTGCATCTGGGATTTCTTGGCTCACATCCTATTTTAGGATCACGTCCCAGATTTCTTAATCTGCATTCAAGATTTCTGAGTTGCTTTTGGGTTTTCTTGATTTCTGAGCCAAGTGTACTTATTTTTATAAACTTTGAGCAATTTTTCGACCAATTTCTTTTGTCTAATGCTGACATAGTGCCCCTATTTTCTATTGTGCAAACTAATTTTGATGTCATGTCTTTCAGATCCCCTAGGCCTATCCAGGTGTTATCCCTGCATAATCAGTTGAGCCAGGCGGATCAACATGTAGTTCTACGGTACAGACTTTGGAGCTTAGTGCATTTACCTGATATTCAGGTGAATTGCGGCCTTCTTAATGCATTGGTAGAGTGATGGCACTCTGAGCATAACACATTTCACCTACCCACCGGTGAGATGACTGGTATGCCAGAGGTTATGTGGCAGATTCTGCATGTTTATGTCATGGGCACACGGATAGAGTATGAGGCATCTGGGCCAGTAGCGATCGTAGATGTTGGTAGATTATTTTAGGATGACACCATCATACACTAGTACATTTGAGACCTTTTTCCGATGGAAGGTCATCTGAATTGGGATGGTTTACCATCGATATAACAACACCACCCGACGTCATAATTTTGCAGTAAAAAAAAAATAGATGGTTTCGATTGGCATCGTAATTACGACGACAGAGGATGTTGCAATAAGGGGGTGCCAACAAGGCAAACCTAGCATTGGACCTATTTGTGGCCATCCCAATTGCGATGCCTATTCATCGCAAAAAATAAAAACAATAACGACCCGTCAGAACCTTCTGATGGGTTGCAATCATTTTTAATTTGTTTGCTGATGAAGATGTTGTTAGTGCAATGAATATTCATCAAAAAAGTGTGACGGATATACATTGTTTGTAATTTTTAATGACAATGATGTTGTACATGCGATGAAGAACCTTTAGAATGTTACGACGTCTATCTGTCATTTATAGTTTTTTACTGATAGTAATGCTGTACATGCGACAACTGGATGTCAGATTGTTTCGACAGATAACCATCATTGTTTTATGGTCATCGCACTTGCGACACAAATCATTTTTTTAAAAAATAAAATATATTTCTCGATCGAGTTGGTATTGATTCAGAAGGGTGTTCTTGTAGATCTGGTTCCTGCTCATGATTTGGTTATGGATCATTCAGAGATGACTTTGCAGTAGATTTGGTAGCAGCTCGTGGATTATTGAGTTAGATGTGATGTTAAGAGAGCGACATGCAGAACTTGCACATTGGAGATTCGTAGATCATTATGGTGTCCATGATGACTTGGTAGAAGTCTTCTTCTTAGTGAATCAAGCTGAGAGACTTAGATTACAGAAAGTGGGTCTTTTGATGTGACTTATGAGACATTGGATGCCTCTTCATAGCGGGTTCGCGGTGCGGTCTATGGTGTTTCTTTGCGACTGGGTTCTTGGCAGAGATCTGTTGATTTGGTAGCCATTGAGATGGATCGATATATATTTGTCATACATGGATTGAGATTTTAAATTATTGAGCTTCTATTTGTTTCGAGAATAGTTTAACATTCTCTACTTAACAGGGCCAACCACATGAAGGTGGAAGCTCATCTGACCCCTCCTAGGAGCCTCTTATGACCCTTTATGATATTTTAAGACCTCTAAGATGTATTCTTAGGGATCATAAAAGGTCGTAAAGGGTCATAAGGGGTCCTGGGACACAACAACTAAGAAGCATAAATGTAGGCATCATGGTCACAATTTTTTGGAAACACAACATAATTGAGTGGTATACCCAGACAATGCAACACAACCACTACTCCTCTAGTTCCAAGTTGACACTGTAGTAAACCAAAACCCATAGATAAAGAATAAATTTAGAGAGCAGAGGAGAGCGATACCGACCAAAATAATATAGGGTCCACTCTCCTCCACTCTCTAAATTTATTCTTTATCTATGGGTTTGTTTACTGCAGTGTAAACTTGGAACCAGAGGAGTGATATATAGTTGTGTTGCATCATCTGGGTATACCACTCAATTATGTTGTGTCTCCAAAAAATTGTGACCATGATACCTACATTTATGTTTTTCAGCTATTGTGATATCTACATTTATGTTTCTCATTTGTCATGTTTATGTGCATGTTCTTTATGTGTGTCATTGTGTCGAGGTAAAAAATAAATTGGATCACTCAGTTATCGATGGTGAAGAATTAGAATACTCTATAAGAGAAGTGGTTGTAACTGGTACATGGCTTAGACTGTATGCTATGAATAACCCTAGGTTGTGGTTGTTCGAGGATTGGGAGACACACATAAAGATCCTTCATTATTCAATCCTCATCATTACATTAAATGTCCACTTGATTAGATATGGGGGAAGACCACATAATAAAACTCTTTGGAAGTTTTGTGAGTCAGACCATGAGGCAATACTTGAGAAAATCAAGGGAAGGGAAGATCCAATTGGTTCATTGGACTAAATGGAGATACAAAATATTGTAATGTCAAATTTATATAGCACTGTAAATTGGGTGGACTATAAATTGCTCACGAATTACCCCGTATGTATAATGAGAAGTTTGTAAGATTTAATGACAACCTTTCTCTTCTATTTTTTGGGGCAATACTAGAGGTTTTCTATGCTCAACTCTTTCCTCTAGTGCTCCTAATGAACATAGAGAGACGCCAGGGAATCTTACAAGCCTAAAATGTTAGTATACACTGTATAGCCTCATAATTATTTGTATGCATGCCATTCTTCTAATAATCATGAACATTTCTATCCATCTCTTACTGAAAAGGAACGTCAGATGGTGAAATCTACGAAAACAAAAACTGAAGAGATGAGCAGAGGGATGCGCAGTCATAATTTTTCTAGCAGACATCATGTTAACACAATAGAAAATAAAATGGCCCTGAAGGCTGCTAAATCTTTCGAATCAAAAACCCCTTTGGCTTAGTAATTATGAGGCCATATAGTGTATACTGACATTTTAGGCTTGTAAGATTCCTTGGTGTTTCTCTATGCTCATTAGGAGCACCAGAGGAAAGAGCTGAGCAGAGAAAACCTTCGGTATTGCCCCAAAAAATAGAAGAGAAAGGTTGTCATTAAATCTTACAAACTTCTCGTTATACATATGGGGTAATTCATGAGCAATTTATAGTCCACCCAATTTACAGTGCTATATAAATTTGACATTACAATATTTTGTATCTCCATTTAGTCCAATGAACCAATTGGATCTTGCCTACCCTTGATTGTCTCAAGTATTGCCTCGTGGTCTAAATCATGAAACTTCCAAAGAGTTTTATTATGTGGTCTTCTCCCATATCTGATCAAGTGAACATTTAATGTAACGATGAGGTTTGAATAACAAAGAATCTTTATGTGCGTCTCCCAATCCTCGAACAACCATAACCTAGGGTTCTTCATAGCATACCGTCTAAGCCATGTACCAGTTACAACCACTACTCTTGTAGGGTATTCTAATTCTATAATGATGGAGGAGAGAAAGGTAATGATCAATGAGGTTTCTGCAATTAGATCATACATTAATATACTTACTATTTTGAATTTGAGCTCAAGCATCATGCAATGTTATTGCTATCATTGCATGCTTGCTGCTGTTGTGCACCATATATTATTTTATACATTGTTTATTTCATTGAGACTGTGAGCTATTGTAGTTGATTGTATTCTTTTGGGGTTTGATCTATTGTAGTTGTTGCTTTTTTTTTTGAATCATTGTTTACAATTACTTTTGATACAATATTTGTGTGAAGAACAAGAACAAAATGGTGAATGATTGTATTTAACAAAGATAAACATGACACATTTTGTTGGGCTGATTGGGTTGGCCTGGTACCATTTACATGGCCTGGCCAGATATTAAACAGTGAGCTCATGAACAATGCCAGTATTAAACAGTGAGCTCTTGAACAATGTATGATGCCCTAGCTTGCAGCTCGCGAGCCATCAAGACATTTCCTCATGAGATGATCATAAATGGGGAGTACCACATAGTGAATATCAACAATAAAAAAAATAAAGAGAGATCAAACACTTCACACAATACCTTGAAGGTAATAGAAACGATGCCCTAGCTCTCAAAGCTCACAGGTCATCAAGCATTCCAAATGAAAAGATGTAAATAATGCCAGTATTAAATAGTGAGCTCATGAACAATGTATGATGCCCTAGCTTGCAGCCCATGAGCCATCAAGATATTTCCTCATGAAATGATCATAAACGGGGAGTACCATATAGTGAATATCAACAACAAAACAAATAAAGAGAGATCAAACACTTCACACAATGCCTTGAAGGTAATAGCAACGATGCCCTAGCTCTCAAACCTCATAGGTCATCAAACATTCCAAATGAAAAGATGTAAACAATGCCAATATTCAATAGTGAGCTCATAAACAATGTTATATGATGCCCTAGCTTGCAGCCCGCGAGCCATCATGAAGACATTTCCTCGTGAAATGATCATAAATGGGGAGTACCACATAGTGAATATCAATAGAAAAACAAATAAAGAGAGATCAAACACTTCACACAATGCATTGAAGGTAATAGCAATGATACCCTAGCTCTCAAACCTCATAGGTCATCAAGCATTCCAAATGAAAATATGTAAACAATGCCAGTATTCAATAGTGAGCTCATAAACAATGTATGATGCCCTAGCTTGCAGCCCACGAGCCATCAAGATATTTCCTCATGAAATGATCATAAACATGGAGTACCACATAGTGAATATCAACAACAAAACAAATAAAGAGAGATCAAACACTTCACACAATGCCATGAAGGTGATAGAAACGATGCCCTAGCTCTCAAAGCTAGCGGGTCATCGAGCATTCCAAATGCTAAAATGTAAAAAATGCCACTATTAACATTCATATTGTGCCATTAAATCAACAAATGCCATTAAAATGCAATTGAGTTAATGAGAAGACAAAGCTCGAATGCCTACCTCAAGTGCTAGTGCCCTCTTCCTACACGGTGCCAACCTTTTTACGCACGCCAAACTTGAATTCCCTCTTCGCGCCATGCATACAGTGTCATTTTCACGATAGCTCTTCGAATTCACAAAAAATACAAATGACACTTTCTTTTTCAAAATTACAAAAAATTCATTGGCTCAAAGCACATAGAAATTCAAAACAGTAGGATATCTTAATCTTTATGAGCTCAAATTCAAAATAGTAAGTGTATTATTTTATTATTGATGTCCCTATTTGATCTAATAGCATCAATATAACAAACAAAGCACTGACCAATCAAATAGAGACATGAGATGCTCAAACAGTGAGCTCATAAGACAATATATTTAGTCTTAATAAAATCTTATAAAACAACATATATTGTGTGAAGTGTTTGATCTCTCTTTATTTGTTTTGTTGTTGATATTCACTATGTGGTACTCCCCATTTATGATCATTTCATGAGGAAATGTCTTGATGGCTTGCGGGCTACAAGCTAGAGCATCATGCATTATTTATGAGCTCATTGTTTGAGCACCGACCAATCAAATAGGGACATGAGGTGCTCAAACAATGAGCTCATAAAAAATATATTTAGTCTTAATAAAATCTTATAAAATAACATATGTTGTGTGAAGTGTTTGTTCTCTCTTTATTTGTTTTGTTGTTGATATTCACTATGTGGTACTCCCCGTTTATGATCATTGCATAAGGAAATGTCTTGATGGCTTGTGAGCTGCAAGCTAGGGCATCATGTATTATTTATGAGCTCATTGTTTGAGCACCGACCAATCAAATAGGGACATGAGGTGCTCAAACAATGAGCTCATAAACAACATATTCAGTCTTGATAAAATCTTATAAAACAACATATATTGTGTGAAGTGTTTGATCTCTCTTTATTTATTTTGTTGTTGATATTCACTATGTGGTGTGTGCGTGAAAATTGTACCTGATCTATAGACACAACACTTCAGTAAAATATTAGAGGTTAGCTATAATCAAAATCGTGCAAAATCAAAATCTATCTAACCAAGCGATTTACTGCCTTCTAGTAGGTGCGAGATTGATGTTCTCAGATTGTAATCGAGATCAGTGACCTAGACGACACCTAAATGAAAGATTTGAATGCAAAAGATGGATATGAAATTGAATGCAATTAATCTATATTTTTGATATTTTCTATGCAATAAGAATGATAAAAACTGATATGAATCTATGCTAGATGAAATTGATATGCTATGAATGCTATTGAAAATTGATATGCAATGCTAAATGATCTAACAATGAAGATTCTAACAATGATATGAAAACTATGAAATTCTATGCTAAGATATAAAAACTATGCAATTGAAATTGATCTCACAAAGCTTTGAATTCGCAAGTTGATTCCTCAGCCTCCAATTCTCCAGCGTGATTGTGCAAAAATATGAGATGCTTGGATGCAAATTTGAGAGATGATTGAGAGATGAATTATGAAGAGCTGAGCCTTGTTTTTATAGAAATCCAGGGCTTTGGAGGTGCATGAGAAAAAGCCATAAATCACTCAAATAACTCAAGTTGATTTTTGAGTTATTTTTAAATAAAGGATAATTAAGTCACAAGAACATGCAAAAAGCTAAGTTTTAACTCAAAATAGAGTTTAGCTTTAATTGATAATTGATAGTTGTTTGCTTTTATGATTGTGCATGTTTTATTTATGAATTAATTTAATAATAAAGTGATTTATTTCCAACTTAACTGCTTTTAAAAATAAAACAATTGATTTATGGGTTAATCAATTATTTAATCAAATTTTTATTAAAAACTATATTATTAAATAATGACAACTTGCTTTAATTAATTAAATAAGAATTTAATCAATTATTCATATGATATTAGATTTATTGTCAAAATTAAATAATAGAATTAATAATAGATAGAATTAAATTTAATTATACAATTAAGTAGCAAATATTAAATCTAATTAATTAAATATGCAAAATATTTAATTAATCAAATTTTAGGATAAATGTGATTTATTGCCAAATAATTATAAAGTTAAAGATAATTATGATGATTAGGAATATTACTAGGAATATTCCCCGATGCAAAATTTAAGATAATCAATTATGATTCGATGATGTTTAGATGTGCCTTAGGTTAGGACTTTGATGTTGATTTCGTTCAAATTGAATATGTAGGAGATTAATGAACTTATAACCCATTTTTGGGGTATTACATTTTGCCCCTCTTTGAATTACTGTGTGAAGTGCAGTGGTTCAAAGATAGTCTGTGTTTGATAAAGATATGAAACTGATGTTTGAAATTGATAATTGATATGAGATAGAAGCTGATTGATATTGATTTGATATGGAGATAATAGCACCTGAATGACCAAAGATAATGTTCACTATAACAGCAAATGAACCTATGATTGCGAAAAAGTGTCAAAACACCTGATTCCAAACCTTAGGATTGCAAAGAAGTGAGTGACCCATTCTAGACTCGATTGTCTTAGCAGAACTAGCAAGTATCACATCCAAACCCTTCAGTTGCCGAAGAACCAAGGAAAGAACACTATGATCTGATGGTTGCAAAAACTGATACAGATTACAAGATTAAGAGAATACCAGATTGATATGGATCTTGACGAATCTGATATGCCCCAAGTGATGATAGATTTGCCCCGAACGATGAGGACTTTTGATGAATCAGTAACTAGACGTGATTGTTTGTCTTGATCACTGATGAAAGATATTGATAGACTTGATCGATAGAATTTGAATGATGTGCAATACCATGCCCCCTTCGGGATTAAAATTGAAATCTGACAAGAAAAGTCAGCGTTATAGTTTAGAAGCATGTTAATTGATTTGAGAAGTGTGGTGAAACACGTCTGAGAACACATTCTGCATCGTTTGGATGTCCTGGAGACCGAATTTGACTAGGTTTGACCATGAGTTTGACCATGGTTGACCAAGTTGAAATTTTGATAGTTTGATGAAAGCTAATCAGTTAAGTTGAATACTGGATTTTTGTGATAATTGAAGGTTGATTATGCAAGTAGTGAATAAGATAAATGATCTCAAATTTCAATTTTGATCCCGAAAAGGATTCTACTTGCTATTTCATTGGAGAAACCTTCGTGTGAGATTTAGCTCTTGTTAGATTTGAAGAGACAAGTGGAGAATTGTGTAAGCATTGAAGTTCGTTTAGTCATTGTGAGATCATGCAAAGATGAAAAATGCAAAGAAGCATGCAAGATGAAATGCAACCTAAGACCTAGGACCTAGTCACTGATCATATGTCGATTTGTTATCATCATTGAACTTTTAGGTAACCGGATAAATCAATACAATGCTCACTAGCCATGAAACCATAGACATATGAATATCGATTTGTATGCACAAGAATCAATACAACATCCACTGGACAACAACCATGGATATATGAATATTGACTTTATTTTCAGAATGTCGGATTAGATATAAGCATCAAGGCACAAACACCAGGATGACCTGAATATCATGTCCATTTTGATATAGCAATTTGTACAAGCATCAAAACATACATGTCATGATGACTTGAGTATGCCTTGCGTTGCAAACACATCAAACAGTCAAGAGATCATTCTAAATCCAATGTGAATTACCCGTAGTGACCCTTTATCATTCACATCCTTAGGCAAGATCGTGTTTCACAGTAGGAGAAAGAATTCACTTCAAAAAGATAATAGTTAGATCAAACTTCCTTTAATTTTTTGGGTATCAATGGTCGAGGTACGCATGGCCATCCAATTCGAGATAGAGGCTCTTACAGTCGGACACCATTTCAATCTGGAATTTTCAAAGTTGTTAGATTTTCACATACGAGCAAAAAACAAAGAAAAGATTATGCCCCCAGTCATCACTCTCTAAATCTTGTAAAGGACATCATCGAAGAGCTCGAAGGGACACAATATGAAAAAATCTCAATGCGAATCAGTAAGCATACAAGGAGATAAAAGCATGTAAAAAGCATAGATTGTTTTCAGTTGGGTTTTGATGTTTGATTGTGTTGTTGTAGATGCAAAATCCTTTCTGGAGACAAGACAGACTTGACTGAATCAAATAAAGCTTCAAAGGACTCTGACTAGATAGGATATGTCTAAGATACATTGGAGGCCATAGGATATGACATTGATTGCCCCCAAGTTTGAACATTGATAGGATATAGATGCTTGAGCTAGTTGGTGTACAGACCGACTTATTGAAAATTGGAAATGTTGAAACAAACCGGGAGATATGTACAACTAAAGCAAGACTGAAAGCTGGGAAAGACCAAGATTGTGCTGATAGATGGAGCGTTTGGAACAAGTGGCGCCTGTTTGCCGAGTTTTCACCATCTTGGTAGAGATTCTATTTTTGCTACCAAGGCGCCTGTTTCCAGGTTTTCACCAAGGCACTTTTTCTTTTTCTTTTTTTTTTTGAATTTTTCATTTTTTGAATATTTTTTTGTACTTTTGATATTTTTTGATTTTTTTGTGAATCATCATGGCGCCTATTGCTAGGTTTTCACCAAGATGTTCATTTTTTCAGGACTTTTTCTAATTTTTAGGATTTTTTCAAGATATTTAACCATAGACTGAATGCCTTAGGCGTAGAATTTCTTCAGATGGAGAATGTTGATTGGTTCTCAGAGCTTTTCTCCTTCAGTCGTTGAGAGTTGATAGGCACCAAAGCCAAAAGTAGCAGTGATAACAAAGGGACCCAGCCAATTGGGTTCGAACTTCCCCTTGCATTCTCGATGTGATTGATTTTTAGGATTTTCTCTCAAGACTAGATCACCAACTTGAAATTCTCTGTGTCTGAATTTCTTGTTGTAGCCTCTAAACATTCTTTTCTGATACACTCTGAGATGATCATACGCTGCTTGCCTGCGTTCATCTAGTAATTCAAGTTCTTGTAACCTAGACACTCTGTAGTCTTCATCAGTGACAAGTCCATGCATTCTGATTCTGAGTGATGGGATTTCAACCTCAATAGGCAGTACCGCTTCAGACCCATAAACTAAAGCAAAAGGTGTAGCCCCAGTAGGTGTTCTGATACTAGTTCTATAGGCCCAGAGAGCTGGATTGATCATCAGATGCCAGTTTCTTCCTATTTTATTAACTGTTCTGTGTAAGATCTTCAGGAGATTTTTGTTTGAAGCCTCAGCTTGTCCATTCCCTTGAGGATAGTAAATAGAAGACCAATGTTGTGTAATCTTGAATTTAGCACATAAGTCATCTAGATCCTTGTTTTTGAATTGTCCCCCATTATCTGTGATTATAGAGTGAGGGATCCCATATTTGCAAATGATGTAGTTCAGGATGAACATAGAGATCTGTTTCCCCGTTGCTTGTGTTAGAGGAACTGCTTCTACCCATTTTGTAAAATAATCTGTAGCTGTGATTATATGGGTATGTCCATGGGAAGAGTGCGGATGGATAGCACCTATGAGATCAAATGCCCATTGTTGAAAAGGCCATTGTGTAGTAAAGGGAATCGGATCTCTCCCTGGAGCATGAATCAAGTTGCCATGTACTTGACACTGTTGATAGTTTTTAGCAAATTTAATAGCCTCTTTCTCCATTTCAGGCCAATAGTACCCAACCCTAATAAGTTTTTGAGCTAACGTTAAACCGTTTGAGTGTGACCCACATATACCCTCGTGGACTTCCTCTAATGCACGTTGAGACTCTTCCCATTCTAAACATCTAAGCAGTGTACCATCTAGACCTCATTTGTACAGATCATTACCAATGATGACATATTGGGATGCGGATCAGATAAGGTTTCATTTCTCAAAACGGTTAAAGGACTCAGGGATGATTTGGTCGTGGAGATAGGAGAACAGATTTTTGTAGCGAGATGAGTCATAACCTATAATAGTGCAGATCATGCGGGTTTCAAGGGAGTCATATGTAGGATAGGATAGGGCTTCCACCAGGAACTCATAGCGTAGTTCATGTTCGGGCTGCTGTAAGAGAGTAGATAATGTCGCCATTACATCGGCAGCCTTATTCTCCGTTCTGGGTATTTGCTCAAATGTGATAGAGATGAAGTATTTCTTTAAATCATCTACCATTCTCTTGTAAGGAATGAGCTTTTCATCTTTGGTTTGGTACACATCATTGACTTGGTGGATAACTAGTTGTGAGTCTCCATGGATGTGCATCTCTATAATTCTCCACTGTATTACCATTTTCAAAGCATTGAGAAGTGCCTCATATTCAACAATATTGTTTGTGCAAGGAAACTTTAGTCTAAATGCTTTGGGTATCGAGTATCCTTGAGGAGTGATGAACAATATGCCTGCTCCAGATCCATTTTGTGTGTAGGAGCCATCAAAGAATAACTGCCATTCTCTAGAAGAGAAGTGCATGATAGAGGAATCAGGAAATTCCATTTGCATGGGTGTATCATCAAACAGTGGTGCTTCAGCTAATTGATCAGCAATGACCTATCCTTTGATAGCTTTTCTTTCAACATATTCAATATCAAATTCACTCAAGAGCATGACCCATTTAGCTAGTCTACTAGTGAGGACTGCCTTGCTTAGTAGGTATTTTAGTGGATCAATTTTTGCTACTAGATGTGTGGTATGAGATAACATATAGTGTCTCAGTTTCTGTGATGCAAAGATCACAGCGAGACAAGCTTTCTCAATCATAGAATAGTTCTTTTCATACGCCACCAATGTTCTGCTTATATAGTAGATGGCTCTTTCTTTCTTGTCTTCATCATGTTGCGCTAGCAATGCCCCCAGTGATGTGGCTGTTGCAGAGACATACAAGATCAATGGCTTCCCATGAATAGGAGGCATCAAGATAGGTGGATTTGATAGATACTTCTTGATATGGTTAAAGTTGTTCTCGCATTCTTCATTCCATGCAAAGGTCACGCCTTTATGTAATGTTTTTGTAAAAGGTTGTGATATGTCAGCTAACTGTGATATGAATCTTCTGATGGACTGTACTCTCCCTTGCAAAGTTTGCATTTGACTGATATTCTTGGGAGGTTGCATCTCTATGATAGCTTTCACCTTAGCTAGATCGACCTCAATGCCTTTCTTTGAAACTATGTATCCTAAGAGCTTTCTAGAAGTGACACCAAAAGCAAACTTCTTAGGATTTAGTCGGAGACTAAACTGTTCCATTCTGTCTAGGATCATGCTCAAGTCTGTTAGATGTTCAGTTCTAATCATGGATTTTGCCAAGGTATCATCCACGTAATCCTCCATTGTTTTATGCATCATATCATGAAAAATAGATGTCATTGCTCTTTGATATGTAGCTCCAACATTTTTGAGTCCGAATGGCATAACATTCCAATAGAAGGTCCCCCATGCACATGTGAATGCAATTTTCTCTTGGTCTTCTGGAGCAATTTTGATTTGGTTGTATCCAGAAAAACCATCCATAAGGGAATACATTTCATAGCCCGTAGTCATGTCCACTATCATATCAATGTTAGGTAGTGGAAAGTCATCCTTAGGGCATGCTCTGTTCACATCTCTAAAGTCCGTGCACACTCTGATTGAACCATCTAGTTTTGAAACAGGTAAAATTTTAGAGATCCACTTAGCATAGTCTATGACACGGATGAATCCAGCTTTGAGGAGTTTTTCTAGTTCTGCTTTGACTAAGAGTGCAACATGAGGATGCATCTTTCTCAATTTTTGTTTGATTGGTTTTACTCCAGGAGCAATGGATAGATGGTGCATAATGAGATTGGGATCCAATCCTGGCATATCTGAATATTTCCATGCAAAATTGATCTTTTTTTCTGATAAGAATGTAGTGAATTTCTATTTCTCTTCTTCTGATAGAGATTGTGCTACATGTACCAATTGTGGTTCCTATGTTGTACCCAAATTGATGGATTGAGTGGGCTCAATCAGAACTGGAGATCTATCCTATAAATGACTCGGAAGGACATCAAATATCTCATCCTTAGGCACCTCAGAGAGGTTTTAACCTTTAGCTATGTCTTTTCTTTTTACTTTTGTCAGTTCTGAGACTGCCACAAAGTGGTTTTCACCCTCATAACTCTTTTTCTTTTTATTTTTATTTTTTTGACTAAGATATTTGATGTCCGAGTCGGTCATGCTGACGCTTAGTTCACTGATGGAAGTTCTCATAGGCTCGACTACATTGAGGTAACAAGCAAGGGCATAGTCACTTGGAAAGGTGTAGATACCATGGCTCAGGTTCGTGGAAGTTCGGTCAATAAGATCAGGGTGTTGGATAGTTAAAGTAGGAAAGGCTTGGGATATGGTGTTCAAAGATGTGGATATGTCATCATTGGTCATAACCCGACGTTCAAGTTCAAAGGTGATATTACAGCTCAAAATGTTCAATTCGTGAATAGGCTCAACATCATCATGGGAGTCCTCTTCAGCCATAGGTGGATAAGACACGTTAAGTTCATTATTTCACTCTAGACCTACGTTGGGTTGAGATACATATTGGTGAATAACATCAATATATTTCTCTGTTATAAGCTCATCTTCTTCTGGAATGGCACCCCATTCATAGTCATTTAACTCAGCTTCTGATTCAGGATCTCTAGGAAATCTTAGAAAATGTGTGAAATCAGGATGAATACCCCAAGAAGGATTACCCTCAGTCTCTGACTTGAATTCATATTCATGGGAATCAGTGTCAGAATAACTACCCCCTTCTTCTTGATCAGTTTGATTTCCTTCGAGATTAGCTGGTTCTTGTGGTGCAACCATCTCTTGCGCTACAGTAAGTTCTTGTGTTTCTACTACATTAATTCTTTTGATAGGATCATCTTTATCATCAAGAAGATCTTTGATCTCTTTAGGCAATTTTTCATAGGGGATAAGCTCAGAGCTATCTGAATCATCATCAGAGGGTTCTGTTTCTTCTTTCTTAAGAAGGGGTTCTCCTGGTGCAATTTGTTCTATGACATGAGAACAACCACCTTTGAGATGATAGGGTTTCTTCTTAAACCCTAAGCCACTAGTATCTTTGTTGGCTCTACCAATATGTGAAATGGGTGTCACAAGACCCTTTCCGCTGATTCCTAGAGGTCCTTGACCGGAATATCCCATCTTGGCTATCGATTTGTTTCCTGGACCATATGAATTAGAAGGGATTGTAGGTGCTATAGATTCACTAGGTTGAACAATTTTAGATTCAGAATCCTCTTTATATAGCCATGCCAACACAGCTTCATCCTCTTCAAATTCTTGTTTGGATACTTGCTCCGCCACAAAATTTCTTTTGTATGCTTCCATAGATTCTGATTTAGATTGCTTCAAAGATTGTCCATATGACTTGGGCAAGATAGGGAGAGATGTCAGAGACAAGACTGGTTCTATAGTGTATTCTCCCATCCCATTTTCATTGATATTGATCTCTTTAGCAATGTCATCCATCTTAGATGTGGAAGCAACATTTAGCTGCTTGATGGAAGATTCTCTGTTATTGGGAACAAGCTTATCGACACTTTCCTTCAATGTATTGCAAGTTGTACTCAGATCTGCTGGGATAGTAACCTCCACTCCTTCATGGGGAAATTTCAAGCATTGATGGTACGTAAAAGGAATAGCTTGCATTTCATGTATCCAGGGTCTCCCTAGAAGGATATTGTAAGCCAATGGTAGATCAAGCACCTGACATGTGATATCTTTGATGACCGGAACCACTCGGATAGGTAAGAAAATGGTGCCTTTAGAAGCTCTTTCTTGTTCATCATAGGATTTTATGGTGATCTTCTTTCGAGGATCAATAGCCATCTCTGAGAATCCCAACTGTGTGATTAAGTTGTAAGAACAAATGTTGAGGCCTGTGCCCCCATCTATCAACACACGTTTGACTCGACGGTTCTGGATCAAGACTTCTATGTGCAAGGGCTGATTATGTGGGTGACTTAGGGAGTTGTCATCTTCCTCTAAAAAGGAGATATATTGTAGAGACGTTAGATGACCAACCATAGTCTGGAACCTGTCTAGATCTCGATCATCAGGAACGTTAGAGCCGAGCAAAGCTTTGTCTAGGATATCTCTGTGAGCTGGAGATATTCGAAGTAACTCAAACATAGAGATTTTGGCATTGGTATGCTAGAGTTGTTGGATGATTCTGTAAGATGTAGGTCTTGTATCCTTTGGATTGGAAGATTTCGAGGCAACCTTCTATTTAGAAGCAGATGTGAGATTGAAAGGTATCTTAGGGACATTAGATGAACTTGGTGTTTGTCCTTTCAGATGAGCCTGAGCTTGTGATCTGGTAACCACATTAGCTGAGGAATGATTTTTGTCTTTTTGTACAATCGTGATGACATTGCAGCTCTCAGAGAGATATGGTTCAACCATATTGATGACAGCATTGTTTCCAGGGTAGGCATAGTTGACTTTTGCCCCCATGTTAGGCTGAGAAGTGGAAACTCCCTTGCCATGTTGTGGAAACGGTTCTGTAAATGCTATGTGATCATTATTTCTGGTAGGATTATCGATCGTGATGTCCCCTTGATCTATCATGTCTTGAATGGTATGCTTCAAGTGGAAGCATCCATTAGTTCTGTGGCCTTTAGTCCGATGGAAAGCACATAATGCATTATCTTTCCACCAATATGGTTTTGGATCCGGATCAGGGTTTTGGATTGGTGGTAAAGAGATCATGTTATCAGCTATCAGGGTTCTCAGGGTAGATTCCAAAGATTCTCCCAGGGGAGTAAACTTTCATTTATTATCCCATCATTTGAATGGCTTCTTTGGAGATGGTTCAGCAGATTTTTGCTCTGAAGCTTCAATGGCTTTGGTGGCAAGGGTGAGATTGTAGGCCGGTGCCTTTGATGGGGTGCGGATAGTGTCAACAACACCATCAGAGATGATACCTTTGTTTCTATTCCAGCTCTTGTTTTTATCTTTTGAGCTAGATCCAGATTCAGACTTGTCCTTTTGAAGTGTGATTTCTCCTTTCTTGACAAGTACTTTCTCAATCTTGATTGCATTATCCACCATTTTATCAAAAGACACATGATCTTGCATTTGTAATGGATAATTGAGCTCTGGAACAAGGTTATTGATAAAGATTTCAAGTTTCTCCATTTTGGGAATTTGTCTAGCATATAAGGAGAACTTCTTTCTCCACCTCTTGAGGAAAGTTAGGAATGATTCCCCTGGATATTGCTTGAGGTTACAGATATCGATCATGGTGATCGGATGTTGAATATTGTAGGAATATTGTTGATAAAACAATTTAATCAATTCCTCAAAAGTTTTGATCGTAGAAGGTAATCTTGAAAACCACTGAATGGATGCTCCTCCCAAGGATCTAGGAAAAAGATGCATTAGATAAGTCAGTTTATGCATGAATTCCATGGATTGCGTACAAAACTCTCTGACATGATCTTGAGGATCAGAGTGTCTGTCATATTTTTCATACTTTGGTATCTCCACTCTTTTTGGGAATGGTGGCATATACAAGTTTTTGTCGAACGGGAAAGGACATAGGGCCTCCATGGAGAACTCCTTGGGTTCCTTCTCCTTCTTAAGATTTTTAAATTTGACTTGTATAGCATGCATCTATTTTGTCATAGCTGTGAGTGGAGTTTCTTCCTCATGTGTGATTATATCATCAACGTTAAAGTTGGGAGGAAGCTTAGCCCCTTCCTGGGCTAATTGTAAAAAGTATGCCTCTCTATCCACTTTCAAGAAATGCTTCATCATTCTCTTGAATTCATCGTCATTCTGACATCGATGGATTTCAGAGGGGGTAGGTTCTTGGTCGGCATTATGTTGAGAATGGTGTCCTTGGGACCCTCCTCCTAGAGAACCGTGGTTTGTCCCTGCTTGAGACATGATAGGAGTTTTTGGGCTCCCTGGAATAGATTGAAGAGTTTGCTGATTACCTCTGTGAGTTGATAAAGGAGGTATGTAACCAGTTTTCAATTGAAAGTTACCGAGACCATCGTCTTTGTAGATACCTGACTTGATGAGTTGTTCAAGAGTTGGACCTGGGGTATTGGTCAAAAGTAAGTTCTGAGATGTTTCTTCTAATTTCTTGTGTTAAGAAGCTTTGGTCTCCACCATTAACTTTGAATGAAACAGAAGAAAAGGATGAAGACAACTGAAGAACAATTTGATTCGAGAAAATCGGATGACGCAACCTTGTCAAGATTATGATAGTTTTGAAGATCTGATGAGATGTGGGTGAAGGAAACTGTGCCCTGGATGTATGGGATAGATCGCCCAAAAGATAGCGGACACGAGTTCTCAACACTTAGTCTGTTTTTGAAGATTGATTGAAGATTGATAGTTATGACAAGGTTTTGACACGAGATAAAAATGACTCAAATTGATCAAACAGAAGACTAGATTAGATTCAAAAGATCAAACTTAGAAAATGGTAGAATGCTCAATAGCTACTGCTCTGTTCCTGACACAATGATATTTTTGACAGATTCTGGAACTAGGCTGGAAACATTGGATATCTTGCAATTTGACAATTTCTGACAACTCTCTCAAATTTTTCCAAATGACACTCTGCAGACTCGTACGACACTGGGTAGTCTATGAAATGACAGTTGCTAAAATCGTATGACAGTTGGGTAGAAATGAAATGACAGTTGTAAAACTCGTATGATATTTGGGCAGCAATGAAACGATAGTTGTAAATATCATACGACAGTTGCTAACAAGATTTTGACTTCCTTGGATTTGCTGGCATGAAAACTCGTACGACACTGGGTTTTCAATCATACAACAGATGGGCAATACTGAAACAACACTTGACAAAACTCATACGACTTTTGACTTCCTAAAATGACTTTTGACTCCAGAAAGATTTTACGTTAATTTTTGCAAAATTTAAGGTCTTCAGTTTTGGATTGTTTGCAAATTGTACTATCCAAATTTTGAAGGTTATACCAGATTTGATCATTTTTAATAGCCAAGTAGATAAACAAGCACACAGAACAGCAAGCAAGTGATTCCAAGCACGTCTGAAAACAATGAACAAGGGCAAAAGCAACCTTGCGCATGAACAATCAAGTGACCAGATTGTGCTAATCCCTGAGAGTACTAATTGTGTATGTTCTGAAAAGTTTTGCAATAACACACATATACCTGAGAATGAAAAATTGGCCTCTCTAGGGTTTTTAGTAATGGTTTGACTCTGCAACTTTTATGGTTCAAAGGGGTGAACTCCAATCCCGGCGCACCAGGGTTTTGACACACTCCGAGAACTTAATCTTCAAGAGCTGCTAGGGAGATCTGACAACCCAACAATGAACCATACCCGTGGAGATTTCTTCCACAAGGACATTTATATAGCTGCTGTCACTACCATGGTGAAAATGGCTATTACCGCTTGAAGTTCCATCAACACAGTTTTCCCTGTGAAGGGATTGTCCGCTACGGTTAACCCTTTCTAAAGGTGACTCACAGATTTATACCACAAGGGGACTTGGCTGTAGATCCAAGGTTTTTGACACCTTTTCACTTTTAACCCAAACAAAGCAAGCAGATTAATCCGACACGCTAAGACAAAGTTTTGTTCCACCAAGGTCTGTGATATCAACTCCACGTGATCTATCAACCTCTCTGGGGAGAGAATGTATCAATCAATAAGAGAAGATGCACTAACCAATTTTGATTCACCAAAGCTCGTGATATCAACCCCACGTGATCTATCAACCTCTCCGGAGAGAGAATGTGTCGATCAATAAGAGAAGACTCACTAACCAAGTTGAATGTGAAACGCACTAAGTATCCTCCCTACCTACAAGGATTCTGTCATCAAGAAAGATTTTTCTAGGAATCCAATCTCTCAAGAATCACGAATAGTGTTCATAGGGCCTAATTACTATGTGAGCACAGATATATTCCCGAAAGTAAATCTACCAAAAGCATCCAAAAAGTAGAAAGAGGAACACTTAACGCTTAAAGAAAATATGAGATGAGTCCACAAGGTGGAACACTTAACACCTCACACAAGCTGAAAATGAGTCCACAACTTAGAAAACAAGTGAGTTCCTAAAAGCACAAAAGGGTTGCCAAGTGGAACACTTAACGCTTCTGTCCTGTTGACCCCTCCCCTTTATGGCGCTGAGATTGCAACCACGGGGCGGAAATGAGGGGCCGGAAGATTAGCGAGTCCAATAACCCAAGATAGAAATCAAGATCAATCACAAGTATTCTAAGACTACTTAATGAATTCTTAAGGGATCATAACCTAGTATCAAATTATGCAAGTGTGTAGAAATAGATCAAAAGCATGAAAAGATGCACACAAGCTTGACACATAAGATATTTATTTTAAGTCCAAATCAAAATGTTTTCAGAACAAGGAGAATACCTCATGATCCTTGTAACACGCTTAGTAGATTCTAGCTGATTTTTAGCAATTTTTGTTGAGCTTTTCCATGCAAGCAAGTGACGAACTCTCCAACAAGCAAACAAGCAAACAAGATATGCAAAATATATTCAACTTATGAAAACCATAGGGTTAGCTCTAAAAATCAATTGTTAGGAGCAATAATAACCATAAATTAATCCAAATGAAAACTCATATCATGCATTGAATCATATGAAAAATAAGTGCATACCCATCATAAAATTTTAATTTTTTTGCACTACATTTGACCTAGTCAACAAGATCTGATTTTTTTTGATATGATTTTGTCCACAAAAATAGAAATTCAGAATAGAGACCCCTACTAAAAAATAGAGATCTTTCCAAAAATGCAAAAATTTTAGAAAAATCTCTTCATTTGTGCCCTAGAGACCCATTTTATCAAAATAGACCAGTTTTTGCAAATTGACTATTTGAGCTATTAAATTACATCCAAATTTAAAACACAAATAATAGAACCCCTATAGAATTTGAAGAGCTTTCCGAAAATGTAAAAATTTCAAAAAAATATTCTAATTTGCGTCAGATATTAATTTTTTTATGAAAAATAAAAAAAAATTTATTAAAAATTCAAAATAATTTAGAAAATTCTGAATTTTTTTTCAGAGCTTCTCTGATATGTCTCCAACCTGTAAAAAAAATTTTAGACCAAAAATCTAAGTCATTTGGGAGATAAAATTAAATCTTTGAAACTTTAGGGTTTTAGCTCCAAGAATCAAAATCAGCATGCAAAGGTGGGTGGCCCCACGGTGGGTGCCATAAATGTGTGTGTGAAAATTGTACCTGATATGTAGACACAACACTTCAGTAAAATATTAGAGGTTAGCTATAATCAAAATCGTGCAAAATTGAAATATATCTAACCAAGCGATTTACTGCCTTCTAGTAGGTATGAGATTGATGTTCTCAGATTGTAATCGAGATCAGTGACCTAGACGACACCTAAATGAAGGATTTGAATGCAAAAGATGGATATGAAATTGAATGCAATTAATCTATATTTTTGATATTTTCTATGCAATAAGAATGATAAAAACCGATATGAATCTATGCTAGATGAAATTGATATGCTATGAATGCTATTGAAAATTGATATGCAATGCTAAATGATCTAACAATGAAGATTCTAACAATGATATGAAAACTATGAAATTCTATGCTAAGATATAAAAACTATGCAATTGAAATTGATCTCACAAAGCTTTGAATTCGCAAGTTGATTCCTCAGCCTCCAATTCTCCAGCGTGATTGTACAAAAATATGAGATGCTTGGATGCAAATTTGAGAGATGATTGAGAGATGAATTATGAAGAGCTGAGCCTTGTTTTTATAAAAATCCAGGGCTTTGGAGGTGCATGAGAAAAAGCCATAAATCACTCAAATAACTCAAGTTGATTTTTGAGTTATTTTTAAATAAAGGATAATTAAGTCACAAAAACATGCAAAAAGCTAAGTTTTAACTCAAAATAGAGTTTAGCTTTAATTGATAATTGATAGTTGTTTGCTTTTATGATTGTGCATGTTTTATTTATGAATTAATTTAATAATAAAGTGATTTATTTCCAACTTAACTGCTTTTAAAAATAAAACAATTAATTTATGGGTTAATCAATTATTTAATCAAATTTTTATTAAAAACTATATTATTAAATAATGACAACTTGCTTTAATTAATTAAATAAGAATTTAATCAATTATTCATATGATATTAGATTTATTGTCAAAATTAAATAATAGAATTAATAATAGATAGAATTAAATTTAATTATAAAATTAAGTAGCAAATATTAAATCTAATTAATTAAATATGAAAAATATTTAATTAATCAAATTTTAGGATAAATGTGATTTATTGCCAAATAATTATAAAATTAAAGATAATTATGATGATTAGGAATATTACTAGGAATATTCCCCATGCAAAATTTAAGATAATCAATTATGATTCGATGATGTTTAGATGTGCCTTAGGTTAGGACTTTGATGTCGATTTCGTTCGAATTGAAGATGTAGGAGATTAATGAACTTATAGCCCATTTTTGGGGTATTACATGTGGTACTCCCCGTTTATGATCATTTCATGAGGAAATGTCTTGATAGCTTGCGGGCTGCAAGCTAGGGCATCATGCATTATTTATGAGCTCACTATTTGAGCACCGATTAATCAAATAGGGACATGAGGTGCTCAAATAGTGAGCTCATAAACAATGCATGATGCCCTAGTTGTTGGTAGTTATCTCTTCTATAATGATGGAGGAGTGAAAGGTAATGATCAATGAGGTTTCTGCTATTAGATCATACATTAATACACTTACTATTTTGAATTTGAGCTCAGACATCATGCAATGTTATTGCTGTCATTGCATTCTTGCTGCCATTGTGCACCATATATTATATTATACACATAGAACAATAGGTTTGGGGTCATAGACTTATGTTCAATCCTTAGTAATGGTTTGGGGAACTAATTAATAAATGATTGACTATAGTACCCTAGTTTGTATGATTAGATGATCTTGTTTAATTTATGTTCATTTCATGCAAAGATACATGTAAAGGAAAATAAATTTTTGCATCTAAAGATTACATGTATATATATGAAAAATAATTTGTATACACTATACAAGGAAAATAAATTTTATAAGAAAATGCAAGAGTATAGACATACATAAGAGGATGAACATAAATAATAAGGGTGCCAAAAATTGCCTAAAGTGATGAATTTCTGACCCAGGTATGAATCTAGTGTGCCCCTGTGTGATGCAAAACCTGCAAAGAAAAGAGAGATGGGGGTTAGATAAAAAATATCTAAGCAATGAATGAAATCCTATTACTGATCCTCATCTACAATTATGCATGTGCATATTTAAGCCTTGCACTTCTGAAAGAAAAACCAAGCTCATAGTCTCAATGAAATAAATAGTGTATAAAACAATATATGGTGCACAACAATAGCAAGCATGCAATGACAACAATCCCTATTTTATTACTGATGTCCCTATTTACATCTTTTCATCAAATGACCCAAAAACATCAAGAATGGTCCTATATGGTCGCTAATAGCCAAATTTCAGAAGAATATTAATGAATGAAAACATACATAGGTGGATGAACATAAATAATGAAGGTCCTATATGGATGGTTCTAATGCTTTGCCATTACAACAATTGAGCATTCATCATTTGGTATATGAATAGGTGAAAAATATGTAGACATCTAGACATGTGTACTGTGAGCTTTCCTGCAACAAATGAACTTGTGATGATTTTCACAATAGTACATGTGTTGGAAGGAAAGCTTAGAGTACTGCTTAGGAAAATATGAATGTTCATCACCTGTGCATATCAGAGTTGATCAGAGAAGGTATATGCACAAAAAAACAAACAAAGAGAGATCAAACACTTCACACAATGCTTTGAAGTAATATAAATGATCAAACACTTCAAAATGGGGACATCAGTAATAAAATAATATACTTACTATTTTGAATTTGAGCTCATAAAGATTAAGATATCCCTATTTTATTACTGATGTCCCTATTTACATCTTTTCATCAAATGACCCAAAAACATCAAGAATGGTCTTATATGGTCACTAATAGCCAAATTTCAAAAGAATATGAATGAATGCAAACATACATAAGTGGATGAACATAAATAATGAAGGTACCAAACATTGCTTGAAGTAATGAAGTGTTGACCCAGGGTTCAATCCAGTATGCTCTTGTATGATCCAAAACCTGTAAGGAAGGAAAAGATGGGGTTAGATCCAAATGATCTAAGCAATGCCTGGCACCCTATTACTAATCCTTATCTACAATTATGCATGTGCATAGTCAATCCATACACTTCTAAAACAAACTATGCTACAAAACATGTGCATTCAGGAAACATATGCATGCAATGAGTAAATCAAGACCAAAATAAAGCAAAAAATATGATGTCAAATGTGTTATCAAGAAACACCTCATGGGCTGTGAGTCAACATGGTATATATGTTGTTTATACAAGATCGGTAAAAGAACATCTACAACCTCAACACCATGGCAATATTAATCCAATAACAAGAAATACATTACAAATGCCAAGCTCACGGTCTCAATGAAATAAATAGTGTATAAAATAATATATGATGCCTGAGCTCAAATTCAAAATAGTAAGTGTATTAATAAATGTATGATCTAATAGCAACAACCTCATTGATCATTACCTTTGACTCCATCATTATAGAAGAGATAACCACCTACAACTATATTTCATAATTCCTCTTTTGAAGTCATAGGTTAGTTTAAAATGGAGAAAGTATACAAACTCACCAATTTAATCCCAAAATTTCATAACATTGCATTCTTGTTGCTGTTATGGTGCACAACAATAGCAAGCGTGCAATGACAACAAAAACATTGCATGGTGTCTCAGCTCAAATTCAAAATAGTAAGTGTATTATTTTATTACTGATGTCCCTATTTGATGTCCCTATTTCATTATTAATAAATTTTGGGGTAAAACCTTGCAAGTCTTACACAGACTCAACAACATGGTAGCATTGATCCAATAACAAAAAATACATTAAAAATGCCAAGCTCATGGTCTCAATGAAATAAATAGTGTATAAATAATATATGGTACACAACAGTAGCAAGCATGCAATGATAACAATAACATTGCATGATGCCCGAGTTCAAATTCAAAATAGTAAGTGTATTAATGTGTGTTTGCATGATGCCAAATATTAAACAATGAGCTCATGAACAATGACAATATTAAACAGTGAGCTCATAAACAATGTATGATGCCAGAGCTTGCAGCCCACAAGCCATCAAGACATTTTTTCATGAAATGATCATAAACAGGGAGTACCATATAGTGAATATCAACAACAAAACAAATAAAGATAGATAAAACACTTCACACAATGCTTTGAAAGTAATATAAATGATACCCTAGCTCTCAAAGATCATAGGTCATCAAGCATTCCAAATAAAAAGATGTAAACAATGCCAGTATTAAATAGTGAGCTCATGAACAATGTATGATGCCCTAGCTTGTAGCCCGTGAGCCATCAAGACATTTTCTCATGAAATGATCATAAATGGGGAGTACCACATAGTGAATATCAACAACAAAAAAAATAAAGAGAGATCAAACACTTCACACAATGCCTTGAAGGTAATAGCAACGATGCCCTAGCTCTCAAAGCTCGTGAGTCATCAAGCATTCCAAATGAAAAGATGTAAACAATGCCATTATTAAATAGTGAGCTCATAAACAATGTATGATGCCCTAGCTTGCAGCCCACGAGCGACCAACGCATTTCCTCATGAAATGATCATAAACAGGGAGTACCACATAGTGAATATCAACAACAAAATAAATAAAGAGAGATCAAACACTTCACACAATTCCTTGAAGGTAATAGAAATGATGCCCTAGCTCTCAAAGCTCGTGGGTCATCGAGCATTCCAAATGAAAAGATGTAAACAATGCCAATATTAAACAGTGAGCTCATTAACAATGTATGATGCCCTAACTTGCAGCTTGCGAGCCATCAAGATATTTCCTCATGAAATGATCATAAACGAGGAGTACCACATAGTGAATATCAACAACAAAACAAATAAAAAGATATCAAACACTTCACACAATGCCTTGAAGGTAATAGCAACGATGCCCTAGCTCTCAAAGCTCATGGGTCATCAAGCATTCCAAATGCAAAGATGTAAACAATGCCAGTATTAACATTCATATTTTTCCATTAAATCAACAAATACCATCAAAATGAAATTGAGTTAATGAGAAAACAAAGCTCAAATGACTACCTCAAGTCATGGCTGCCATATAAAGATCAAATGTTAAGGAACTATGTTATAAAATTTCATGCCAAATTTCAAGGCATGAAATTTTATAACTGTACATATATTTTCTTTGACTCCCCCACATTGTAAACTCAATGCTAAGGAGAAAAAAATATGATGTCAGAAAGTATAAAATTTCATGCCTTGAAATTTTATAACATAATTCCTTAGCAGCTGCCATATGAAGAGTAGTGCAAGGTGGCAACTTTCCCATTTTACCACAGTTAGGGCCCTCTTTTACCATGCTTTATGAGTTTTATATTTTTACCATGCTTTATGAGCTTTATGTTTTTTTTAAAGTGAAGACAAAGATTATCTTAATTTGTTATCTTTAAATTTTATCCATTTTATGATTTTAAAAATTGAAATAAAAAATATAAACTTTTAAGAAACTTTTACATCTTTTCATCAAATGACCCAAAAACATCAAGAATCGTCATATATGGTCGCTAAAGGCCAAATTTCAAAAAAATATGAATGAATGTAAACATACATAAGTGCATGAACATAAATCATGAAGGTATCAGGCATTGCCTGATGTAATGAAGTGTTGACCTGGGGTTCAATCTAGTATGCTCTTGTATGATCCAAAACCTGCAAGGAAGGAAAAGATGGGATTAGATCCAAAGAATCTAAGCAATGTCTGGCACCCTATTACTAATCCTCATCTACAATTATGTATGTGCATAGTCAAGCCATACACTTCTAAAATGAACTGTGCTACATAACATGGGTGTGTGTTAATGTGATTCAAAAGCTATTATGCAAGATTATTTTATTATTGAGATAAGGATATCTTAATTCTACAAGAATAAATGTTTTGAGAAATATTTGAATTTAATTTTGACAATAACATGAGGAGTGATATATTTCAAGCTTCAATGATAATTCATACCACACAGTGTTCGTAGATTACGTTCAATGTGTTATTTACGCTTGTATTGGTGGAAAAACTCTTGAAAATGCGCAAAAGAGATTGCATTCAACCATGTTGTTTACATGACACATGTAGTTTACCTCCAGCCTAAATTAGCATTGCGTACAAATCTACAGACACATCATGGTATGAAGCCTCGTTGAAGCTTGAAAATGATAAGCATTATGATGCTGAGGTATGGTGTGGTAAGCACAAGTATAGTTTCTCGTAAGCTGCTATTGGTATAGTTTTTTTTTTCAATACTTGTAGAATCCAGCTTCTCC
Source organism: Chamaecyparis obtusa (assembly GCA_027943335.1). NCBI lineage: Eukaryota > Viridiplantae > Streptophyta > Pinopsida > Cupressales > Cupressaceae > Chamaecyparis > Chamaecyparis obtusa. The sequence continues at coordinate 377,022 of BSBK01007290.1, read as the reverse complement.
TATACTTACACGTATGTATACATTTTGGGCTTGGCTTTAATGTCATGTAAATTTGAGTGAAATGATAATAATATTTAAGAGCAACAAGTATGACATTTTAAACAAGTATGCATATACATTATATAATAGGAGTGATATATTTTAATGGAAACACTTAATGAGAAGGATGCCTATATAACAGGACAAGTGATATATTTTAATGGCAGTGGACATAGAAATTGCAATGAAACTCTATAATTTATTATTGTAAGTGGATATAGAAATTGCAGTCTAAGTAGTAGGATGATTGTAAGTGGACATAGAAATTACAGTGAAACTTTGTAATTTATTATGGCTCAGTGTTGTATATCCATAGTCAATGTCTATTTAAACTTTAAGATGATACTTATATGATGGCTTAAGTTAATTATTCTTACCTTGAGACTAGTACACCATGGGATTAGAGGATGGTTGTTATAATAGAAACTATGTGTTTGTGGGATACTTTTATATTTTGTATTAAATGATGATACATATGTGTTTCTTCCTTTTACAACAGTTTATATTCTGATACTTATATTTTGAATTGTCAAATGACCAATGAGTGATTATTTCAAAAGTGTATCATAATTAAAGGCATGTGAATTCATATTGTACTTAATCTGAATGCCACTTTGTAATGTTTTTACTTATGATATTAATCTTAATATATCCCTATTTTATTACTGCTGTCACTATTTACATATTTTCATCAAATGACCCAAAAACATCAAGAATGGTCCTATATGGTCACTAATAGCCAACTTTCAGAAGAATATGAATGAATGAAAACATACATAAGTGGATGAACATAAATAATGAAGGTACCAGACATTTCTTGAAGTAATGAAGTGTTGACCTGGGGTTCAATCTAGTATGCTCTTGTATGATCCAAAATCTGCAAGGAAGGAAAAGATGAGGTTAGATCCAAAGGATCTAAGAAATGACTAGCACCCTATTATTGATCCTCATCTAAAATTATGTGTGTGCATAGTCAAGCCATACATAGACTCAACAACATGGTACCATTGATCCAATAATAGAAAATACATTACAAATGCCAAGCTCACGGTCTCAAATATGAAATAAACAGTGTATAAAACAATATATGGTGCAAAACAACAACAAGCATGCAATGAAAATAATAACCTTGCATGATGCCCGAGCTCAAATTCAAAATAGTAAGTGTATTAATGTATGTTTGCATGATGCCAGATATTAAACAATGAGCTCATGAACAATGCCAGTATGAAACAATGAGCTCATGAACAATGTATGATGCCCTAGCTTGCAGCCCGTGAGACATCAAGACATTTCCTCATGAAATGATCATAAATGAGGAGTACCACATAGTGAATATCAACAACAAAACAAATAAAGAGAGATCAAGCACTTCACACAATGCCTTGAAGGTAATAGAAATGATGCCCTAGCTCTCAAAGCTCGTAGGTCATCAAGCATTCCAAATGAAAAGATGTAAATAATGTCAGTATTAAATAGTGATCTCATGAACAATGTATGATGCCCTAGCTTGTAGGCCATGAGTCATCAAGACATTTCCTCATGAAATGATCATAAACGGGGAGTACCGCATAGTGAATATCAACAACAAAACAAATAAAGAGAGATCAAACACTTCACACAATGCCTTGAAGGTAATAACAATGATGCCCTAGCTCTCCAAGCTTGTGTGTCATCAAGCATTCCAAATGAAAGGATGTAAACAATTCTAGTATTAAAAAGTGAGCTCATAAACAATGTATGATGCCCCAGCTTGTAGCCCGCGAGCCACCAAGATATTTCCTCATGAAATGATCATAAACAAGGAGTACCACATAGTGAATATCAACAACAAAAAAAATAAAGAGAGATCAAACACTTCACACAATGCCTTGAAGGTAATAGAAATGATGCCCTAGCTCTCAAAGCTCGTGGGTCATCAAGCATTCCAAATGAAAAGATGTAAACAATGCCAGTATTAAACAATGAGCTCATGAACAATGTATGATGGCTTAGCTTGCAGCCCATGAGCCATCAAGATATTTCCTCATGAAATGATCATAAATGGAGAGTACCACATAGTGAATATCAACAACAAAACAAATAAAGAGAGATCAAACACTTCACACAATGACTTGAAGGTAATAGCAATGATGCCCTAGCTCTTAAAGCTCACGGGTCATCGAGCATTCCAAATGCAAAGATGCAAACAATGCCAGTATTAATATTCATATTTTTCAATTAAATCAACAAATACCATCAAAATAAAATTAAGTTAATGAGAAGGCAAATCTCAAATGCCTACCTCAAGTCATGGCTGCCATATAAAGATGAGATGCTAAGGAACTATGTTATAAAATTTCATGCCAAATTTCAAGGCATGAAATTTTATAACTGTACATTTATTTTCTTTGACTCCCCCACATTGTAAACTCAATGCTAAGGAGAAATAATTATGATATCAAAAAGTATAAAATTTTATGCCTTGAAATTTTATAACATAATTCCTTAGCAGCTGCCATATGAAGAGCAGTGCAAGGTAGCAACTTTTCTATTTTACCACAGTTAGGGCCCTCTTTTACCATGCTTTATGAGCTTTATGTTTTTTTTAAGTGAAGACAAAGATTATATTAATTTGTTATCTTTAAATTTTATTCATTTTATGATTTTAAAAATTGAAATAAAAAATATAAACTTTTAAGAAACTTTTACATCTTTTCATCAAATGACCCAAAAACATCAAGAATTGTCATATATGGTTGCTAATAGCCAAATTTCAAAAGAATATGAATGAATGAAAACATACATAAGTGGATGAACATAAATAATGAAGGTACCAGACATTTCCTGATGTAATGAAGTGTTGACTCAGGGTTCAATCCAGTATGCTCTTGTATGATCCAAAACCTGCAAGGAAGGAAAAGATGGGGTTAGATCCAAAGGATCTAAGCAATGCTTGACACCCTATTACTGATCCTCATCTACAATTATGCATGTGCATATTCAAGCCATACACTTATAAAATGAACTATGCTACAGAACAAGGGTGTGTGTTAATGTGATTCAAAAGCTATTATGTAAGATTATTTTATTATTGAGATAAGGATATCTTAATTCTACAAGAATAAATATTTTGAGAAATATTTAAATTTAATGTTGACAATAACATGAGGAGTGATATATTTCAAGCTTCAACAAGACTTCATACCACGCTGTGTTCGTAGATTATGTTCAATGCGTTATTTATGCTTGTATTGGTGGGAAAACTCTTGAAAATGTGGAAAAGAGATTGCATTCAACCATGTTGTTTACATGACACATGTAGTTTACCTCCAGCCTAAATTTGCATTGCGTACAAATTTGCAGACACAATGTGGTATGAAGCCTCACTGAAGCTTGAAAATGATAAGCATTATGATGCTGAGCTATGGTGTGGTAAGCACAAGTATATTTTCTCATAAGCTGCTATTGGTATATATATATATATATATATATATATATATATATATATATATATATATATATATATATATATATATATATATATATATATATATATATATATATATATATATATATATATATATATATATATATATATATATATATATATATATATATATATATATATATATATATATATATATATATATATATATTTTCAATAGTTGCAAAATCCAACTTCTCCTATACTTACATGTATGTATACAGTTTGGGTTTGACTTTAATGTCATGTAAATTTGAGTGAAATGGTAATAATATTTAAGAGCAACAAGTATGACATTTTAAACAAGTATGCATATACATTATATAATAGGAGGAGTGATATATTTTAATGGCAACACTTAATGAGAAGGATGCCTATATAATAGGAGGAGTGATATATTTTAATGGTAGTGGACATAGAAATTGTAGTGAAACTCTATAATTTATTATTGTAAGTGGACATAGACATTGCAGTGTAAGTAGTAGGATGATTGTAAGTGGACATAGAAATTGCAGTGAAACTCTGTAATTTATTATGGATCGGTGTTTTATATCTATAGTCAATGTCTATTTAAACTTTAGGATGATACTTATATGATGGCTTAAGTACATTGTTCTTACCTTGAGACTAGTACACCATGGGATTAGAGGATGGTTGTTATAATAGAAACTGTGTGTCCATGGGATACTTTTATATTTTGTATCAAATGATGATACATATGTGTTTCTTCCTTTTACAACAATTTATATTCTGATACTTATATCTTGAATTGTCAAATGACCAATGAGTGATAATTTCAAAAGTGTATCATAATTAAAAGTATGTGAATTCATATTGTACTTAATCTAAATGCCACTCTATAATATTTTTACTTACGATATTAATCTTAATATATCCCTATTTTATTACTGATGTCCCTATTTACATCTTTTCATCAAATGACCCAAAAACATCAAGAATGGTCCTATATGGTCACTAATAGCCAACTTTCAGAAGAATATGAATGAATGTAAACATACATAAGCGGATGAACAAAAATAATGAAGGTACCAGACATTGCCTGAAGTAATGAAGTGTTGACCCTGGGTTCAATCCAATATGCTCTTGTATGATCCAAAACCTGCAAGGAAGGAAATGATGGGGTTAGATCCAAAAGATCTAAGCAATGCTTGACACCCTATTACTGATCCTCATCTACAATTATACATGTTGCATAGTCAAGCCATACACAGACTCAACAACATGGTAGCATTGATCCAATAACAGAAAATACATTACAAATGCCAAGCTCACGGGGTCTCAATGAAATAAATAATGTATAAAATAATATATGGTGCACAACAACATCAAGCATGCAATGTCAACAATAACATTGCATGATGCTCAAGCTCAAATTCAAAATAGTAAGTGTCTTAATGTATGTTTGCATGATGCCAGATATTAAACAGTGAGCTCATGAACAATGCCAGTATGAAACAGTGAGCTCATGAACAATGTATGATGCCCTAGCTTGCAGCCTGCGAGCCATCAAGACATTTCCTCATGAAATGATCATAAATGGGGAGAACCACATAGTGAATATAAAAAACAAAACAAATAAAGAGATATCAAACACTTCACATAATGCCTTGAAGGTAATAGAAAAAATGCCCTAGCTCTCAAAGCTCGTAGGTCATCAAGTATCCCATATGAAAAGATGTAAACAATGCTAGTATTAAACTATGAGGTCATGAACAATGTATGATGCCCTAGCTTGCAGTCCATGAGCTATCAAGACATTTCCTCATGAAATGATCATAAACGGGGAGTACCACATAGTGAATATCAACAACAAAACAAATAAAGAGAGATCAAATACTTCACACAATGCCTTGAAGGTAATAACAATGATTCCCTAGCTCTCAAAGCTCGTAGGTCATCAAGCATTCCAAATGAAAAGATGTAAACAATTCCAGTATTAAACAACAAGCTCATAAACAATGTATGATGCCCTAGCTTATAGCCCGCAAGCCACCAAGACATTTCCTAATGAAATGATCATAAACAGGGAGTACCAAATAGTGAATATCAACATCAAAACAAATAAAGAGAGATCAAACACTTCACACAATACCTTCAAGGTAATAGCAATGATGCCCTATCTCTCAAAGCTCGTAGGTCATCGAGCATTCCAAATGCTAAGATGTAAACAATGCCACTATTAACATTCAAATTGGGCCATTAAATCAACAAATACCATCAAAATGAAATTGAGTTAATGAGAAGACAAAGCTTGAATGCTTACCTCAAGTGCTAGTGCCCTCTTCCCACATAGTGCCGGCCTCTTTGCGCACACCAAACTTGAATGCCCTCTTCGCACCATGCAAAAGTGCAGGGTCATCTTCGCAACAGCTATTCGAATTCACAAAAATTACATATGACACTTTCTTTTTTTGTTTATAATCAAATGGGTGTCACAATTACGACATCATCATTGCTATTATGACACCATCGGGGGCACTTGCAAAAAAAAACACAAAAAACAAACACAAATTGTAGTTGCGTCACAAATTGGCATTGAAATTTGACCCCAAATATTATAGTGACGGGGCAATATCTGTATTGGGACCACATAGTCACCAACTATGCCCCTCTTCTTGTATATTTAGTTGGTTTGATAGGTGGTCTATTGATGCCTGATAGGGGTCAACATGGCTTTATGTGCGGCTGGTCGAGTGTGATCAGCCAGATGATCTAGGCCCTTGAGAGATATGCATGGGGTAGTTGCATTCTTCCTCACATGTACCATGAGATCCATGAGATAGTATATTAGCACTTGTGGTCCATGACTGTGGGGAGTGTAGTTTTACAGATCTGGGCATGGGAGCATATCCCTATCACACGTCCCATAGTGGATAGGCACCATGATGTTGGGCTACCTTACATATTCATGTACTCTAGTCTTATTCACCAACCCCATCTGGGCAAGTTGGAGTATTGGTGTCATCTTCTAGATGATGTCACTTATGTAGTCTGGAGGCCGTATATAGGTTGTGAGGCTTGGCCCTTTGATGTGAGACAAATGCCATTTTTCTTTCAGAGTACATACCTGGTGGGGAGGACCCACTAAATTGTTGAGTGGTTTTTGATCACATGCGTGTGTTGATAGTATGGATGAGTATAGAGCATGTCCCATGAGACATGCTTATATGCTCGTATCAGGAGTGAGGAGGCCTAGTGGGGAGCCCAGTTGGTGTTTGAGACAACTATGCACAAGATCTCTCAGATGGATCATATTGATTGGCATATTCAGGCACATGTGCATGATGTAGGAGTTACAGATGAGTATCATGCTCATTATCATAGACATCCATATCCTAGATTTACTGTGCCTGACGAGGCCATTCTACGGATTGAGGATGCATTGGATTATGACCCTAAGGATGATGGTGGTGGCTGGGGCTGAGCTGCTCAAGGTGGTGATTGGGGGAGAGGGTGAGATGGAGAGAGGGATGGAGGGAGAGATGGAGCTCGTGGAGGCAGAGGTGATAGAGATGGAGGAGATGGCAGGGGTGGGGGTGGAGGGGGAGGCGTAGGGAGCAAAAGACGATGGGCCTCTGGGGGGATTCTAGTCAGCATAGACAATGGAGAGCATGGGTTACTCCTCCTCAGAGGGATATAGGACCTTTGTTGCATAGAGATGAGCACTCCCAAAGAGCTGCAGGGGGAGGAGATTAGGATCAACAGCAGCAACATGCACCTCAGGATCCATGTGCAGGTGGTGATGGAGACAAATTATCATAGTATGTGTAGGAGAGAGCTGCATTAAGATTAGAGCTGGTGACCCTCTAAGCCCATTTATTAGAGTGGGATGCACACTTGGTGCTTTTGAGGGTAGAGAGGGACACACAGATGGCACAACTAAGAGCAAATAGAGATACCCAGCTAGCACAACTAAGGACATCTAGTGAGACATAGATAGTACAACTAAGGGCACACAAGGATACTTAGCTAGCCTAGCTGAGGGTGAAGCATGATAGATATGTGCACACAACCACTCACCAGGGATAGAGGGCCACCTATTATTTTACCTTGTATTATGCTACAATTCCTGCTGCCCAGAGGGCTCCTCTGTATTCAGTTATAGCACATCAATCTGAGTGAGCCATGCCTCCTCCACCACCACTTGGAAAAGAAGATGCACCCCCTCTTGATCCTCCAGAAGAGGATGAGGGGGGCAGTGAGGTGTAGACCTCTGTGTTTATTCATATTTGTATCTCTAGACATATTATACTTTATTGGATATCTTGTACTTGTACCATTTTTGATTGATGCACTTGTTCGATGGACTCTATACTTTGTTGATACATTGTTTCATGTTCTGACATACTGATACTTTGATACACTGATGATTTGATATACTGATTTTGATACTTGATTATGGATATTCTTGATGCTTTATCATGGATATTTCTAATATTCTGCTATGATAATGTATTGATGCCTCTGCTGATTCTGATATGGATGTCTCATTTGATATTGTTGTTTCTTCATGTGATGTTTTCAATTTCTACACATGTGATATATCTGATATTTATCTTATGCTTTGGATATTGATGCGATTGTCATACTTGGCCAAGATTATATTAGGTGACAATAAAATGATGTCATTATATATTTCACTGATATATGTTCATGGTTTTGTTATTTTTAAAGCTTTTACGAATGCATGGATGCAACTTTATTTTATGTGTATGGATGTATGAGATGTATTGTGATGCGATGTATGGATATCTCATTTTTATTTATGTATGGATGAATATGGATGCATAATGCAAATGGTTTTATGACATGAAATATATTTATGAATGCAAATGGATATCAGTGATTTATACTTAGTCATCTTAGTTTTAGCTCTTTTATGATTTCATGATGTACTTGGTCACATATGTCAAATGGTTAATGTCTCCAGAATTTTCAGCTCATATTAAAATGTTTTAGATAGATTTTAGCCTATATCAATGCTTCAGATAGTTGAATCCACACTTTCATGCTTATGCAAAATTAAAATGAATGCAATTTAAATTGAACTTCAATGAAACTAAAAACAATGAAATGCATCTAAATGAACCTAATGCAACTTAATATGATATGCAACTAAAATGAACTCTAATGCAATTAGAATGAAATGCACCTAGACTAAGACACCTATAATAGTCACTATTTATTCAAAGTGGGTTGTTTCTCATCATAGAGCCTTTATTAGCGGGACCTCATTAGGATAGTACAATTTTCATTGATAGATTTAGCAATCCTGAAAATATGAATACATCCTTTTTATTCGCCATATTGAAAGATAACCTAAACATTAAAGCACATAGCTAGAATGTTTAGTCAGTTACTTCTTTTTTGATACAAACCATTTCTTTTCTGGTGCATCATGTGTAAGTATATACCCGCAATGATCTTTCATTTTGTGTTCATATCCTAGGGTATAATCTGATTTACCATGCACTTTACTAGGAAGTAATTTATCTTTGTTAGTTTTAAACAAGCAAGGAAATAGATCCAACCTCACTAAGGTTTTCATAGGAAATATGTTGAGGTATACATGGCATTCCAATCGTGATGGAGGCACTTATAGTAGACACCCATCCCCCATGATTACCTTAGATCATTGGATTTATTACCACAAATTGAAGACAAAGAAAACATCATACCCCCAGTCATTGTTTCTCTAGTCCAGAGACATCATTGAGTCACTCAAGGAAACATAAAAATCAAAAATTGATAATAAGAAAAATTCATTATCTTTTAGCATGATCATTGTATTTGCATAAAAGAAATAGACAATTGTGATTATAGTGTTTAAAAACACTTTTGATTAATCTTGCAAACACACGCATAAAAATTATTATCAATCAAAGATTATCCTTTATCCAAAAGTTGTTTTACTTGTTTTTAGTGTTTAGAAACACTCTTTTCATCATGACATTGTGTTGAGAAACACATTTTAGTCTAGCTGGTTGGCATTTAAAAATACCATTTTTTCATAGTTTATTGTCAATTGTAGTCGAGGGTGGTATTGAAAAATACCGTTGTTCATAGTTTATTGTCAATTGCGGACTCAACATCCTATCAACGAATGTGATTTTGATCAAATGAACCCTAGGGAAAATAGTTTACCTAGGACCTTAATGTGGACAGATTCCAAACTTAGGAAGACACATCTTTGGATAGTTTGTTTAGGATTTGGTGCGTCACAAAAGTGACTGAAGGATATATACAAATTGATATTTACAGAGGCCAAATGTGCAAGCGTTGTCTTGATAGATAGAGCATTGATTACAAGTGGCACCTATTTACCAAGTTTTCACATGGCCACAATTTTATTCTATTTTTGCTATCATGGCACATGTTTACTAGGTTTTCACCAAGACACTTTTTATCTTTTCCAATTTTTTTGTTCTTTTTGATTATCTATTTTTTTTTGTATTTTTCTCTTTTTTGATTTTTTTGGACTCACCAAGGTGCCTATTTGCTAGGTTTTCACCAAGATGGTCATTTTTTGAGGATCCATTTTTTCTATTTTTAAACTTTTTTCAAGACTCTTTTCACTGTACAGGAGCTACCTCCAGAATGTCCAACATAAAACCTTTTCAGATGTAGAGTGTTGATTGGATCTAGTAAAACATCTTCTTTAGGCATAGCCAATTGATAGGCTCTTGATCCAAATGTTGTTGTAATGACAAAGGGACCCAACCAGTTGGGTTAAAACTTCCCCTTTTGTTCTCAATTCTGTTGGTTCTTAGGATTTTCTCTTAGAACTAGATCTCCTATCTGAAAACTTCTTGGTTTCACTTTCTTGTTGTATCTTCTTGATATTCTCTTATGGTAAGCTTTGAGATGATCAAACACCTATTTCCTGTGCTCATCTAGCAATTCTAGTTCTTGTAGTCGAGAGACTCTATAGTCCTCATCAGTGACTAGATGTTTCAATGATACCCTCAGTGATGGAATCTCTACTTCAACTGGTAATACTACCTCTGATCCATAAACCAATGCAAAAGGAGTTGCACCAGTTGGTGTTCTGATGCTTGTTTTGTAAGCCCACAATACTGGATTGATTTTCAAATGCCAATCCCTTCCTAATTTTTTGACTGTCCTATGCAAGATTTTTAGAAATGTTTTTGTTTGATGCTTCAACCTGTCTATTACGTTGAGGGTAATAGATCAAGGAACATTGTTGAGTGATTTTGAATTGAAGACACAACTCATCTATGTCTTTGTTTTTGAATTGACCCCCATTGTCAGTCACAATCAATGAGGGTATGCCATAATGATAGATGATGTAATTCAAGATGAACATTGAGATTTGTTTTCCTGTTGCATTGGACAGTGGGACAATTTCCACCCATTTCGTAAAATACTCAGTTTGCAGTGATGATGTATTTATGTCCATTAGATGAATTTGGGTAAATCTGACCAACCAAATCAAAGGCCCACTATTGAAATGGCCAATGGTTATGAAGGGAATCAACTCTCTAGCTGGTGCATGTATCAGATTTCCACGGATCTAGTATTTCTTATAAGTTTTTGCAAAGTGGATGGCATCTTTCTCCATAGTGGGCCAATAATATCCGACCCTTAAGAGTTTTTTAGCTAATGAAAAACTATTCGAGTACCATCCACACACACCTTCATGAACTTCTTTTAATACATGATTAGACTCTTCATGTTCTAAACACCTAAGAAGCGTGCCATCTAGACTATGTCTAAACAAGTCATTAGCGATGATTACGTAACATGATGCCGCTCTTATGAGGGATCTCTTTTCATTTCTAGAATAGCCTTTGGGAATTGTTTGGTCTTTAAGATAGGAATAGATATGGGCGTACTTGGATAACACTTGGGTTTCCAGGGCACAAACAATTTGGGATTTAGGTGAGTCAGAAGCTGGGAAAGGGAGTTCTTCCACTAGGAAGTCATAGCGAAATTGGTGTTCCTCCAATTGTAACATGGATGCTAAGGTAGCCATCACATCAGTTGCCCTGTTCTCTGATCTTGGAATTTGTTGAAATGTAATGAAGACAAATTACTTTTTCAAGTCATCCACCATTGTTTTTTAGGGCATTAATTTATCATCCTTCATCTAATAATCACCATTGACTTGATTGATAATGAGTTGCAAGTCTCCATAGATGTGTAACTCAACAATTTTCCATTCTATCACCAGCTTAAGCCCATTCACAAGAGCTTCATAATCTTCTATATTGTTGGTGCATGGAAAAATCATTTTGTAAGCTTTTGGAATCTTATATCCTTGTGGTGAGATGAATAGGCACCTAGCTCATGATCCCTACTGTGTTAAGGAGCCATCAAAATACATTTTCTAGGGGTGTTCTATTAGGTGCATGATAGATTCATCTAGAAACTCCACAAGTAATGTCTTGTCATTAGTTAATGGTGTCTCTGCAAGTTGATCAACAATCACTTGCCCTTTAATAGCTTTTTTGTCCACATATTCAATATCAAATTCACTTAGGATCATGACCCACTTAGCTAGTCTTCCTGTCAGCATTGCTTTGTTCAACAAGTATTTAAGTGGATCAATTTTAGCTACCAGATTTACCTTGTGTGCTAACATGTAGTGTCTAATCTTTTGAGATGCGAACACCACTACTAAGCATGCCTTTTCAATCATTGAATAGTTCAACTCAAATGTCACCAAAGTTCTATTGATGTAATATATGACTCTTTCTTTCTTTGCTTCATCTTCTTGTGTGAGTAAGACACCTAATGATGTATCCGTAGTTGAGATGTAGAGCAATAGAGGTTTCCCATAAATTAGTGCCATTAGAATTGGAGGATTCATCAGATATTTCTTAACTTGGGTAAAATTGTCTTCACATTGCTCATCCCATGTGAAAGTGGTTCCCTTACGCATCAAATTGGTGAAAGGTTGTGCTTTGTCCGCTAGTTGAGAGATGAATCATCTTATGGACTATAGCTTGCCTTGAAGTGTTCTCATTTGATTGATATTCCTTGGGGGTTGCATCTCTATAATAGCTTTTAATTTCCCTAGATCCACTTCAATTGCCTTCACTAAAACTATGAATCCTAACAGTTTTCCAGATGACATGCCAAATGCACACTTTTTAGGATTAAGTCTTAAATGGAACTGTTCCATTCTGTCAAAGATCTTCCTTAGGTCCTCTATGTGTGTAGCTCTTATCTTTGACTTAGCCAAGGTGTCATCTACATAGTCTTCCATGTTCTTATGCATCATGTCATGGAATATAGTGGTCATTGCTCTTTGGTAAGTTGTCCCTGTGTTCTTTAGACTGAATGGCATTACATTCTAGCAATAGGTCCCCCAGGCACATGTGAATGCTATTTTCTCTTGATCCTCAGGATAAATTTTGATTTGATTATATCCTGAAAATACATCCATTAATGAATACATTTCAAAGCCTGTTGTTAAGTCCACAATCATATCAATGTTTGGAAGTGGAAAATCATCTTTAGGGTAAGCCTTGTTGAGATCGCTAAAGTCTGTGCAAACTCTGATGGACTTATCTTCTTTAGAAATAGGAACAATGTTGGAGATCCACTCCACATAATCAATAGCCCTAATGAATCTAGCCTTAAATAGTTTTTCCAATTCTACTTTTACTAGCAATGCCACATGCGGATTCATCTTTCTGAGTTTTTGCTTTACTAGTTTTACATCGGGTGAAATAGACAAGTGGTGCATGATCAAATCTGTATCCAATCCAGGCATGTCTAAGTAGGACCAAGCAAAGTTGACCTTCTTTTCTTTGAAGAAATTGGTGAATTGGATCTTTTCATCTTCTGGCAATGACTGAGCAATGTGAACTAGCTGAGGAGCTTTTGTTGTTCCCAAATTAATGGGTGTAAAGGATAAAATATGGATGAGGTCCTAGGGAAATGGCTTGCACATAAAAGAGACCCCAAAGCCAATATTTTATACTTACATTGAATTGTATTGATATGGAAAGTAAATATAGATAATTAATATTGAAATTAAGAAATAAAGGTACTTACCTCTGAAAAAGAATCAGCTGAAAACCCTGTCAAATGATCTCAAAAATTGTTGATTCCCCCAATTCTAAATTGAAACTGTGAGATCTACAAAACCCAGAAATATTTTTTCAAGAGTAGATCAGTTTGACTTTGACCCTCATAAAAGGTAAAAGGCTACATTTTTATTCTAAAGGTCAATTTTGACTTTGTTCGCAGATCTTAGAAGTTCACCGAAAAGGGTATCCAAATCCAATCTCAGATTTGAAATTCCACACCTGTACCTACAAGAAAAATAGTTTTCTTTATTGGGGGGGGGGGGGGGGGGTTTCCTCAGTCAAACCCCAATTTAGGAATTAACCTTGAAATTGAATTGAAATTGCTGGAATAAACAAAGTAAATGGAACAATTCACCTTGCTTGAGTTGAAACCCTTGTGGAGGATTCAAATCCTTGAATCCACAAGAATGGATGAATGTAGAATCATATGTAGGATGTCTCCAATCAATTGTCTTTAGATCTTGAACACCAATCTTGAATGGATCTTGAATTTGGAAGAGGCTTGAATGGAAATGGAGGAATCTTCAACAAGAGAGCTCCATAGAGCTTGAATCCTTCAATGGCTTCTAATGGATCTCCTTGATGAATTGAATGTTTGAATGCTTAATCTTCTTGCTTGAGAGCTTGAGAGATGGATTGCAAAAACTTGATGGAGAAAATGAGAGAGGAAGGCTCCCTTTAATAGTGATCTAAGGCACAAGAGGAGCCTCGTAGAAAACAATAATTAAGGGCCCATGGCACAAAACTCTAGAGAGGTGCACATGGAGAGGAAATTAAATTAAAGTCTTGACACAAAACTCTAGAAGAGGACCACCCTTAATATGGAAATAAAATAATTATTTAAGAGCCTTGTTACAAAATTTGAGGTAAGGCCAACCCCAAAGTTAATTTGAGCATTAGGCACAAAACTTGAGAAAGGCTAATCTCCAATAATAAATTAGGAATCCTATACAAATATCGAGAAATGTCCACCTCAAATATTAATTTGAGAATTTGACACTTAACCCGAGAAATAATGGCCCCGAAGAGGGAAAGTGCAAGATTTTGATGAAACCCCAAAACCGGAAGCTAACCCCGAGGATCTCGGACCCTAGGGTTAAGGATGAGGTTGTTCCTGACCAGGTCAAGATCGAGGTTGACCTTGACCTAAAAAGGTCAACCTTGACCCTGAGGTCAAGAATCTCAGGTTCATAGTCCAAAATGCTAGGAAGAAGTGGAAGATGGGGTAGAACAGGGGGAAAAGCCAGATCCAAGTCAAATATCCATTCAAGGCATTCGACATGACCCCAAACCACTTACTCGGAGGGCTAAATGCTCTTACCATGGAAGTGCTTCTATTTTAAGATGATATAATGGGTTGTGTAGGTTCAATAAAAAATGATGATCTTTCTTGAAAGTGATTAGGGAGGATATCAAGAATCCCATCCTTTGGCACCTCTAGGAGGTTTTCACCATTGGATACATCTTTTTTATTTTTCTCTTTTAGGATCTGATACTGCCACTAGGTGGTTTTCATGATTAGACCTCTTGTTCTTTTTCTTTTTCTTTTTGAGACTGAGAAAATTGATATCCTCCTCAGTCATGATTTCTCTCCTTACGTTGGTGGAAGAAGGGAAGGGTTCACAAGCATTAAGATAACAGGCTATGGAATAGTCATTGTCAAAGGATAGCAAACTTGTGGATTTGGGCTCAGTCCAGTTTATTAGGTCAGGGTACATTAAGGATATAGACTCAGTAGGTTCAAGAGACAACACCACATTGTTATCAATGTTATTAACATGTAAGACATCACCCATTAGGTTTTCTTCTAAATAAGTGTTAGGATTATTAGAGTCATGTTCGTTATTATTAGAGTTCACGTTAGTGTTATGAAAATTTAACTCTAGTGATCTAACATTTGAACTTTCTTCTTCTTCAGTTAAGACTCTAGGTGAAAATTTTTGTATCATGTCTATCTCTATGTCCATGGTAGCATTAGAAAGGACATCCCACTCATATTCATGCGAGTCTACCTGACTATAATCTGAAACCCCCAAGAAGCGGGCAATATTCATGGGTACTTCATCTTCTTCATTAGCATGGTTTTATTCTTCTTGCAATAGTTCTTGTGGAGTTGTCATTTCTGGTTCTTCATCAAAATGAGGTGTGTCAAAAAGAAGAAGCCCTTGCTCTTGTTCTTCCTTAGGTTCTCCCGCTTGTTCTTCATTTGGTTCTTGTCTGAGATTAGCACCAATTTTTGATAATTGGTCTCCTTGTAATAGTAGCAACCTTTCATAGGCAACAGGTTGTCCTTCTACTTCTTCTTCATCATCTGAGTCTCTTGATCTATCAAACACAAGACCTCTCTCTGCTATAGGATGAAATCTTGCTTCTCTGAAGCCCAATCCAGTCTTGTCTCTAGGATTTCTGAAATCCATGTGTAGGGGTTCCACTAGTCCTTTGTTATGTTGTCACAATGGTCCTTTTACTTTGTAACCCATCTGTTTCATGATTTCGTATCCCTTTCCATATTTTTCAGGAGCTATTTCCACATGTTTTACATTTCCATCCTCTTCATTTTCTTTGTAAAGCCATTGCAAAACAACCTTTTCTTCATTTTCATCTTCAAGGGATATTTTTTCTTTGACCATCCTAGTTCCCTCATGTATAGTTAAAGCACTACCATTGGAAGGTGTAAATGTTGATGAAGGTCTTCCTTGTGTTCTAGGAGATATAGGAAGATCTGTTAAAGACATTGTGGGGTCTATCTTGTATTCTCCCATGCTTGTTTCTTAGATGTTGATCTTTTTAGCAAAGCTTTTTAGAACCATTTCTTTGGATGTTTCCACCTTATAGGAGCTTTCCTTGTTATGAGGAACCATGCTTTTTGCTTTCTTGAGATTATTGCAAGAATATGTAGTATATGCTGGAATAGTGACCCGCACTCCATTATGAGGAAATTTCAGACATTGTTGGTACGTTGAAGGCACAACCTGCATTGAGTGTATCGATGGTCTTCCAAGAATAATGTTGTAAGCAAGGGGTAGATCAAGAACTTGACATGGGACATCTTTCTCCACTGGTCCCACTCTGATAGGTAAAACAACTAATCCTTTGGATGATCTCTCTTCTTCATCATAAGCCTTGATGATTATCTTTCTCCTAGGATCAATTGCATGTTCTGAGAAGCCCAACTTTTTTATCAAATTGTATGTGCAAATGTTCAAACCAATGCCTCCATCTATCAAGACACGCTTGACCCAGTGTTTATGAATAAGGACTTCTAAATGCAAAGGTTGGTTATGTGGTTGGATCAATGATTTGTCATCCTCTTCAGAAAAAGATAGGTAATGTGGGGAATTCAAGTGACCAACCATATCTTGGAATCTATCCACATATAGATCTTTTGGTATGTTAGTGCTAATTAGGGCTTGATCAAGAATCTCCCTATGACTAGGGGAGATTTTCAATAACTCTAGGATATATATTTGAGTGGGTGTCTTTTTTAATTGATCCACAAGATTAAACTTTGGAGGTAGCACCGCTTGTTTAGATGCTGTTACTATAGTAGTTGGTTCTTTAGATGTTGAAGCCCCTTTGAGAGTGAGCTTAGCTTGACTTTGTGCTACAACATTAGAGGATTCAACTTTGTTTTTAAATCCTCTTAGAGTGATCATATTGATGGAATATTTGCATGGTTCCACCATATGAATTACATTGTCATTATCAGAATATGTGTAGTTGATTTTGTTACTCTTTGAAGATTCTCCTTTCTCATAGTTAGGTAATGGTGTTTGAAATGCTTTATGGTCATTGTTTGTGTGATGTCCATCTACCTTGAATTTTCTTTCTTCACACAAATCTTGGATGACATGTCTCAAATTCATACAATTGTTGGTCTTGTGTCCCTTGTTACGATGAAAATCACAATAATCGTTATTGTTCCACTACTTGAGTTTTATTTCTGGTTCCCAAGGTTTAGAATCAGGGATCATGATGATTTTGTTATCCACGAGTGATTTCAAGACCACTTCCAAGGTCTCTCCCAATGGTGTGAATGTCCTCTTTGGTCTTGCTGCCCAAGGCTCTCTTTGAGGAGGAGGAGGTTTATCCAAAGTTTTATTAGCCGTTGGAGTCATCATAGAATTTGAATTCTTGTTTGCTTGGAGGTTTGTTGTAAGATTAAAGACATCTAGTTTTGGTTTGACATTAGGAGTGTCACCAACTCCATCATTGACCACGTTCTTGTTATTCTTGTTTCCATACTTGTATTTATCCTTGGGGGGATAATATTTGTCTTTATTCTCTTTGTGGATGGAGATTTCACCTTTCTTGATCAAGACCTCCTCAATCTTGATTGCACTATCTATCATTTTATCAAAACTTGGTGGTCCTTGCAATTGTATAGGAAAGTTCATTTCAAGAACCAAGTTATTAATGAAGATGTCCATTTTTTTTTGTTTTCAGGTATCTACCTAGCATATCATGCAAATATTGTTCTCCATCATTGTAGGAAGTTCAAGAATGATTCTCCCATTTTCTGCTTGGTGTTGCACAAATCCAATATTGTTAATACATGTTGGATGTTGTAGGAGTAGTGTTGTATGAATTTTTACATGAGTTCATCAAATCTCTTGATTCCTATGGGTAACTTTGAGAACCAATCCATAGCTTGTCCACCTAAACTTTGTGGAAATAGTCTCATTGGATATGTTTTCTCATGCATGAACTCCATACTGATCTTGCATAATTCCCTCACATGATCTTGAGGGTCTGAATTTACCATGTATTTATCATATGTTGGAATCGTGATATTCTAGGGAAATGGAATCATTTTGAGTCCCTTGTTAAAGGGAAAAGGACACATGTTCTCCAAGGAGTATTGTTGTTTTGGTTTGTCCTTTTCTTTTTTGAGTTCTTAGATTTCTGTTCGTAAAGTAGTTAGTTGCCTTGTTAGAATTGATAGAGGACTAAGGTCTTCCTTTTTCTTGAGTTGAATCACATCATAATCCTTTAGTAATTTCACACCTCTGGAAATGAGTTCTAGGAAGTATTTCTCTTTAATTTCTTCCAAAGCTCTATCAAGGATTTTGTTGAATCATTTGTTGTTTATAACTTTTTGGTATTTTTTTTTAATATGATCTTTGTCATCATCATCATCATCATACTGATATGTTTCACAATATTGTATCTCTTCTTTTTGTTTATCACGTTCTTCTTGGTTATCTTGGTCATGGTATCTTTCATCCCATCGGTAATCTTCTTGGTTGTTCATGTTTATTTATTTGGGTGTCACTGTATGAGTAGTGCTAGGTGTAGTGCCAAATAAGGGATTGATTCTTGAGGTTTCTCCTGTTTCAAATGTGAGAAATTGTACTTCATTTGCGAATGGGTTATTTCCAAAATGCTAAGCTTTGTGCCTTGTAACAACCATGAAAACTGGATTGAGGAACCAATGAATGTCTTGTGTTTAAAAGTGGGTCTGATTGTTTGCAATGTCAGATTGTGGATCCAAGGATGCAAGAGTGGGTTTGAAATGTTGTTTTATAGATCCAACATCAAAGGGTGTCAAAGTGCCCTGTTTGTGAGTTGGGAACCAAAGTGCAAGTGGGTTTGATAGTGTGAAAGTTTTAGCGTCAAAGGGTGTCAAAGTGCCCTATTTATGAGCTGAGAACTTGGTTGTAGCTGATTGGATAAACTGACTCCACAATTGGACAATGCAGATTTGGACCATGCAAGGTGATAAGATGTTTTCAAAGATGACTCTTTCTGGTTATCAAATGACTATGTTTTGGCAATAGGAACTTACTAATGGGCCAAATGGGTATCCAAAAATGTAAAAATCTTGTTTCTGGGGTGTACAGAAGTACTCTTTGTCCCAGATGTGATCCTATATAGTGACTGGTAGATAATTTGGAACCCCATATGTGACTCAGGAAATGGAATGTTCACCAAATGCGACTCAGGAAATGGTGTGACTACAAAATGTGACCCAGGTTTGAACATATGCGATCTGAGATGCAAGATGCGACTTAGGAACACCAGATGCGATCTTATGATGTCAGGAATTTTGCAATTTTAGTATTTTTTAGAAAATGGGTCATGTCTGTCAGATTCCAGTGACTTGTAGGTGCTTGTAAATGCTTTGTGCTTGTTCATTTGGGGAGGATTATCTAAATTTGTATTTAGGACACACCAAGCAATCATTTTAATCAGACACACCTAACATGCCTTTTATTAGGTAGAGATTGAAACCACTTGTTCACTGACTTAGGAACACACCCAAAGAATCCTCAAAATATGGTAGTCCAATAAAATGCAATGGATATTGGAGCCCATATTATCTGAGTAGTAACGTCAATGGGGGCTCGATATGGTGAATGTCTTGGGGTAATTACTATTTGCCTCGCACAAGTGATAACAATATTTCGAGGGTGATCTGGGTAGCATCTAACAAAAGGCTTTTAAAGAAGGCATCCATTCACAACCATCTCCCATAGTCCCACAAGTAGGATTGAGGCCGTAAGCCCTATAGGAACCTAAAAGTGTGTAGTCTCGCAAGCAAGATTTAAGCGGCTCCGCTCTACACAAAATCTAAGTCTATCATTGGGATTGCTCATCAATCTCCCAAGACAAGATAGATCATGTCTTCCAAGGCTTTAGCCTCAAGGAAGCATCAAATTCTATAGTGGGGTGGAAGAGTCGGTGTAAGACTTGTCCCCACTTGGGTCGTTTCGAGATATTTTCCTCAACCGACAGGCCCTCTAAAGGTGTACAATAAAGCAAATGGATAAATGATAGTGAGGTTTGGGTTTCTGATTCTCCAAAAGGGAGAAGAGCATAATCTCCTATCTCATACCAAAAATACCAAACACATCATGCATATTAAGATCCAATTACTCCAATTTGATGCCAAATAACAAGCCAATGTTTGATTTTTTTGATTCTCCCTCAAGGGGAAAAGATCATAATCCTCTAATTGATTTTTAACTTGATCTCAAATTATTTTAATACTCCTAGAAAACCAAGCATGAAGTTTTTATATTTGCTCTTTGGAGGCAACCTGCATGACAAGAATTAGTAATCTTTTATTTGATATTGTCTTGGACAAATGACCTGCAAACCACCATTAGGCTTTTCAAAGTCAAACAAAAACATCAAGTTTATCCATTATCTTGTTAGCTTGTTAGAAATCCAAAATTCAAAGAATTCTCAAATGATAATGCTTTAAAAAAATTGAATATGCAATTGTTAGCATTCATTCCTCAATTTAACTCCAAAGTGTAAGCCAATTTTTGAGTTTCTGATATTCCCTCAAGGGGAAAAGAGCATATTCCTCTGATTGATTTACAAAGTGAAATTAAATTGCAATTAAGTGCTAAAAAACAAAAGCATAGAGTTCATTTTATCCTTTTAAAGAAAATCATAAACAAGGGTTAGCATTTGGGTTTATGTCTTTGGACCTGCAAACCACAGTTAAGCTATCAAAAACCAGAGAAATCGACAAACTAAACTGTCAGGGGTCAGAAAACTAAAAAATGCAATTAATTCCCCCAGATGCGATCCTAAATTTTACCACATGCGATCCTATTTCCCAAAAATGACCCAATTTATCGAATGCGACCTAGATCACCGAATGCAATCCTAGATTTTACCAAATGTGATCCTCCTCCCAGATACAATCCTGGAATTTGGGATGCGATCCAGGAGATGCAGTATATGACTGTGCTTCCCAGATGTGATCCTCTGATAGGAAAAGGCACAGAAAAAGTTAGTTTAAAATGCATGAAAATTAGGAAATCTGGGGCTAGGCCCCACAGTGGGCACCAAAAATGTGTGTGTGAGTTTCCACACTTCAATAAGACATTATCACTTGTTAGAAGGATTAATCAAGCAAATTCAAGAAACTAGCAAGTGAAGTCATCTTATTGCTCTCTAGTTAGTGCAAGTGTGAAATAAGGGTTGTTAGCTCTCAGATTTGACCCTTAAATAGTGACAATGTGACACTAAAATGAGAGATTCAATTGCAATATGTATGAAATTATCTAGATCTATAAAATACTTCTCAATTAAGCATGAAACAAGAATTATTTACCAAATAACCCAATTGAGAGATTTCCTAATTAGCTAACGCATGAAATTAAGCATGAAAACATGAGAATAACTATCAAATTCAAAGCATTAAGAGTGAAAACATTAGCAAGAAGGTTCACGATCCAAAGATTATGAAACCTCCTCCTCCAAGACAAGCTCCAATATTCAAGAAATTAAGATGAGAGTTCTCAATCCAAAGATCAAGAAGCCTCAAGAGTTCACAATATCAATAAGCTAGAGCCAAAATTCCAACATGAAGGAGAGAGAATGAGCTTTTGAAAAAATTCTTTTATAGATTGTGGGAGGAATTGAACGGTTGAGATGCATCTGTGAGGAGTGGTTGATATGCACTCATGCTTGATCCTTGATCCATGTGAGATCCTCTTAATGATTAAAGTGTGCTTGTTGTGTTTGTTTGATTTAAGGTATTTATGATTTTCTTTTAATTAATAACTCTAGCTATGCATTTGGTGAGATTGAGTTAATTAAATAGGCCTAGAGTTATTTGACTTGATTTTGCTTGAAACCTTGGTGATAAATGTTTGATTTAGGATTTGAATGATTCTATTGAATTTTTGGGATTTATGCTAATGATCGGGAATCAAATTAACATAATCAAGATTATATGCCAAATTAAGGGCAAATGGGGCCTTAGGTTCTATTAGCCCGATTTTAGGTGATTACAGGAACACATATTTATATGCATACTCTAGACATAGAAAAAATCTATATTTTGTTTCCAACAAAAGGCAAATCCATCTTCTACTCCCAACAAAAAGCAGGGACCCAATCTCCTTTAGAGCTCTTGTTAATTTTTTGGATTTGATTGTATTTTTTTTCAATATCAATATTTTGGATCATATTCATTATATGTTAGTGAGTTCAAGGAGTATAAAAATGGATTTTTGTAGACCCTAGAAGACTATAAAATACATGTACATAGTGACAGATTGTATCTCAAAAAAATGTACATAAAAACTAATGTTAATTTAATTTGCCAATGTGTTTAGATGCTTTTTGATTTTCACATCAAGTCGTGCCACAATGAGAGATTTTGTCTCAAAAACGTGTGTACATAAAAACTAATGTTGAAAGATGGAATTAGTTTTCCACAATCGATAAGTTAGAACGCAAGTTTTTTAGATTAAATTATGTGCATATTTTTTATCGATGTATCAAATCACACCTAGTTTCTTAGATTTTCTATTTATTTTTTAGGTGGAAAAAATTGTATTATTTCTAAGATATATGAGAATATATGTCGTTTGTTAATATATAAAAAAGTCATAGTTGTACATTTTTTTAGATTTGATGGTGTGATTATATTTTAGATCAATTTTTCACGATTCATGAGTAGAAAATAGAAAAAAATAAAGAGAAAAGATATGAATATTGATTTTTTAAAAATTTCTCTTCCCTTATTTTTCGTTTCATGAAATTTGATGTGAAATATTAATGAGAAAAACCATAGTTAAATCTTTAAACATGTCATAAAGAATGTTATTTTATATGGAGATGTCTATCATGACATAAAAAATGACATGGAAGGCATTTGGAACGTATACCTCATGCATGGCCATACATATCGTGGTGGGTCCAACAATAGTTTATCGCCAATTGGAGACAAACATAAATGAACACAAACAAATGGAGACAAAACATATGATGTTGACCATCATTGGAAAATTTGAGTCGCTAACTACCAAAAAAGGTAGATAAATGAAGGCGAGAAAATGAGAAAACCATGGGAAACTCTTAATTGCATCTTAGTTAATTACAACAAAGCAACCCTTTTTGATAACTACATGCTATAGATATTTTATATTACATACGAGTTCAGAAGTCATATTATAAACCATCAATACATAATTTTAAATGCCAAAAATCCCTAAAATCCCTAAACGCATAGATGGTACAGATGAGTGAACACATTGGGTTTTAAACATTGTTTGTAATTTTTCCACCTCTAGAGAGGATTGAATACATTGCGTTATCAACTATCTCTCTGTAGTTTTGCCACAGTGGCTTCTTGAGAAATACTCAAGGCACAAAAAGAAGAAATCAAGGCAAGAAAAGAGGGGAGTTTGTTGTTGTAGGGTGGGATAACACATACGAGGACAATAAGACAGAAAAAATTAGACATGTTATAGAAAACCCCTGAGAAGATATATGTCAAATTAACCCTAATAGTAAGGGGTTTTTTTTGTTTTTTTTTCTCGAGTATGTATCCTATTCACAGTATAATTAAATTAGAGGGTTGAAAAGGGTTTAAATATTTAAAATTAGAGAGGTTTTTATTGGGTTTTTTTGAATTTCACATTGGTTTTAAGAAATTTCAACCATGTATTTATTTTGAAAACCAATTTAAAAATCAGGGGAGACAATTTTGTGTAGAGTGGGCAAGCAACAACCAAATAAAACTCGACGTCGAGAAAGTGGAACAATGTGTACATGACACAAAAAGTCATGTTAGAATATTTTTGAGGGATAACATGCCATTACGACAATTGCACGATTGGACAACATAAAGTGGAAAGATGACATAATATTAGAATCAGATGCATGTGAAATTAACACCATAGTCTATTGATTCTAATGAGAGATGGGTTTGTGTGGACCACTACTCATGAAACATGGGTCAATGAGTTTGACTCAAAAAACTACACAGTTGAATCTTGATAGGAATATCACAACATTCACATTATTGAGAAAAAATTGTTGAAATCACTCATTTTCAAATTTATGTGTACTCAGTCCAAATGAATTTCAATCTTGGCATGAACTTACAATATTCCATTTTTTGAATATTTGAATTTCCATTTCTTTTATGCATTTCCTATGGGTGATTCATATTTATAGCACATAAGTATGTATCATATGATAGTAAACAACATGTTGGTAGTATTATTTCATAGTTATGCATTCAAGTGAGTTGGTAGATTAAACAAATATTGAAAACCCTAGTATCACTTGGAAATTTGTCAATACAAGCTTGAGGTAAAAAAATTAGGATCATAGTTATAGTGGACAACACTGAAGACTTGAGGAGAAATACTATATAGACAATATGAGTATCCCCCAAAAGTGCAAGAACAAAAATTAAAATTCTGAGTAGTGTGGAGAATTTTTTATATCCATCATGACTAGCAATGGTATGAACTTTAATCAAGAAGATGCTAAAAATTCTATCTCTATTGTTGGGACATGAAATGGTAAACATATAGACTACACATTCCCATGTGTCTAACTTAGAAATTAGGAAACTTTAACTTGAAATATAGAGAAAAGTGGTACTATTGTGCAAGTCTGATACAACAAAACTAACATCACATACTTGATCAGTTGGATTGAAACAATATATCAATTAATTAAAATTTGACATTCGACCATGAGGTTTAGAATATTACACTTTTTCAGTACTCATTTGATATCCATCCATAAACACCATATCAACATGAAGTATTCTTTAAGAATTGTGTAATGAATTGCCCCATATTATCTATATACCAATTATAAATCCATTATAGGACTTGTGAAGTTTTACCATCTCCCTTTGCCCTAACCTCAAGTTGTGATTTCCATATTTTCAAAGTATAATAAAGAATGACATGAAACAAAATAGAGTGACACCTAATGTGCACCATTGAAACATCCACCTAAACATTAAGTAAGGACTTGTGGATAATATATGCAATATATTCAACATAATGAAGGGGTCTTATTTTATCATAGGACTGTACATCTACAATAAGGACTAACAAATGAGTGTGTATTATGTATTCATAACCGAGGCCTAAAATTGGACACATACATTTAATACAATGTGATGAAATAGATTTCCAAAGTTTCATAATAGGGGGGTTGTTGCATTTTCTTTGTGACTCTTCTTTATTTTTTTACAGAGTTTTTCAATCCTAATATTAGGAAAATTTCTCTTCCTGAAACCCCCTAGTTAATCTATCATATTCTCTTCTTAGATCCCTAAAATCATTTGGTGGGATAGGATAAGGATTTAATTTCAAAGTTGCACAAATTATATTGGTTGGTTTTTTATGAGAAATTTTGATTTTGTGTTGAAAAGGGCACCCTTGTCAAGATTATAATTTGTGGCGGTTTCCCTAATTAAATCTAAATTTGCACAAATATTGGGAACAACCAATTTTATTAGTTTATAATTCTAGGTATTTTCATGAAAAGTAAAAGTCTATACTTTCTCCAACATATGCATCACTATTTTTGGTCCTCACAGCTTTTCTATTGATATTCACACCTCTTTTGTTGTTGATAAAAATGATTGGTATCTTGTTACACATCATAACACATGAGTGTTCCCTTCAAGGATACAAATTTCCTATTACTATTTATTTTCTCTAAATCCATACCATTTTTTTCACTCCTTTGACATGTTCTACATACTCATTAGCTTTGCATTGTCTAAATATTAGAATTTATTTGTACCTCTTATAAATGTTAATGAGATCTTTCTATCTATTTGTCACTATTTTGAACATATAAATACCATTGTATTCATCATTAAAATCACTATATTATAGTCTTGGTGCAAAGTGAAGGTCTCTGTATAAAAAATGTATAATCTTTGATAACTTGTATAGTGGATGTAGCATTCAATGTCACTTTGACCCTTCATTTCATTTCTTGCAACATTCTCGATTGTCTTTTTTCACAATATCTATTCATTTTGCATAACTAAAAGCCCTTAATTCATTTTCAAAATCTTCCCTTAACTTTAAAAGTTTGACCTACACAAGCACATGGATGATATCATACATATGTGTATTGATACCACCGATGATAAACTATTTCCATTAATCTTGACTAGAATGATGAAATTATTTATCTTTATTGAATATTGTTATATCCCCTTGGTGACATGAGTTTTTCACATATAACATGTGTGTTGCACTCTTTGTTGGGATGATGAGACATAGGAAATGAAATCTCTTGATGGATTTGGAAGTGTAAGATGATGGTGAAGGAGTTCGTCTATTTCTCATCTAACGATATCACATTGACTCCAATTTATCTTAAACATAATTATAAAGAAAATATGTGTCCTCTTAACAAATTGGATGTATTACTCATTGAGGAATCATTTATTGATGGTTTTGAAGCTACATTTATCTGCAAGAAGATAACTCAAAATCACATAACGATGTGCAAGAAATAAAGCACAAATATGTATTTTTGATTAGTTAATCAAACTATTTCTTTACTTTATAATTGTAAATTTTTTTTTTTATATGTGTCCATCCAACAATTTGACATGTACAATTGTAGTTATTGGTGTGAACATGGTCCATAGGACCATAGAAACAAGCTTCCATGTGAGAGAGGACCTTGATGGTTTAGAAAAAATATGCGATGATAAGTGCCATGTGAATGTGAAGGTGTTCCATGGTTTGCCAGAAGTGGCAATTTTGATATACAAGGAAATGTTTCACATAGATGTCAAGGGTGAGATCTGTCATGGGGTGGAGCACCATATGATGGTGCCAAGGTCTATGTTTTCTCCAAACCTTTTAAATGAATGAAAATATTATATAGAGAGGTTTTTCAATGGATGTAAGTGTTGATGCAATCATATATAGATATTTATATGATCCCATGTTCACTAGCATGTTGGGGAAGAGGGAAAAATTCCTAACACACAAAGATGTCACCAATGCATCATCAAGGGTGCAGTTTATTTGTGCATAAAAAAGATGTAAACGATGCAAAAAGTATTATATAATGGAAAATATGTGACAATGATAACTTCTTTTTCTAACAGCTAGTTGGTGATAACAAACCTTTTATTATGGGAATACAAACTCCTTAAATGCTCGATATGATGGTCCAACACTCATAGCAATCAATGATCTCAATAGATTTGACTTTCATAAAAAATAAGTATGGGCTAAGATACTTGAAAGTTGTGCCAACTACTATATTGAAAAATTTAACCAATTCAACATGTTCATTGATGGAAATGTTTATCGTCATTGTAAGTTCATGTAGTACCAATTGTACTCATTGCTAGTTTTTGATGAGAAGGATTTTGAGGTCCCCATGGCATGGGTTGTGTCATCTTAGAACAAGATTAAGGATATGCACATGTGGTTAGTTGAGGTTCAAAAATGAGGGAAGCTTGCAATATCTGATTGGATGATCAATGCATTTATTGCGAATGATGAAAGTGCAGAGATTCATGCCATACAGTATGCACATGTCTCATTGATTTCAAATGTTCAAATGAAATCATTTGACGTGTTTGTTTGCATTTTATTTATTCTAATGAGATGCTTACAAATTATTGTTCATTACGTTTAGGGAAGTTTTTAAATTTCATGTCCTCCTTTATCTCTAGCATGTGCATTGGGAATGGCTCAAGAATGTGTACATGTATGTGACAAAGGAAAGAGCTATGGATTTATTTAGATAGTTAGGGATAATCATGATAGCCACAAAGGGAAGTAAAGAGAGAATTGTTGATCAGTTGCATGATTTCTTGGATGAGTTCAGTAATCAGCCATGATTTCTAGAGTACTTCACCAAGACATGGTGCAAACAAGAAGGCCATATTGGTGAGAATTAAATTTAACTAATTATCTTTGTCACCATTTTTTAAGTCCTTTTATGTCACATATTTTGAATTGGGCTCATAGTTGTTGTAAACCTTTTTTTTGTAGCTACGTGGGTAAAAAACTTTAAAATATCCCCACATGCTAATCAACAAAAATATTGTAGTTGAGTCATACCATTGAATACTAAAGATACATTACCTTCATGATCATTGAAAGAAGTGCACAAGGAGGATGGACCACATGTACTTTACACTTGTATATCAAATGGAACCATTCTTTAGGCAAAAGTAGAGGTTGCAAGAGTTTGGATTTTAACAAACTACAATGTTTGACATTTGTGGACCAATATGGAGAGGGAAAAAGAGATTCTCAATGTAGACTATATATGAGATGAGATACATAATAGTTGGTACTAGGTTAAAATTCATTCTTTGGGTGCTCAGTACCTTGTGAAGTCATGTAGAGATGACCTATATGTATGCGATTATCCTTGGGCTATGTAGGGAAATACATGCAAGCATGCACTTAAGGTTGCAGCAATGACCAATATCTCATCTAATGATGTAGTTGCTAGAGGTACGTGGATACTATGAAGTGGTGTACTACTTTAACACATGAATTAAATATTTTTTGTATTCATAGACCTTCACTTTAGTCTAACATAATATCATTCTATAGGGGATGTTTCAGTTCCTAGACTATGTGTTGATAATTCAGATGATACATTGACATATGAAGGGGGTACATGAGAATAGTATAGTTGTACCCACTCTTGAACACATTCCTCAATATGTCAATGGTGGTCCAACAAACATGGAAAAAAAGGAAATGTGGAAGGAATAAAGTTCAATGCTAAATACATTATTTAATAAAATATCGTTGACACTTGAACAATGCCAATTGTATGCATCTTGTGTGGAGAGGTTCTTGGTTGACCTTTACCAATGCAATGTATTGACCTTTCATTTTAGCCAACACACTAACCCAACATATACTAGCATTGTTCACTTGTGGCCCTGGTTTAGCTCCACTAGGAACCATGGTCAAGTGTGACAACAACATGGACATAGTAGCAATCAAGACAAGTCCAATGAAGTTCCTTAGTCAGACCAGTTTGTGTTACCTTTTGATAGTGAAAGGAGGAGGAAGGGGAGAACAATAATGTTCAAAGTAGATGAATACATATTAGTGTGGATGGATATATTGGATCCTGCACAAGTTAGTAATGATGACTATAATGAGGTGGTTTCCAACATTCGATGATATATGTATGTTTTGATAATTTATGTATTGTTATTGATCAAATTTGTCCTAATATTTTTGTCTCTTTGTTGAACCCAACAACAACATCTATAGATTGAAGTCCTCGTAGGTGTTTTTCTTTCAACACTTAAATGGGTGGACAAGGTTTGCATGATTTCTAATGATAATGTACCAATTTTATTATTATTTCACACTTTGAATCCTCTTAGATAGATGTTGGCCACTAGATCTCATAAAAGAAACTATTGTGTTGACCAGGTTGACAATATGTGGCCACAAAAGGCAATTTGAACAAGATTGATTGGGTATGTATGAAGATAAATGTGCTTTGATCTTCCATTATGTTTCTTTGTTAAAATTTTGTTCCTTCTTTTATTTCATAGAAATGTTGCATTCATTCACCCATGGTTTTTCATATCTCTGATGAAAGGGAACATGCACTCCACATTTCCTTGTGATTTGATTTCCTCTATGGAAAACATTAGTTGGCATATATTTGATATTGATCTCAAGTGTGAATGTATTAGTCAGAACTTTGTTGTTTGTGTAGAATTATATAGTGAGACCATTGAATACAAAGTAGTTCAAATGAGTTCGTAGTGGTTGTCTCTAATAGACATGTCTTCACATGTATTGAAATATGAACTTGAAGTGGATTGTGTACACACTAAAATGGTGTAATTCTATGAACCATTACATGCAAGGTTGCTCAAGAATGATGCCTCACAAAGCGGCTCATAGTTCTTTATGCATGGAGTTGCAAGGGACTATGATGTATTTGCTCTCAGCTAGAGCTACAAGCTTGTGACCTTGCTAGTCAACCACACAACGAGAGATTCAAATGAGGACAAGGGAAAGAGTGCCAATATCCTCAAGAATCACTATGAAAATGCAATGCAAACTAGTCTAGAGAAATGAGAATGCAATGCAACTAAGCTAGGAAATGGAAAGAACAAGTGTTACAAATCCCTCCTATTAAGCTATGTGAAGTTATGCTATTGCATGAAAGGAAATCTAAGCTATGAAAGTCATGAAAATGAAACTACTATGTAAGAATGTAAACTAAACTATGAAGAAAATGAAGAAATCTAAAGTAGGATGCAACAATGATCTCTAAAAAAGGCTTCAAAGTCCTCAAGGATTCCTGCAGCATAAGGTTAGCATAAAACGTGATATCCAAATGAAGGAGAGAGCTTTCCTTTTATAAGAAATGCAAAGGAGTGGACCATTGAGATTAAGAGGCAAAAGTCTTAATCGGCGGTGGAGCTTAAAAGAGGAGTGATCCGTGTGCACAAGTATACTCCAATAAGAATTGACTTTGTGTCCATGTGAGACAAAAGTGCTTTTTTCCTTTTTGTAAAATAGGAATAATGTTTTATTTGTGCAACTTAGGACAAGAGGAAAGGTGGGGCTTTTTATTTAATCCAAAGGGGAGGAAATATTCCTTTTAATCAAATAAAGACTTAGGATAAATGATTAGCCCATAGGATAAAAATCCAATATATGATCGAAATTAAGACTTGATCAAGAAATTGATAATGTTGAAAATATTGATTATTGATAAAACTAATTCAGGATTGATAAATCAAATAAATGGGGCCCAAAGTCTAGGCGACCATTTTTGGGTGCATACATTTGCCCCTCTTTGACTAATGTGTGATCAATTTGGGAACACATGCAGTCAAAGAAGAATTGAAATGTGAGATCGATCTGGGATCACAAAACAACTCAGATGTGAGGTCGATTCGGGATCACATCCAGACAAACATAGACAAAGGCCTTTAAACATGAGGTCGATTCGGGATCACATTCAAAGTAAGAGATAAGAATCTCAAGTTTGAGCAAAAGCTCACAAAAGATGTCTGAATCAAGAGCATCAAGATGTCAGGGATAAGGATCCCATAAATACTGCCCCCTCAAAATCGAAATCGAAATCAGGTAGAGGAGAGACAACAAATTGATAAAGATTTGATCAAATTGAAGTGAAATCACAATCAAATGTAAAGGTCAATAGGTTAACCATTAGGCAATGAAACATGCCCCAGTGAAAAAAATAGAAAGAGGGTGAATGACAGATTAGAAGGTTGAAAGACATGGAAATGAAGGAATTCCACCAAAGATCGGAGAAGTATGCCTCAAAAGGTCAATCAACTGCGTAGAAGAAAAAATTTTGAAATGCGATTTTGACTATCAAGATGACCTCAAATTTTGATTTCGAGTCCGAAAATGGATCCAAGACATCGAAATTAGGTAGGGGTGCAATTTTCACACAATTCTGAGGGGTTTTGAAATTCGGTCAAAAAGTCAAAATGCTATAAAAGGGGTGAAAATATCATTTTCAAAAATCATTTGTCTTTGATTAATTTGAGAATTTTGAGAGCTTTGAGAGAGAAAATGGCACAGCAGGTAGGAGTTCCCATCCACAGGCATCAATTCGAGCGCACCCAGTTGCACAACTGACCACCACACTATCCTGCCTTGGTACGTTTTCGAAAAACTCACTATTTTTGAGTCATTTAATACATTTTTAGCACGTTTGTAAATTTTTAAATTTTCAAATTTTTAGGTTAGGCGAAATATTGCATGATACTTTAGAAGTATCGCGCCCTTTGGGGAGAAATATTGCGCGATACTTCGCGGGTCCCCAAAGTATCGCGCGAGTATAGGCACCAGTATCACACGATACTGGGCAAAATATCGCGCGATACCGGGTGAAGTATCGCATGACCCAAAGTATATCGCACCACTATAGGGAGAAGTATCGCATGATACTTCTCCAAAAAAGTAGTATCACCCAAGTGTAAATTTGAAATTTTAGGTCTTTGCAAACAAAATGACACGGGTCCAGACAATTTTAGGTGTTCAAAGATGTGTTAGACTGATTTTGAGGCATCCATCATGATATGTTCTAACAACTGGCTTAGTTTTACCGGCTTGCAGGAGGTTTTTTTGGCACTGATCATCAGAGTACCAAAGGTAACCTGGCTGAGGTGTGTCCGAGATCTAGATGATCCAGGCAATGCTGACATTAGGACCATGGGGTTCAGGTATTTATTAAGATTCCCAGACATCAGAGTTGACCATGGGTTGTTGACTGCGCTTGCCGAGAGATGGCATAGCGAGCACAAAACCTTCCATCTTCCCATAGGTGAGGCATCCATCACGCTGGAGGATGTCTACAGGATCCTACGAGTGCCATGTCATGGAGAGCCGGTAAGTATAATCATGTTTTTAGATATAATTATGTAAAATGTAATGTTTCCAAAGGATGAAAATTGACATGATTCATGTGATGGCACAGGTATACTATGATCAGGATGTGACTGAGGGGTGACGAATGATCTAGGAGATGTTCCAAGATGTGACTATCCTTGATCGGCATGTCAGCTGGGAGCGGCTGCTAGAGGATTTTGGTAGAGATTTTCCGGTGCCATGTATTGTGGCATCCATTATTTCTTAGGTCCTGATGACTGATCGCAGTCAGAAGGGATTCCCACTCAGATGGGCTAGGCTACTGATTGACTTGGTAGGCAGACCTCATCGGATGGCATGGGGACCAGCCATTCTTATGGAGATGTATCACGAGCTACATGAGATCATGTACAGGGATAGCCGATCGTGGGCTTGCGGTGCCATCCTAGCACAGGTGTGGGCTTGGGAGCACATTGCTGTGATGCACCCGAGGGTTCAGCCAAGGGAGAGGAGATACCCATATATATACAGATATATGGGTTTCATATCACATGCTCATATGGGGGATGTGACATATTACAGGAGGATTTTGGATGAGATGGCTGCTTTCACATGGAGGGCATACAGGGATGTTGAGGCATGGGGTGATGCAGAGGATGAGTTGAGCTACATACTATGTACCTGGCCACTGGTAGGCTGACACTCAGAGATAGTGGAGAGATTTTGCATCACTCGGGTATGGCGGTAGTTTGGGAGGTAGCAGCGGGTCTCGACAGAGACTACTACATATGCTAGAGCCAGGGATGAGGAGGGACATGGGTGGCTACCCATGTTAGACTACCAGCAAGTGATCGCAGAGACATCTGGTATCAGGAGCGAGCCCTAGGAGTATCACCTAGATGTGGCAGATGCAGGGGCTGATGCAGCATATAGGGTAGAGCGGTGGAGGCCGTCGTTCCCTTGGTTCACCATACCAGATGCATAGGTACCAGCACAGGGAGGAGATGGAGGTGATGATGGGGGGGATGGAGGAGATGGAGGAGATGGAGGGGATAGAGGAGATAGTGGGAGGGGGAGAGGGAGGAGGATGGAGAGAGGGGAGGGATCCAAATTAGGTGGCCAAAAATGGTCATGGGGACAGAGATCGGCGATGCCTGAGGATGAGGCGAGACTAGCTCGCTGACAGACAGAGGCACAACAGGATCAGCCTGCGGGTGGGGATGATCTGAGAGTGAGGATACAGGCTCTCGAGGTTGAGATATTATAGCTCAGGATTACTATAGTAGTGAGAGATTAGTAGCTCACTGATCAGCGGGTAGAGACAGAGTGGCGAGAGAGAGCCTTACAGGTTGCCCTGGCAGAGAGATAGAGAGAGGTAGTGCGAGCTGCATATTATTATGGCCTCTACATTCAGGTAGTCCCAGAGGATCAGAGAGCACCGTCATACTCTATAGTAGTGGGTAGATCAGATGTAGTCCTTGATCTAGCACCACCTCCGCCAGCACCAGGACATGAGGGCGGCAGTTAGTCTTAGGTTTAGGGTTAGATGTTGTTAGATATTTAGACATATCTTGAGACATTGATCTAGATTTTGGGATCCCATATTGTATATTGTATTATGACATTGGTGTATATATGAGATTACTGGATGTTCGATATATCATGTGTTTATGTCTTACTTGTGATGGATGTATCAGTTTATGTATATTGTCTTGTCATTTTGCTCAAAATGTTTATGTACATGCTTATGTATGTTCTCTCTTATAGATGTATGTTTGATTCACATGTGTATAATATAGGCTCATGTTTCTGAAAATGATAGTTGTGATATAGATATGATGATATGATTAACCCCTTGTGATGAACAGGAACAGGTTCGAGATGAAAAAGACAAGGAGTGAAAGACATGATCGAGAAGAAGCACAATTGACTGATAGGTCCACGTAAGATGAAAATGAGAGCTCTCTCCATATGCAAGATGCAAAACTAAACTATCATGAACCTAAAATGCAAGCTATTATGAAAAGTGGTTGACTTGCAAGGTCACAATGCCTATAGACATCCAATTATCACCATCGAGCGTTATTGGTAGTGTCATAAGATCGTACAATGCACACTAGTATAACTATGTGGATATGAATATGATCTTTATCAGATAGGAATGTGGGAATCTCACCTAGGCATCAAAGACATGTAGGTCCAGATGACTAATGCAGTGAGATTACCTAAGTTTGATGTGGCGGGATTATGCTTGTATCAAGACACATGAAAGTTAGGATAACTAGAAGCATGCACTTGCGAAACAGTCAAGGATAATACCCTATCAATCCATAGTGTCAAGTAAGACCAGCAAAAATGCTCATGACAGTTAGGATCAACAAAATATACCCACAAGCAGATAAAGAAATAAAACATGTTCTCATACCCTCAGTCTTCTAGCTATGCATCATCGAAAACTTCTCAGGGAAAGACCACTCATCAAAGAAATCCTCATAGACAGCACACAAAGAAAAATAAAGTCAACATATCTCAACAAGTTGATTGTTTAAGTGCATGTGTGTTGGTTGTAGAGTCAAACTTTGAGTATCACATTTGCAAATGAGAAATATCACATCAAACTAGACTATTGGGTAAGACATCTGATAAGTGTTAAGAAACACTCGACGCAATGGTAGTGTTGAAAAATACTATTTGGGGTGGTGTTGAAAAACACCTATTTGTGAAATGCCCCAAGAGACAAACGCACCTAAAGGACCAATGCTAATAGTTATGCCCCCTAGACAAAGACAAAGATCAATTCCAGACTAAGTCAAATAAGGTCAAGATATGATGGAGAAAGGTTCAGTGTCGAGGATGCATGCTAAACAAATAGGAGGGCAAAGGCCTCAAGTAGTGCCCGTTTCCAGGTTTTCACCACTTGGATTTATTGCAATTTTTTTTTCTTTTTTCATTTTTTTGGATTTTTGCTACCAAGGCACCTGTTTCTAGGTTTTCACCAAGGCGCTTTTTCTATTTGTTTTTTTTTTGAATTTTTGAATTTTTTTGATTTTTTTTTTGTATTTTTTCAGGACTTTTTATGCTTTTTAGGATTTTTTCAGCATCATATATCAATTTTTTTGGTATTTTTTAGGATCCATAAATATGTACAAAGGATGCCCCCAGATAGAAATGGGCATCAAGGATAGAACTTCTTGAGGTGCAAAATGTTGATGGGATCAGGGAGCTATTCTCCATCTAGATCTGACAATAAATATGCACCTGTACCAAAAGTAGCTGTGATGACATATGATCCAAGCCAGTTAGGTTCAAACTTACCCTTTTGTTCTTTGTTCTGTTGGTTCTTAGGGTTCTCTTGCAAAACAAGATCACCTATTTGAAACTCTCTAGGGTGAACCTTCTTGTTGAATGCTTTGGACATACACTTCTTATACACTCTCATATGATCAAAGGAAGCCTTACACTTCTCATCTAAAAGATCTAGTTCCTGTAACCTCATGGCGCGGTAATCCTCATCTATTATCAATCCTTTGAGTGAGACTCTGAGTGATGGTATCTTGACTTCTAAAGGCAATACCGCTTCAGCGCCATAGGTAAGAGAAAAAGGAGTAGCTGCTATAGGTGTATGAATGCTAGTTCTGTAAGCCCATAGTGCGGGATTGATTTGCAAGTGCCAATCCCTACCATTCTTGTTCACTGTCCGATGAAGGATCTTAAGAATGGTTTTGTTGGAGGTTTCTGCCTGTCCGTTTCCCTATGGAAAGTAGATGGAGGACCAATGTTGCTTGATTTTAAACTTTTTGCATAAATGCTTTAGGTCCTTATTCTTGAATTGACCTTCGTTATCAGTGATAATCTCAGAAGACACTCCAAATCAACAAATAATATGATTCAAGATGAACAAAGAGATAGTCTTCCCTGAAGAAACAGAAAGTGGCACAGCTTCCACCCATTTTGTGAAGTAGTCAGTGGCAGTAATAATTAACTTATGTCCACCTGATGAGTTGGGATGAATCTACCCAACTAGATCAAAGGCCCAGCGTTGAAATGGCCAATGAGAAACAGAAGGAATCAGCTCCCTACCTGGAGCATGAATTAGGTTTCCATGTTTCTAAAATTTTTCACAAGACTTAGCAAAGGCTACTGCATCTATCTGCATCGTGGGCCAATAATACCCTACCCTAAGCAACCTTTGGGCCATGGCAAGACCATTAAAATGTCCACCACAAATGCCCTCGTGGATGTCAACTAACGCTTGGTCAGATTCCTCCTTTTTCAAGCACCTAAGGAGCGTCCCATCTAAACCCATCCTATATAAATCACCAGAGATAAGGGTGTGGTGAGAGGTAGTATGAATGAGTTTTTGGCATTCAGAATGGTTGAATGTGTCAGGGATGATGCCATCACGAAGATATGAATAGATAGCACCATATCGGGAAGACTCATGTGTGACAAGGGTACAAATGACATGGCTTTTAGATGAGTCAAAGATGGGATGGTGTAGCTCTTCCACCAGGAATTCAAATCTTGGTTCATGTTGTTCCAACTGAAGGAGTGAAGCTAATGTGGCCATAGCATCTACAACTTTGTTCTCTGTCCTAGGGATCTGTTGAAATGTCACAAATGTAAAGTAATGTCTCAATGAGTCAACCATCTTTTTGCAGGGTATCAATTTATCATCTTTGGTGTGATACTCCTCATTGACTTGGTTGATGATTAACTGGGAATCCCCAAAGACATGTAACTCTGTTATGTTCCATTCTATAGGCATTCTCAATCCATTGGTTAAAGCTTCATATTCAGCAATATTATTTGTACATGGGAATAAAAGTTTGTAAGACTTTGGAATGGTGTACCCATGTAGAGAGACAAATAATACTCCAGCACCTGATCCATTTTGCATGTGGGAACCATCAAAGAACATTTTCCAAGTGTGAGTAGTCATATACAAGATATGTTCATCTGGGAATTCCACTTGAACAGGCATACTATCCTGAATTGGGAAATCAGCTAATTGGTCAGCAATAGCTTGCCCTTTTATGGCCTTCCTTTCAACGTACTCTATGTCAAATTTAGTTAAGACCATCATCCATTTAGCAAGTCTACCCGTGAGGGCAGCCTTACTAAGAAAGTACTTAAGAGGATCAATTTTTGCAACCAAATGTATAGTATGAGCAAGCATATAGTGTCGCAACTTTTGAGAAGCAAACACCACTGCAAGACAAGACTTCTCAATGTTATTATAATTGATCTCATAAGAGAATAGAGTACGAATGATATAGTAGATGGCCCTTTCTTTCCCAATATCATCTAATTGAGCCAACAATGCCCCCAAGGAAGACTCTGTTGCTGAAATGTATAAAATCAATGGTCTCCCAGGAATAGCGGCATCAAAATTGGAGGATTAGCTAAATACTATTTTATTTGATCAAGGCTCTTTTGGCAATCCTCATTCCATACACAAGAAGCACCCTTATGCAACATCTTATTAAAGGGTTGTGCTCTATCTGCCAGCTATGAGATAAACCTCCTAATTGACCGGAGTCATCCCTGAAGACTTCTCATTTGACTAATGTTTCTTGGAGGTGGCATATCTAAAATTGCTTGGACCTTTTCGGGATCAACCTCTATACCTTTTGCTGATATTATAAATCCTAAAAGTTTGCCTGAGGTGACACCAAATGTGCACTTCTTTGGATTCAATCTGAGTTGAAACTACTCCATGCGATCGAGAATTACTTCCAAATCGGGAAGGTGTGCATCCCTTTTTCTTGATTTAGCCAAGGTATCATCCACATAATCTTCCATGTTCTTATGCATCATATCATGAAAAATTGTGGTCATAGCTCGTTGGTATGTTGCTCCTGCATTCTTTAACCCAAATGGCATGACGTTCTAGCAATAGGTTCCCCATGCACATGTGAACACTATTTTCTCTTGGTCTTCAGGAGCTATTTTAATTTGATTATATCCTGAGAAGCCATCCATTAGAGAGTATATTTCATAGTCCGCTGTCATGTCTACTATCATGTTAATGTTTGGAAGTGGAAAATCATCCTTTGGGCATGCTTTGTTTAAATCTCTAAAATCTGTGCATACACAAATAGAACCATCATGTTTGGAAACTGGTACTATGTTTGAGATCCATTCTGCATAATTGATGGCTCTGATGAATCCAACTCTCAAAATTTTTTCTAATTCCACTTTGACAAGGAGAGCGACATGTGGATGCATTTTTCTGAGTCTCTGTTTCACTGGTTTGACTCCTGGGGCTATGGATAAGCGATGCATTATAAGATTTTTGTGAAGCCCTGGCATGTCTGAATAGGTCCATGCAAAATTAATTTTCTTCTTTTGTAAGAATTGTATATATGCCTTGGTTTCTTCTTTTGATAAAGACTGAGCAAGATGAATTATTTGAGGAGCTTCTTCTGTGTTCAAATTAACTGGTTTTGTTGGCTCAATCAATACTAATGATCTGTCCTAAAAATAACTCGGCAAGTTATTAAGTACCCCATCCTTAGGTGCCTCAAAGAGGTTTTCACCCTCAGATACGTCATCTCTTTTTACTATTTTTGGTTCTGATACCGCCACAAAGTGGTTTTCACCATCAGACCTATTTTTCTTTCTTTCTTTTTCTTTTATTTTTAGACTGAGGTACTTAATATCAGGCTCTGTCATACTTGTTGTCGGGTCACTAGTGGAAGAAGCCATAGGTTCAAGGGCATTCAAATAGCAGGCAAGTTCATAGTCATTCTAAAAAGTGAGGAATCTAGGCTCTTGATGGCGCTGAGACCAATCAATTAGGTCATAGTGAACAAGGGGTAGGTCAATGACTGGTTCAATGTTATTTATGTGAAAGGTGTTATCTCTGATGACCATACAATCGGGATTCATCAAGTCCCCTTCAAAGATACCCAAGTCAAGATTTGTCCTACCAAACGAAGCATCAGGCACTAAGGCAATTCGAGGAGTACAATCCTCTAGGCCTACACTAAGCTCATTGGTCACATCAGGTTAGGTACTATAAGTATGGACAACATCCATGTCCAAATCAACTGTTGCATCTGAAAGTGAGTCCCATTCGTACTCATGTGAGTCTATGTCTGAATCATCATTTGGGCCTCGTGATGTAAAAGCCTCAAGGTTGGGAAAGGTTTCCCCTTCTCTAATGCTAGCATTGTTACTATCCGTCGCAACTAGGATAGCAACACTTTCCATTGTCAATCTAGCATTCATATAGTCACTATCTGTCATAGATGGGATAGTAGGACCGTCAAGTATCAAATCTTTTGAATCTCCCCAAAGAAGATTTGTTGAAGGCACCCAATCATTAGACATGTCTTGTTGATTAGAAAGATCAGGTGTGTAGTCTGAATCATTGTCACTGTCCGTCGCAGCTGGGATAGGGACACCTTTCTTCTTATTTTCAAAACCTAAGCCAACTGTTGACTTATTCTTTCATCCAAAAAGGGCATGGTCAAGAGGCTCAGCTTTAGCATCCAACCTATGGCTAAGGGGACCATATCCTGGATAACCCATATTCTTAACCAACGTATACCCTCTCCCATAAGCTTTAGGTGAAGGAGCAAAGCTCTTGTTGTGTTGGTATTTTTCCTCATGATAGATCCAGTCCCTTATGACAACTTCCTCTTTCTCTTCCTGAATAGGAATTGAAGACTCAACAAATTTTCCAAATAATATCATTGCTGATGATGAAGGTTTCATATTTGGTGATGGTTTCCCATAAGACCTAGGAGAGATCAACATTTTTGCAAAAGAATCAATTTTATAATCTCCCATCCCAAGATCTATGGTCTTCAACTTTTGCTTGCATTGTTCAAGTGAAATACTAGGGCTGTCAGCTTCCCTATTCAAAGATACATGTGATCCAGCAAAAATGTTATTAACTAACAAAGCACTATCTCTAGGTATGCAAATTTCTACACCATTATGGGGAAACTTAACACACTGGTGATACGTTGATGGGACTACTTGCATTTTGTGAATCCATGGCCTACCTAGCAAAATGTTGTAGGCTAAAGGACCAACATCAACAATTTGAAATAAGATGTCCTTTTCTACTGGACCAATGCAGATAGGCAAAATGGCCAATCCCTTAGAACTTCTTTCTGCTTCATCATATGCTTTGATTGTGATCTTTTTCCTTGTGTCAATGACTTCTTCAGAATATCCTAGAGCCTTCAACAAACTCATGGTACAAATATTGAGCCCCGCACCCCCATCTATCAATACATGCCTGACACGGGTTTTATGAATCATGATTTCAATGTGTAAGGCCAAGTTATGTGGGTGACTGATGGATTTGTCATCTTCTTATGAGAAAGTGAGGTAATGAGGGCTAGCCAAATGGTTGACCATATTCTAGAATTGATCAATATCTAAGTTGTTAGGGACACTGGCTGCTCGCAAAGCATCCTCAAGGACACACTTGTGCTTAGGGGACAATTCTAAAAGTTAAAAAATAGATATCTGCGCTGGTGTACGTTGTAATTGGTCAATAAGGTTATAATTTGAATCAGGACCAACATTAGATTTAGGAAGAACACCCTTGGACATGGACTGCTTAGACTTGCTAGAGCTAGGACCTCTGATAATAATGGGAGCTTGAGCCTGACCCCTAGTGACAACATTGAGGGATTGGGGCATCCTTCATGAGTGAGGACCTCTTAGCACCACAACGGGTCCTTCATCAGACATTGGAGTTGAATCCACATCATATCCATAAGGATCTTTCCCTCTCATCATGTTGATATTATCATCAACCACTTCAAGCATATTAATAACATTTTCAGCATTTGTGTAGACATAGTTGATAGCAGCTTTGCCATGCTTGTTGTTAGAATTCTCTCCTTTCTCATATTTGGGCAAGGGTTCTTTAAAAGCCTTATGATCTGCATTAGTAGTTAAACCATCAACTTGTAATCATCCACTTTCAATGAGGTCTTGGACAAGATGTTTAAGTCTAAAACAATTTTTTATATCATGTCCAATTCCATTGTGGAAGACACAAAAGGCTTTCTCATCCCACCAATGAGGTTTAGGATCGGGTATGCGGTGCTTGGAAGGATCTTGAGGTTGCGCCAAATTATGAGCAATTAGTGTCTTGAAAATGTCTGCATAGGAGTCCCCAAGTTTGGTGAATTGTCTCTTTTCCTTCTTAGGTTTCCCTTGATACTTGGGTTTGTTCTCTTGTTGTCTTGAGGATGCTTGCAGATTCATGGCTTGTATCGCATTGGAGAGATTAAGAACTCCTTCATTCTTAGGTTGTGGTGAGTCAACAACTCCGTCATTGACAACCTATTTATTCTTGTTCCAATAGGAGTTCTTTTTGTCCTTATAACCATTATTGTTGTTGTTTTTGCCATTGTTGTTATTAGTTGATTTAGCCAAAATTCCTTGTTCTTTTAGGACATCCTCTATGCGACATGCCACTTCTACCATGGTATCAAAATAATTAAATGGTATCTTTCTTACCTCATATCTTAATTACAGCACTAAGTTACTCATAATGATGTCTATTCTTTCCTCCTCGGGAATTGTCCTTGGATATTTTGAGCACAAACATCTCCATCTTTGTAGGAAAGTGACAAAAGATTCTCCTTGATTTTGTTTAAGCTCGCACAAATCAATCATTGTGACTGACCTTGATAGATTATAAGCAAAATGCTAAACAAATCTTTGGATGAGTTCTTTAAATGACTTACTAGAGGAGTAAGGTTGGTGAACCACTCCATGACTTGACCTTTGAGACTCCTCGAAAATAATCTCATCAAGTAGGAGTCTTCATGATGAAAAGAAAAGCTCATTATGTAGAACTATCGAACA
Organism: Chamaecyparis obtusa; assembly: GCA_027943335.1. Classification (NCBI taxonomy): domain Eukaryota; kingdom Viridiplantae; phylum Streptophyta; class Pinopsida; order Cupressales; family Cupressaceae; genus Chamaecyparis; species Chamaecyparis obtusa. The sequence goes on along the minus strand of BSBK01007290.1, from coordinate 334,477 downwards.
TGGTCATGAGGGTCACCAATGCCATCATATTTGTCATAGGTTGGAAACTCAACTTTCTTAGAACTCAACCAACACCACATTCTTGTCAATCGGGTTGGGACATATGGAGTCCAAATTAAATGTGCTCTTAGGAGCCCTCATCTTTTCTATATCCTTCTGTATTTGCATGATCACCTCATTGGTTGAAGGATTCTGTTTCTTAATCTTTTGGTGGACGTCAAAATCATATGGAACTTTAGCACCTTTGTTGATAAGGCTTTCTAGGAATTGATTCTTGTTTTGTTCCATATATCATTCTACATATGCTTGAAAGGATGGTTCTTGTTGCATAGTCATAAAATCCATATGATCAAATTTGGCATAATTTCCTCCATGTTGTGAGCCATGATGTGCTCATTGGGAGGGTTGCTTTGAATGTCTATGAGGTGATCGTCTCCTATGATGATCATATCTTGAAGCCCTTCTTCCTCTAGGGCTCGGGGATCATGAGGGTGTCCTTGATCTTCTTCTAGGACTTGGTGAAGGGGTAGATGGGGGTGAGTTGGTCCCACTATTGGTTCCCCTCCCATTGAATTAGCTTTGGAGTTGTTGTGCATAGAGTCTATCTTCTTCTTCTTGGGTGACTCTCTTCGTTATGTCCAATAATGCATGTTCCTCTTCTTCTAGTTGTCTGAATTTCTCCTTTTTAGCAGCTTGTTCATCCAAATAGGCTTGCTTCTCCCTCTCAATGCTTTTCAATCTTGTATTTTCATATCGAGAGGTATCTTTAAGTGGAGAGGGTGGTCTCGAATGCCTTATTGCATTGGCTGCATTTATGTGGTGATCACTAGATTCATTATTCTGGTCCTCGTGTTGTGACCCTAAATCTAAGTGAGTTTGCTTATGATGTCTCTCAGCTCGTTGGTGAGTATCAAAATACCTCGCGTTGTTGGGAGGTGACCCGGGTGGACTAGCATGAGAAGAACCACCGTACTCTCTCCTATGCCGTTGGAAGATATCCTCAAGAGTTTGATTCATGGCTTCTCTTTGTTGTCGAGTGAAAGTGTAACTCATGTCCATGCTTGATGAAAGTGGTACAAAAGAGGTGCTCACTTCACTAGGATTAGCTTTTGGATTAAAACAAACCTCAGATTCACTCTTAGGCGATTGATAAAAAAGGGGTCCTTTTTCCTTATGCTGTCGACGAGTCTTAACTGGTGGTAACTGGCTAAAGGCAACAGGGGGTTGCTTCCCTTGATTGACTTGGTACCTTGTTGTAATTGACATGAAAGAAAGATACTCTCAATGATAAGATGACCTCTCAAAGTGTCAGCACCAAACTAGGATAATCAAAGTCCTCTATTGTCCAAAGAGAAATGAAAAGATAGAAAAGGGGCTTTACCAACACTGTCAAAGAGGTGCTTCAAATCAAAGGGTGACTACCCTTGCACTTTTGAACCAGGAGGTTGGACTAGGCCAAAATATAATTGAAATCGAGATTTAAATGAAAGTGATTTGGATAATAAGAGCACTAAAATTTTTCCAAGAAGGTAGCTAACAATCCTAGAGATGAACCTTGGCACCAAGAATGGCCTTCTAATTTGACTATTATTCCCAATGTGATTTCATAAATCAGATGATGCTATCTAGGAGGACTAAAACTGGAAATTTAGAGTCAAGACAGGTCTCAAGCAATAGAGCAAGAAGCCTACTCCAAGACCTAACCTGACTAACAACAATTAAAACTGATCAAATTGCAAGCACGATAGAAATTAACCAGGTGATATACTCCGGGCTACCGGGGTGATACACCTACAACCGGGCAATACTTCACCTTATACCAGGTGATAGACCTTACAATAGCCGAGCGATAAACACCAGGCAAGTCGGGCGATAGTCTATCCGGGGTGAACTATCGCATGATATTTCCTCTCAAAGCAGGCGATATTTTTTGGACCCGCGAAGTATCGCCTGATATTTCACTCTAAAGGATGCGATACTATTGCAAAATTGCTTAACTCTTGACTAGAACTGTGTAAAATTTATATTTTTGGGTTTGTTTGGTCAAAATTTTTGGTCTGAGGGTTGATGTTTTCGATTTCAATCACAATATCAGTAGAATTTTGGCAAGTTTGCAAACAGTGAGGGATCAAACATGTCTCAAACACTTGAAACAAGGGAAAAAGCAACCTTGCCAAGACAAACACTTGTGATATTAGAATTGAAAAAGCACCCTATGAATGCTACCGATTGTTTGTATGTAAGAACATTTACACTGGCATCACACAACTGAAGACAATTCAAGCAAATCTATCCTAAAAAGGTCAAGGCTCAATACTTACCAACTTAGCCCACAACTTGATGCCCCCTTGCCTCACACCAAGTGGTTACCCACGAGAGATATTGGCTTTGTCGTGGAAGTGTCAAATGACACAACCAAAGGGACACATATGGTGAGTATCTTAAGGTGATCCGGGTAAACCACTTGGATCAATCCTTGCACTAAGAAGATAAGCGACTAAAATAAGGTGGCTTCTATCTATGGTTCTTAATAAAGATTTCTGTTCATAACACCCCTCTTGCTCCTCAAAGAGGACTCAGACCTCACGGCCTCAAGAGTACCTTAAGCATTCTTGTTCAATGTTTTCCCCATGGTCGCAATCCCATGAGCTACTCACATCAAATGAAGACAAGTGTTATGTCTACCAAGTTTTTTGGTGTCCTTGATAGCCTTGAGATTATAGTGAGTTGGAATCACTTGCCACCAAGGAAAATGATGACAAGGTTGTGCCCACTTGGGTCGTTCCTCTTGATTTCTCAAGAGCAGGCCTACTAAAGGATCCTAAACTAAACAAAGAATGGATGATTTTTGAGGTTCAAGGTTTTTGGCTCACCACGAGGGTGAAGAGCATACTCCCCTATCTCAAAAACTTCTCCCAAACACCCCAAGAAAAAAGATTCAATTACTCCCTTGCTTCCAAAATCTTAAGATGGGTCAAGATTTTCTGATTCACCTAAAGGTGAAGAGAATACTTCTCCTACCACCTCAAAATCTCTTTCATAAGGTATTAAAGTTTCTAATAAATGAAACAACTAGTTTTTGCCACACTTAAAAGGAAAGCAAATAAACAAGCAAGATTTTTTTTTTTTTTTTAATGCTTTTTGGGTAGCCCTGCAAAAACCATTAGTAGCCCTGTTTGACCTGTGATTTTTGGCAAACTTCTTAAGCAAAGGCACCTACAACCACAACTAGTTAGGCCCACAAGGTTAGCAAAATCCAAAATCTAAATGAAAATATTTGCAAGAAACTGATTTACCTAAGCTAAGAGATGCAGGTTAGACCTATCTAAATACAGTAAAGTAAACCAGCAAACTAAATATGATCAGATTCGGATGATAAAACTTGAACCGCAGGTCTCTGTCAGATCAGACGATATACCTCAAACATCACCAGTATCGCGTGATACAGTTTCCTATACTTGCGCGATATACCTCAGTTCGGGCGATATACTTCTCTATACGCGGGTGATACTTCACACGAAACCAAGTGATATACCTTAATAATGACAGGCAATTCTTCTCTAGGGAGAAGTGTCACACCAGTATAGTAAGGTATATCACATGATATACCTGAGAAGTATCGCGCGATATTCTGAGACAAAAACCAGAGACTGCAAAATTTTTGAAAAATAATCTAAAAAATGATGAAAATGCAAGAAACTAAAGGACAAAGCCTATCTACTCCACCCCACGGTGGGTGCCAAAAATATACACACTAAAATGGTGTACTTCTATGAACCATTACATGCAAGGTTGCTCAAGAATGAGGCCTCACAAAGTGGCTCATAGCTCTCTATGCATGGAGTTGCAAGGGACTATGATGTATTTGCTCTCAGCTAGAGCTACAAGCTTGTGACCTTGCTAGTCAACCACACAAGGAGAGATTCAAATGAGGACAAGGGCAAGAGTGCTAATATCCTCAAGAATCACTATGAAAATGCAATGCAAACTAGTCTAGAGAAATGAAAATGCAATGCAACTAAGCTAGGAAATGGAAAGAACAAGTGTTACAAATCCCTCCTATTAAGCTATGTGAAGTTATGCTATTGCATGAAAGGAAATCTAAGCTATGAAAGTCATGAAAATGAAACTACTATGTAAGAATGTAAACTAAACTATGAAGCAAATGAAGAAATCTAAAGTAGGATGCAACAATGATCTCTAAAAAAGGCTTCAAAGTCCTCAAGGATTCCTGCAGCATAAGGTTAGAATAAAACGTGATATCCAAATGAAGGAGAGAGCTTTCCTTTTATAAGAAATGCAAAGGAATGGACCATTGAGATTAAGAGGCAAAAGTCTTAATCGACGGTGGAGCTTAAAAGAGGAGCGATCCGTGTGCACAAGTATCCTCCAATAAGAATTGAATTTGTGTCCATGTGAGACAAAAATGCTTTTTTCCTTTTTGTAAAATAGGAATAATGCTTTATTTGTGCAACTTAGGACAAGAGGAAAGGTGGGGCTTTTTATTTAATCCAAAGGAGAGGAAATATTCCTTTTAATCAAATAAAGACTTAGGATAAATGATTAGCCCATATGATAAAAATCCAATATATGATTGAAATTAAGACTTGATCAAGAAATTGATAATGTTGAAAATATTGATTATTGATAAAACTAATCCAGGATTGATAAATCAAATAAATGGGGCCCAAAGTCTAGGCGACCATTTTTGGGTGCATACAGATTGGCATTAATGTAATCATAGTTGTGAGTCTCTACAATTTACGTAAGTTGAGATTATGTCTTCTGAAAACCATAGTTGACGTTATATGTTAGTTTCTAAAGGATTAATGGTTATTAAGATACTTTTCTTATAGTAGTGTTAAGTTTAGTTGATATTTTTTATGTAGATAAGTCCATTGGGGTTCACAATCAAGGTCTTCTATTTCAAGTTTTTGCCTTGTTTGGAGTTTGTACATTAGGAATGGAAAAGGCTAGGAGAGGATCATTGTTGTTTATTTCAAATAGTGTGGTTTTAAATAATAACGTCTATCAATATTATCATGTTATTCATGTTTGTGTAATGTTTGAAATATACTCTAAGTACATAGGTACGATGTATGCGGTTTTCAAGTTACTAATTGTTAGAAAAAACCACTTTGCTAGAAATTGAACAATGTAGCTATTTCAGTGTCACACTTACAAATTTGTGTTCAAACCAATTGGGGATGGATGATAAAAGATGAAATATTGGGTGGAGGCATCCATAGAGTCGATGAAATTTTGAAAAAAGAAAAAAAATCACTCTCTGCAAAATTCAAGAATGAATTGATTTGCTTCGATGTTTATATCTACAAACTTGTAATGCCCAAAAATATATATTCTTAATAGATATATTCTTCTCCAACTTAACTATTATGAATTTTTTTTTTGATGTGAGGCCCACCCATAGATATACATAAATGATTTATATTTTGATGCTACTTCGAGTTGGATTACTTGATTAAGATGATTAAGATAGTTAGTATATAATTAGACTTTGATTATATGCATGAGTAAAATGGTTGATCATGGTCATCAAACCTTGTATACTTATGATAAAGTCAAAAATGCAAAGATGATTTAGTTGATATATGATGTTAGCCTAGAATGAGCACTTATTTAAGAGTATAATGTATGGTGATTTTTATATAATGGATGACATGAATTGAAATATTTGGTGTTCTATGATGAGTATAAGTTAATGATACTTTTTCTCTGATGCTATGTTGTACTAACAATTTTGATTGAGTGCGACCTAATCATAGAATTGAAAAGTTGTGGGAAATAAATCTCATGGTGTTGATTTGTAGTGCCACTCCAACCAATCTTGAAAGAAGGTGACTTTGAATCTTAGTATGCATATGAAGTGGGGTAAGTATGATTGGTTTATTTCTCACCTATAGAATTACATTTCTCCACATGATTGTTGAATAGGAAATATTGTTAATTGGACATTAGATATGTTTGAAAAGGATGGCGATCATGTTAGTTTATGCTTTTTGTTTTCTATATTATGACTTATTATTGTGATGGGTAGGAAACTTCTAGTGAGGCAAATAATGTTGAGATTATAGATGAAAGGTATATGCAAGCAACAATAAACCTTTGACACAGGATAGGCAAGGAGGATCCAATTAAGGACACTCCTCACAAGCAACCAAATACCACAATGTGGAATTACATAACAAGATAATGTTTTCAACTGAATTTTCATTAACATGCCTGACTGTAAGGCCTTTGGGGTTAGGGCCAATTATAATTAGAAATAGTTCTGCAAGATCAACAAAGATCCAATCCAACTCTAGCTAGTCTAGTTCTAAAACAAATTAGAAACTGATGGAAACCCTAAGGCATATCTAAACTTGAGCTCACAAGCCACCAAGAAATATCCTTGTCTCCAAGCATGCAAACCACTAGCTCTACTATTACAAACTATCATAAATCAATTTGATCTTCAAGATCTTGTAGGATCCAAGTCTAATCACTGACTTCCACCATCTAATCTACTCCAAAAAACTACTCCAAACACTCCTTAAATACTAATCTTCAGCCACAAGTCGGCTGGATGACATAATTAACTCCTAAGCCAAGTTAGCTCCTCCTACAAACAAATATTAAATGAAAAAATAGCCAGCTCTCAAATAACCTGATAGATATTTAATTCTCCATGTCAGCCTCTAGATTTACATAGGAGAATACAACAAAAGCTACCAACAATAAATGCACCAAGTCGGCCAACCAAACCACCAAGAACTCTAGTCAGTAAACTAAAACTACCGAGCACTAGAGAAACAACCGAGCATCAGTGAAACAACCAACCAAACTAAGAAAAATTGAGCAACAGGCATCACCAAGCACAAGTTCCACTGAGCACAAGAAGCTTCATGGAGTTCCTTCAGTGACCGAGCTTCCTTCAATAAATGAGACCATCGGTTAAAGTTGCAATTGAGTACCATAGAACCAAAACAACACACCTCCATGCAGATTCACTGAGTACCCTGGAATGCCCCTGCATTAGACACCCCAGGTTTAAAAAGATGTTCTCATATGCTGAAAGAACATCTTCCAGGATTCAACACATAAACCCCAAATTGGTTCTTCACATATAAGTCCTCCAACTTTTTAGCTTGCATACTCTTCCACTTTAGTTTCCTCTATCTCTTCAATTGTTTCCTTGATAACACACAAGCTTGTTCTACATACTGATCTTCCATACCTTCAAGATCCACCAACTTAGCTTGACTACCAATAATTAGACTCCTCCTACTAAGTGTTGTATCCAGCAAAGGCATCAGGGAAAACTTCCCATCATCCTTCTTAACAAAAAACACATTCTTCACACAATCATACATAGCTTTGCAATCATACTGCCAAGGTCTACCAAGCAATATATCACAACTATTCATCTCCACAATATCACATAACACAAGATCCTTATACTGGCCAATCTAAACATCAACAAAGCACTGTTCTCTTACTTCCAGAGCATGATCATTTTGTAACCAGCCAATCCTATAAGGATATATAAGGATGTTTCATTCTATTCAAACCAAGTTTCTAAACCATGTCCTCAGAAACAAGGTTATTAGTACTACCACTCTCAACAATTACATCACAAAGTTTACCTCTAGACTTGTACCAAGTTCTGAACAAGTTACTCCTCTGACAAGGCTCCTCCTTTGTATCGAGCAATGTTCATCGAACCAACAAGTTCTCAGATTTAAGTTCATTTTCAATGTTCTCAGTTACCATAGTAGTCTGTCAATCACCAAGATTCTTCTGTGTACACTCAAAAGAATGGTGTCCTTCTTCACCACAGTTATAACAAGTACCCTTAAAGATAACTCTACTTGTCTTCTTCAATTCCACAGGTTTTTGTTCATCTTCTATAGTTGGTTTATCCTTACCGAGTGATCAATATTTTCCTTCCCTCGGGGATTACTATGTTGTCTCCTTTTCAACTTATCTTTTGCCTTCAGAGAGTACTAATAAACACCTTCAATAGTAGCAATCTTCAGCATAACAAGCTCATCCTGAATATTGAATCTCAAACCATTTACATACTGAGCTACCTTTTCCTTACCAAGTTCTTTGTGTCCAGACCGAATAGTAAGTTTGTATAACTCAATATAGTCTTCAATAGTCAAATCTTTATGCTTCAGATTTTTCAACTTCTTAAACAAGTCAAGCTCATAGTCAGCAGGTATGAACTTAGCTTTCAATTTACTCACCATCAATCTCCACCAATTGATGTTCATTTCACCTTCATCTTCTCTATCCCTTTGTAATTCTTTCCACCAAAGACCATCATGTCCTTTCAACTTAGTCTATGCCAATCTTACTCAAAGAGGATCTTCAATTTCTTCAAGCTCAAAGAAATCTTCTAATTCACCAATCCAGTCAATCGGATTCTCAGGTTTCAAAGTACTAGAGAAAGTAGAAACTGCCATTTGGTAACTATTACTTAACCAAGCTCCAGATATATGTAACCGACCGGTTCTATCTTCATCAGATCTGTCTCTCCAATCATCACCACTAGATCCAGTAGCTTCAAAGTCTTCAATAACTTCTTCATAACCATCTTCAGTACCAACATTCTGAGGTACACCAGTCATAGCCCTCATGATCTCGGTGATCATGTCATTCTTCATCAATTCCATCTTAGATCTAAAATTAGTTTTCACCTTCTTTGTAATCTTCAATTCCACAGCATCACAAAGATCTGCAATTGCTCTAGGGTCCAATATTCTCAAAGGCATCCTTCAAGATTTTTGAAAAACCCAAAGCAATAAGTCACCGACAAGGTCCTAGTGCAAAATAGCCTCAACTGGTTTACACACTCAAGATCTTCAAGCTCTGATACCACCTGACATAGGACAGGCAAGGAGGATCCAATTAAGGATAGTCCTCATAAGCATCCAAACACCACAATGTGGAATTACACAACAAGACAATGTTTTCAACTAAATTTTCATTAACATGCTCGGTTGTAAGGCCTTTCGGGTTAGGGCCAATTACAATCAGAAATAGTTCTACAAGATCAACAAAGATCCAATCCAACTCTAGCTAGTCTAGTTCTAAAACAAATTAGCAACTGATGGAAACCCTAAGGTAGATCTGAACTTGAGCTCGCAAGCCACCAAGCAATATCCTTGTCTCCAAGCATGAAAACCACTAGCTCTGCTATTACAAACTATCAGAAATCAATATGATCTTCAAGATCTCGCAGGATCCAAGTCTAATCACTGACTTCCACCATCTAATCTTCTCCAAACAACTACCCCAAAAATTCCTTAAATACTAATCTTCAGCCACAAGTCAGCTGGATGACATAATTAACTCCTAAGACAAGTCTGCTCCTACTACAAACAAATATTAAATGCAACAACAGTCGGCTCTCAAATAGCCTTACAAACATTTAATTCTCCATGTTGGCCTCTAGATCTACATAGGAGAATACAAAAAAAGCTACCAACAATAAATGCACCAAGTCGGCTAACCAAACCACCAAGAACTCCAGTTGGTAAACCAAAACTACCGAGCACCAAAGAAACAACTGAGCATCAGTGAAACAACTGACCAAGCCAAGCAACACTGAACAACAGGTATCATTGAGCACAAGCTCCACCGAGCACAAGAAGCTTCACTGAGTTCCTTTAGTGACTGAGCTTCCTTCAATAATTGAGATCGTCGATTGAAGCTGCAACCGAGTACCATAGAACCAAAACAACACACCTCCATGCAGATTCACTGAGTACCCTAGAATGCCCCTGCATCAACCTTGAAGTTAAATAAATTGTATGAAATTGGAAGTGTTCTTCTATGAATCAAAATTCAATGATTTGGTTATTTCATAATATATTGAGTATGAATAAATTAATTTTATTTCAGTTGTGTTAATTATGCACTAATTACTATGATTAAGTGTGATTCGAGCATGATCATGAAGGGATTGTCATGGTCTGAGGTTGAGCATATAGTTTACAATGCAAGAGTGTAGTTCTTTAATTACAAGTGCTCTATCTTTTAAACTTCTTATAATTTATTTTAAAATATGATAATGATTATGTGGATATATTGTAATTAATGTAAACATCACAATTTGATAATGAAGTAAGAAGATTTCTATGTAACTCATCAATGTAGAGAAACCGCTTGAAGTGAAAGGAAGGTTTGACATTGAAATATCTAATATCCAAGTTGGAAGATATACTAGATAACAATAATTCATATAATAGAACCTTTTAAATATAGAATCAAGTTTATATTACATATTGATCAAATGATACTAACTAAATTAATTAATACAAAGTTAGGGTAAAGATCTATCTCTAAATGTATCTACTTTCACCGTAAATATCAAAGGGTACTAATTATCCCATACAAAGTGATCGTATTCATCCCTCCCACATGGGCCTTTTGAGGCACTATGGTCAAATATTTTCTGCCATGTCATTAGGATGGTTGGTGCTTCAGACACTTCAATCTACCATCACCGATTGCCACAAATTGTAGGTTTATAAATGAAGGCATGACATCCATTACTGGGTAGATCGAGAAAACACGCGATCCCCATGACCATAACATTCTGTCAAGTAGTATATGTGCCCTGTTTGTAATCCCAATTTTTGTTTGCATATCTACTAACATAGTGTAGAAACAAGGGCATGTATTTAGCTGGGTGTGTACTACCAAGGGTTAGACAATTTCTTGTTTTGGGTCTTGGAACCACTTTAAAAAAAAAGGGAGGAGATATGTGTTTGAAATTGGAAGGGATAACTCATAGTAAAAAGTGAGGAGATGTACGTTTGAAATTGAAATTGGGAAGAGATTATGATTTTAGAGGGATTTTGGAGCATGTAATTGACTCTCTTTGCTTGCATTCATATTTGGGTTATTATTATTATTATTATTATTAAGAGAAGCTTTTTTTATTAATAAAAATATAAAAGTACAGTATTCACAAAAAAAGGGCTGGGGAAAAAAGTCATTCCATGAAGAGTCACACGACAACTAGGCCGGAATCATATTTGTTTTTCTCTTTCAGTGAGGTATGGATTAAGTGTTTTTTTACTACTATCTTGTGTATTGTGATGTGACATAAGTAAACGGTCATACTTATGAGGGGTCCATGAGAGGTTGTACGGGGGAGTAGATGGCCTAGGGAAACTATTTTAAAGGGGTAAATGAAACTGGTATGGGATGATTATTATCCATTTCCCATAGTTATATCAGATATTTCTATATCTAGGTACCTCAAGGAGGACCTAATGGAAATTATTTATGTGATATGGATTCTCAGAGGAGAATTTTGGGAACTAGTCATCCTCAATCCATTTTGTGTGTTTTGTGATGTGAGTTAAGTAAGTTCATATTGTGGTAATTTATGTGTTGGTCATATTTTTTTTGAATTATTAAATGAGAATGCAAGTATGGAAAATAAACAATTAAAAGGGAAATTATTTATCTATTTACACCTTATGGTTATTATGTATTGATGCATTAATCTAATTGACGATGAAGTCTTTTTGATGCTTATTAGTTATATTTTCCCTTGGATTATAAGTAGAAGGAAATTTAGGTATTTAGTAATTCTGATTTTTTATGCAATTATGTAATGGGGATTTTATCTTATGTAACGAGATGAGTGTTGGTAGGAATTGGAGAATCCCAACTTAATTAGTAAATTGGTCAAAATTTGTGACCTACTATTTAAAATGGTAATTCTAACATTGAATGGTATAGAAATAAACTATAGGATAACTGTGTCAGATAGAAATTCCTACTAAGATTTGAGCATAATCACTATTCATTTTATAGGCTTTGTTATTTTTGAATGATCTAAATGTATTACTTAAAATGATGATGAAAGAGAGGTATAATTGAAAATTATAGTTTATCACTCTAGAGTTATACTTTTGATTTGATGCTTATGGTCCCATTTATATAAGGTTAGTAACCTTCTTTATATGCTTTTGAATTTATAGCTTATTAGTCATGTATTTATGGATTAAGTGTAATAATACTTATTTATCTTTTCCAGATGAGGTGGATTGACTCTCTAGATCGTGCAAAATTATGGTAAACAAATGATTTTAAGATAGATGAAGTAGTATTAATAAAGATAAAAGATATATGTTAGAGTATTTGAATCATTATAAAAGGATCATATACATGATGAATGAGTTTTGAAGTTATTTTGAGAATTCTTGGGATAATGGAGTTAAAGGATGGTTTTCTTCATGTTGCGTTAATCATGCATTCATTCTATGATTTTGATGTGATTTTGTTTATCACTATACTATTTCCTATACTTATATTTTACTCTAGATTCTCATTTATTTTTCTCATGTCCTAGATGAATTTATAGTTTAAGATGATGTATTTATAGGAATTCATGTTTAGATTCTTTCATACGCTATTGTGAAGTATCTTTAGGTGATTGTGGAATAAATTCTCACATGAATCATATGTGCATGTCAATTAGGAAGAGACATTTATTGAACAATAAGAGTTACTTATACTTATGATATAATGCTTTATGAGTAGAAGTATTTTGTAGATTTATTGACAAACTTCATATTTCCCCTTATATGAGACATATGCCTTGGAATTTGGTATATTATCCTTTTATGGTGAAACTTTATGATAGGGTTCATGATTCAAGTACGAAACTATGAAGACTCTATGTGTGATGTAGGCAAGGCCATTTGAGATGAGCCCCTGAGAATTTAGGTATGGCCCTTAGGAATTTTCTATTGTCTTCCACTATTCCTCTAGATAAGTTAATAAGAAAAGTGATATCACGATCATATATTTGATGTAGTGACTAATAATTTGCAATCTAGTTGTGGAGAGGTGTGTGCAGATACAAGTGTTAGGAAATGGTGATGGAGATAAAAATAACAACTAAAGTATGTTGTAATAATTTATGGTAACACATAGATGACACAAGTATTTAGAATAAGAGCACAACATATAAACATGAAAGAGTAACTCAGGTATGCAAGTGATAGTCAATTTTTTTATTTGAATCTTGTAATAAAATTTATCATAGTAAGTAGATGTACTATCATTTTAGATTCTAGTTAAATGATATAACAAGTAGAATCTCACTATGATGCTTTAACCAATGTAGTATGTCATTGTTAAAAAAAAAATGCATATTAGTTTTATTTTGTGTAGATTAAATAGATTGTGTGATGTCCAATCTAGTGTCTTAAATTTGGGTATTACAAAACTTGATGCTATGAAGTTGCTGTTATAGAAAATAAGAAGTTTGTAAGGGTTCTAGTGATTGATTTATTGATAGACTTTAATGGATTTTTGTGAAAGATTGTTTAATTACATAGATTGATTGCTTGCAATCATTAAATACATATAAGAGGGTTGTTTAGAATGTTACTGTCATGATGCAATGAGATAATGTTATGAAGAGAAATAGACAAACTCTATGTACCTTAATTCTTATTAGTTAAAAATAATATGCATGAGTTGGTGCTCATAGGGTTCATGATCCAAAATAGTTCCCATTGAGGGTTTGGTCGCTGAGACCCTGTAAATGTGATCACTGATATTTTTTTCCACTGAGGCATACTTGTAACCACTTAGGTTTTCTTTCACCCTTTAATGGTTCTGTACTCAAATAGCCGTGTTGTATGCTATACAAGAATGAATTCTCTTTTTTTATGTTTTTAAGTGCTAGCATTCACTGGTATAATGGTCTTATATGATAAGTTTCATTTGTGTAAAGGCATAGTGATTGTTCATAGGCATTTTAATTGTATGAAGGAATAGTGATTATGTGTTTATCGTTCTATGTAGTTGTTCTAGCGACGCAACAATATAAAATGACTAGGTCTTGCATAAACTAGTAAAATTTATCTAATATAGAAATACATAAATGTATTATGTTTCATTAGTTTATACTTTGTCCCACTTAAATCCAGCTCATAGTTCATTATGTTTGTCCTTGTTAAAGCCAATCCATCTTCTACTCTTCTTCAAGTATACAAAGGTGCACATGATAAGATACACAGGTAACTGTTAGAGTAATAAAGTGCTTGCTTATTAATTAAATCATGTTTGATTTAATTACTAACTCACTTATTATCTCTTTCTACTTAAGCTAAAATTTAGGCATATAATAATTAATTGCTTTTGACGCAGGGGGAGGGTAGATACAAGTAGAATCAAGTAGAATTGACTCCACTTGAATAAAAAACAAGCCCTTGCTCAGAGTTACATAATAGAAGAAATATAATATCACATGAAAGCAATGGAAACAAAATGGATATGAGGCAATCAACTAGCAGCAACAACAAATAATTTATATTATTTCTTTCAACATGCCCGACTGTGAAGCCTTCCGGGTTTCGGCCTTATACAATGAGAATTATGAAATCAGAACTAAAGCTTGCATCCTATCTTTTTCTCCAATAATGTATATTTATAATAATCCTTCTTAGATCTCCTTGATGCCCTACTACATCAATCTAGACTCCTTATATAGCCAGCTAAGCCACAAGTTAGCCAGTCAGACATTTAATTACATTATAGGTCCAGTCTCAAGATTTAAACCAAAACTAATGCTAGAATGAATATAATTTGATGTGACTTTGGATTTAGGTCCAAAAATGACCCAAGAACATTCCTTTAAGGGAAAAAGGTCCCATTTGATCACATGAAACATCGCAAGAAGAAACACCACATGTTTCACCTGAAAAATGGCAGAAAATAGGTCCCCGAGAAAAATGGGCATAAATTTTTACTCATAATGAATTAGGGCTTGCAATCTTGGGAAATGGTATTAATTTAGGTCCTCTAAAAGTCATTAAGAGAGAAAAGGCTGATTCCTTATGGATCAAGATCACCACTATGAACAATCAACATCAAAACTGCAGGAAAACGTGGCTCTGATGGCAAGGAAAACAACTGTAACTTTGAAACAGTCCATCCAAACTTTATGTGCTCATAGGAGAAGGTTCCCAAATAGGTCCTCAGAATAATGTAAGATTATCACAACATGAAACCAAAAAATACAAAAATTATAAATAAAACAACAGCAAACAGGTACAAAAATCAGGAAATGTTTTTGGTTGATGCAAGATTGCTCCAAGACCCAAGATGCTCCTGCATCAGACACTTGGGGTAAATAAAGAACTGATGTCCACATCAGGCACTACTCATATTCTAACCTGAATCATAAATATCCAACTCAGCTTGTGTAATCCATGAACTGTCTTCAACTGGCTTGTCTTTCCATTGAACTAGATATTCCATGTAGTCTTTTCCTCTTGTACTCTTGCTCACTCTTTTATTCAAGATCTTCTCAATGCTGTCTTTGTTCCTCTTAGGATAATCTAGATCATATCCTCTCTCATCATTTGATTCAAAGTACTCAAAGATATCATCAATGTTGAATATAGGTGATATATCCATGTCCTCTGGTAATTCCACTTCTTAAGCATTTCCACTGTCAAACTTCTTCAGAATCTTACAAGGTCCAAACTTCATTTTCAGCTTGTTGTAGGTACCAACTGGAAATATATTTTTCTTCAAATGAATCATAACCTCATCTCCAACCTCAAAATATTTATGTCTCCTTCTCTTATCTTCTCTCTATTTATATTTCAGATTACTATCTTCCAAATTCTTTTTAACTTCATCATGTAAAGTTTTCATGTATTCTGCAAAATGATCAACTTCAACACTTCTTCTTATTTCAGTAGGTAAATCTCTCAACTCTGTGGTTCCCTTAGGATGAAATCTAGTAACAATCTCAAATGGTGTCCTCTTAGTACTTCTATTCACTGAGTTATTATATGCAAACTCTGCTTGTGCCAAAATCAAATCCCAATTAGCATGTTTCTCTCCAATTAAACATCTCAACAAGTTTCCCAAATTTCTGTTCACAACTTCAGTTTGTCCATCTGTCTGAGGGTGAAATGTAGAACTAAACTTCAAATCAGTATTCATCTTCTTCCAAAGTGTTCTCCAAAAGTAACTAGTAAACTTAGTATCTCTGTCTGAAACAATAGATTTAGGCAAACCATGCAATCTTACCACTTCCTTGAAGAATAATTCAGCTACATGCAATGCATCAGATGTCTTCTTACAAGGTATGAAATGAGCCATCTTTGAAAATCTATCAACCACTACCAAAATAGAATCATTACCTCTCTAAGTTCTAGGCAATCCAAGAACAAAGTCCATACTCACATCTTCCTAAGGTCTATTAGGTACAAGAAAAGGTGTATACAATCCAACATTCTGACTAGTTCCTTTTGCTACTTGACAAATTCTACAACTTCTAACCATTCTCTATACATCTCT
Organism: Chamaecyparis obtusa; assembly: GCA_027943335.1. Classification (NCBI taxonomy): domain Eukaryota; kingdom Viridiplantae; phylum Streptophyta; class Pinopsida; order Cupressales; family Cupressaceae; genus Chamaecyparis; species Chamaecyparis obtusa. The sequence goes on along the minus strand of BSBK01007290.1, from coordinate 318,121 downwards.
GTAAATATGTGGCCAAAAGTATCTTTCTAAGATCAAATTCACAGTCTTATCAATCCAAAAATGTCCAACAAGTCCACCACTATGTTTCTCCTTTATTATGTTCTCTCTCGTAGATCCTCTAGGTATGGATAATTGAACTCCTTTAAACAACATGTCTTCTTGAATGAAATAATCAATCCACTTATCACTCACTATGTGTTCCTTACAAGCTTTCCAAGGTTCTACAAAATCAATGTCAGTCTCATACAAACACTTCAAATCATCAAAACCAAGTACCTCAACTCTCATCTCTGTCAGCAAACTTCTTCTTCAGCTCAAGGCATCAGCAACCTTATTTGACTATCCACTCTTATGCTTCAATGAAAAGAAAATATTTTTTTCTTTCATTTCTCTTGTAAATGTTTTACCATCAAACAAGCATACTCGAACTATAGTACAGTGACCTTCATCAAAATTTTCTATCAAAGGAAATAATACTTGTTTCTTTCCATCCATCCAAATAGTATATTGATTCAATCTACCATCATGTAAAGCTTTCCTATCACACTGCCAAGGTCTACCCAAAAGAATATGACAACAATCCATAGGCATAATTTCACACAAGACTTCATCATGATAATTCCCAATTTTGAATTTAACAAGGCATTGTTCACTTACAAGTAGTTTATGCTCCTTCTGGATCCAAGCAATATGGTAAGGCTTAGGATGTTTCAATCTTTGCAACTACAATTTGTTAACCAGCTCTTCAGATGCCAAATTATCAGAACTTCCACTATCAATGATTACCTTGCAACATTTATCAATGATCTTACATCTGGTTTTGAACAAACTTTTCCTCAAAATAGGTTCCTCATCAGCTTTTTCATTCCACAAGATCCTTCATAGCATCAAGTTCTCACCATATTCAAGTTCATTAGACATTTTCTCAACTTCTTCACAAGCCAAATTATTTCTACCATTACCTCTAGTCTTCTTTCCAAAGTTAGTACATTCAAAAGCTCTATGTCCTTCACCACATTTGTAACAAGTACCTTTAAACAAAGATTTCTCTTCTATTTTCCCATTATTGTTATTCCTAGAGTAACCAGTATAGCTACCTCTAGAGTAATTACCTCTTTTAGTAGTAGGGTCATCTTCCCATCCTTTATCTTGCACTGCATTTTCAGATCTACTACTTTCTCCATAAGATCTTCCTCTACTTCTCTGAAATCTGCCACCTCTTCCTCCTTGTCTTTGATCATGTCTTTTTGTCAATCTTTCCTCAACCTTCAAAGCAAATTGGTATGCTTCTTCCACACTATCAATCTTCACATAGATGATCTCATCTTGAGTAGATGTCCTTAGGCCATTTAGATATCTAGCCACTTTCTCAACTTCATCATCCACATGTCCAGATCTGATATCTAATTTGTAAAATTCCTCAGTATATTCTTTCACACTCATGTCCTTTTGTCTCAAATTTTGCATTTTCCTCATCAGACTAACTTGGTAGTTAGCTAGAAGAAACTTCTTCTTCATCTTTCCAAGCATCTTCATCCATGTCTTGATCTTTTCTTTTCCTCTCTTCTGTCTCTCAGTTTGCAAATGATCCCACCAAAGAGATGCATGACCTTTCAAATTTGTGACTGCTATTTTAACCTTCTTATTATCAAGAGTACTTTCATACTCAAAGTATTTATGCATCTCAGAGATCCAATCCAAAAGTGTATCGGTCTCAGGTCTTCCATCATAGCAAGCGACTTCAACTGTAGGTCTGGAGTTAGCCTTAGACAAAACTCTCAAAAATATTTCCTCATCTTGTTCAACTTCAGGCTCAGCATTAGGTGCTGCTTCTCATTCTTCATCACTAGCATCTTCAAGATGTGCTCCTCTTCTCTGGGCTGTCTCTACAGCTTCAAGCCTAGTTGCAATCTGCCTCAACATATCCATGATAGCATTATCATTTCCTCTACCACGAACCATCTTGACAATTAGGTTCTGAAAAGATCATAACCTTCTACAAGCTATAGGTCATATCTCAGATCCACCACCCTAAAAACAATCCAATAAGGTTCTCCATGATCCAATCCATAAGAAAGAACTCACTCTGATACCACTTGACGCAGGGGTAGGGTAGATACAAGCAGAATCAAGTAGAATTAACTCCACTTGAATCAACAACAAGCCCTTGCTCAGAGTTAAACAATGGAAGAAATATAATATCACATGAAAGAAATGGAAACACAATGGATATGAGGCAATCAACTAGCATCAACAATAGAGAATTATATTATTTCTTTCAACATGCCCGACTGTGAGGCCTTCTGGGTTTCGGCCTTATACAATGAGAATTATGAAATCAAAACTATAGCTTGCATCCTATATTTTTCTCCAATGATGTATATTTATAATCATCCTTCTTAGATCTCCTTGATGCCCTACTACATCAATCTAGACTCCTTATATAGCCAGCTAAGCCACAAGTCGGCCAGTCAGGCATTTAATTACATTATAGGTCCAGTCTCAAGATTTAAACCAAAACTAATGCTAGAATGAATATAATTTGATGTGCCTTTGGATTTATGTCCAAAAATGACTGAAGAACATTCCTTTAGGGGTGCAAGGTCCCATTTGATCACACAAAATATCGCAAGAAGAAACACCACACGTTTCACCCAAAAAATGGCAGAAAATAGGTCCCTAAGAAAAATGGGCATAACTTTTTACTCATAATGAATTAGGGCTTGCATTCTTGGGAAATGGTATTAATTTAGGTCCTCTAAAATTCCTTAAGAGAAAAAAGGCTGATTCCTTATGGATCAAGATCTCCACTATGAACAATCAGCACCAAAACTGCAGGAAAATGCGGTTCCGACGGCAAGGAAAACAACTGTAACTTTGAAATAGTCCATCCAAACTTTATGTGATCATAGGAGAAGGTTCCCAAATAGGTCCTCAGCATAATGTAAGATTCACACAACATGAAACCAACAAATACAATAATTATAAAGAAAACAATAGAAAATAGGTACAAAAATCAGGAAATGTTTTTGGTTGATGCAAGATTGCTCCAAAACCCAAGATGCTCCTACATCAGCTTTATTAATTATTATTGTGAAACCTAGGTTTGTTCACCCTTTTAGGGTTTTGATCTCCTTTTATAATGATTGATCTCTCTTGTAATCTTATTGAGAAACATTCATTTTTATTGAATTGCAACTTTTGTTTTTGCACATCAAGAATGTCTCCTCTTTCATGGATCCATGCGTTCAAGCCTCTCTAGCTTCTTGCTTCTCTCTCTTTCTGTGACATGTGTTTGTGTGCAGGTGTTCTTGGGAGCTATGGGTTGTTTACTCATCAACTCCAATATGGTATCAGAGCTTCAGATATGTTTTCCCTTGTCCTCTTCTTGAGAGATTCGGCCGTGTTCATCGGATCTGCATTTTTAGAGGGTTTTCTGTCAGATTTGGGGGGACCTCTTTTTTTGGTTGTCTTGGATTCAAATGGACCTCATCATTGTGTTCAAAGCACCCAAGAACCCCCAGATCCATATAAAATTTGTCCAATTTGGATAAAGTTAGATTCTGTGGCAATTTTTTTTGCAACTGGCCTTGGCACGATTCCCGAGGTGGTCACTATTTTTTGGAGAATTTTTGGCCCAAACGGACCTCACGGTTGTGTTTGTAGCATCTGAGAACTCCTAGATCCATTTAAAACTTGTGGATTTTGGACAAGTTGGCCTCAAATGCAAACTTTTTTTTATGTTCTAGGCCATATGACCTTGACACGCAATCTGAGGCATTTTTTGGTGCAGATGGCATGGCTAACGGCCCTCTAGTAGAACTGCCAATGGGATCGCTAGGTGCTATCCCTCCTCTGTGCAAGCTAGGGTCACATGGTTAGCCCCCAGTCGCTAGAGCTTGAGCCCTCTGGTCACCCACATGACCAAGGGCTATTTTTTTTAGCCCCCAGGCAGATTAGAGCCATGACAGCCATTTGGCCATCAAATTTAGGCTCATTGGTTGCTAACATCAGTAAGGTTTTAGACACCATTTTGGGCCCTTTGAAGCACTCAGTGGTTTTTTACTGATATCTTGAGTATACGGTCTTGAAATCAGGCAAACGAGATATCATCGAAAAGCTGGTTCCAAGCTCTATCTAGATCTAGAGGTTTGAATTTATTAATTTTATTTTTTGATGGTTTTTTTACTGTCAAAGCCAGAGGTTCAATTTTGTACTTCGGGAGCTCTATCTTGTGCATCTAGACTCTATTTTGGGAAAATGATATATTGTTGGAAAGCTTGTTCTGAGAGATTTCCAGTGCTATGAGTCATTTTACCAAATTCTAATCTAGGTAAATTTTATTCATATTCTTGCATTTTTTCAATCTGGTGGATATCTTGGATGTTACAGGTCCTGGGATCTCTTTCCTTTAAGGGATGGCTCGTCTTTGGCTGTTCTTTTATTTCAGAAGCCTTTGCTCTTCTTTGAGCAGTGTATACTTCACTTTTGTAATACTCTTTTATGCACACACACTGAGATAAAGTGCCAATCTATTATATTTATAAGATCTTGCACATGTTCGTGCTCTATGTACTCATACTCCATTATAACATGCCAGAGGGGTTTGATGTTTTCCTTTGTTTTCCATCTCCTTTTTTCATGTGAGTGTTCCTCCAATGATATTAGCTTTAGGTATCTTTATTTGTGTTTGTACTCTCTCTGCACCTTTGATGTTCCTAGTATCATGCAATTCATATTGGATGATCTTTTCAGTGTCCCTATCATTACTCCCTTGTCAACATTATGGGGGGGTTTCTACTATTGGTTCTACTGCTTCCTTGGTTTGATAGTGTGAGCTATGTATTCAGTATTTGATTCTATGTACTAGGTGAACGTAGTGGTTGGGTACCTATGCATTTCGGTGAGATGGATCATTTACCATATGGACACTCTTTTCTTTCCTATTTTTGGATGCAGTCTTCCAACTTTGATTGATCAGCTCTTCAAACTTTTGGTGTTTTTTATGCCATCTAAATCTTTGAGTTGAGGTGTTTGCCTTTGTTTGCCTCTTGATTCGAGTAGTGTCATTTGAGGGCACTTGTGCAGATTACAGTATTCTATATCTTTGACTTTAGTTGTTTGCCTTTGTTTGCCTCCTAATTCAAGTAGTGTCATTTGAGGGCACTCATGAAGATTACAATCTTCTCTACCTGGTCATATTTCAGTGGAGGATCTTTAGATCAATAGTTACTTCTTGACAATGTTTGTAGCTTCTTTCTTCAGTGATGTTGTACATGTTCATCCTTGTTCCTATTTTCTGGAACATTCCTAGTTTTTGGAGGCTTCTTCAGTCCTTCAGACTAGTCTTCGTCTCTTTTTGGAGTAGAGTTTTTCCCATGTGGTTTTATCTATTTCTCCACTTTTTAGAGACTGTCTTTTGTACTTGGGTACCTGATCAGGCCTTTTGTTGTCGGGACCCATTTACTTTCAATAGTTCTTTATAGGTTTTTAGCTTCTCCCAAAGTTTATCTTAAGGGGGGTGTTAGAGTAATAAAGCATTTCCTTATTAATTAACTCATGTTTGATTTAATTACTAACTCACTTATTATCTCTTTCTACTTAAGCTAAACTGTAGGCATATAATAATTAGTTGCTTTATTAATTATTATTGTGCAACCTAGGTTTGTTCACCCTTTTAGGGTTTTGATCTCCTTTTATAAGGATTGATCTCCTTTGTTTTTATAACTTTGTAATTGAGAAACATTCATTTTTATTGAATTGCAACTTTTGTTTTTGCACATCAAGAATGTCTTCTCTTTCATGGATCCATGCGTTTAGGCCTCTCTAGCTTCTTGCTTCTCTCTCTTTCCGTGACAGGGGTTTGCATGTAGGTGTTCTTGGGAGATGTGGGTTGTTTACTCATAATCTCCAATAGTAAAAATATTCAAAATTAAATAATATGAAATTCCATAGTAGTCCATTGGTATAGTAGTTCAATATCAAATGCCTCAAACTTTGTTAACTCATTTTCTCCATTATGACTTTACAAGTGAAAGGATCCTCTTGAAATAATTAGGATCCAAATTTTGCATCGTGTCTCCTTGTTGCCATAAATTTGCATCTTGTGACCATGTTGGCATGAATGACATCAAAATACATCCTTTCATCCCATCACCATGTTTCCATGAACAAAAAAGAAAGACTTCCCAATACTTATCATCCTGATAAGATAATATACCCAGTGAAGGCATTCTAAGAATATTTCTAACAACACTTTGAGAGAGAACCTTTTCACATAAATGACAAACATGTAAAATTCAACTGTCACATGATGTAGTTTCTCTCTTATTTTAGAAAAAAGTCCCACATATTTAGTCTACTATTTTCCATTTATATGTTTATGCTTATTTCTATGTTATAAAACATTTATCAATGTACATATGGTAGGAGGTAGAAAATATGTATATCAAATATTTATATTGATGATGCTAGCCTATTTGAAATGTATATCTCTTTGTAGGTCACTATCCCTTTTATTTTACAATCAGTTGTGGAAGTTATCATGAACCACATCACTATTGCGATCAGGATGAGGTTCTCACCTTTATGTCCTCATTAAAAATCATGATGCCACCCTTTTGTTTTTTTACATATATTAAATGCTATACTTTTCACATATGTAACAATATTCTTTCTCTATATGTGCAGGCTCATGTAGGTGGCTTCCCAAAATAATGTTGATGTGGCATTGTTAATGTCACCACCACCATCTATATCAGAGGACATCATCCTCCACTTTTTGAGATCTACCTAGGAGTACCATGGATGGTTTGTCACTGTGGATAGATGAAGATTTTGACCTGATAGGCTTGTATTCCATATCAGTGGATAGCATTGTTTGATTCAAATCATTAACTGGAATCACTACGACGAAGTCATTTTCATCAGTTACAATACACTTATTGTGGCCTAACAATCTACTATAATTTCAAGTGGACTACATAGTTTCCTGGATGAAAATATAAGGAAATCATGCAGAAGGAATTGGTCCCAAATATATTGATTGCCTCATCTTCCATCTATCAGGACTTCAGGAGTACTAGGAGTGATGGTGGATGAAATATGTTTTTAGGATACAGGCTAGATTTCCATCTTAGAGATGGTTGAAGAAAATCATTTTGTATGATTGATGCTTGCAACAATGTGTTTGGAAATCATAAAAATAGTTAATGTTTACTAGATCTTTGGTTAACATGAAAAAAATAGTTTTATTATATTATTTGAAAACCTCACTTATTTGTTAGACTCTCTGTGCAACAACAGTTGAATAGTTTTCATGTTTTCAATGAAATTTGGCATAATAGTTTTTTTATTCTATTTCTACATTTGAAATTAATCTAAATGTTCTATTCACCACATTATATCTTAGTGTTGTCAATGTTAAGTGCATAAAGTATCTATTTGAGTTGTGCACAAAGATGGTGGAGGTACAACTTATATTTATATATTTTGAATTTGAGGGATTTGGGTGTATTGATTGCATCACCAATGAGACAATTGGATGGTCTATGATTACAACTGTTGTAATATACAAAATAATCATTAAAAATTTATGACTAATACTACTTTTTGAATATTCCTTATAAGTCTTCCATTAATGTAAAATATTTTTAATTAGTGTTTGGAATGAAATAGCTATGTCCAATAGTGATATATGGATTCGATATGTATGTAATGTTCATTAATTCACCCAAGTGCTGTAATTTTTAGTTGGTTTTATTTGAACTCTAAGTGATTGCATTATCCTCTAAAGAGAACTAAAATTAAGTTATCAGTGATGTTTTATACAACTTCCATTATATTAGATGCATGTTTCTAATACACATATCAACAAATAGATTCAAATTAGTTCAATTTGAGTTCACTTTATTTGTATATTGATTTTGTAGCATTCATGACTTGGAGCATACATAGTAATATGGGATAACATGTTAGGTTACCAACTAACTTCGCTTAACATGTGATTTTGGTGTACCATTCCATGATAGAGTTCAACCCATTATGAGTGTGTTTGTGCTCTATGATCTTTGATGGGCCAATGAGTGGCTAAAAAATGGGAACATTTATCAACACTATTGGGTAGAAGTTCACTTTTATTATTTGCACAACTAGGAACTCAACCATTTTTCATTTAGTGCTTGATTGTTATGAGTCACTATAAGTGGTTATTTGGTGACACTCTGTGGTGAATAGTATGGGGTCAATCATGATATTTAGTGCAAACTAAAATCAGCCATCGGAGGGGTGTACTAAGAAATATAATAAAAATAAAAATTACAATATGACACTTTTAAAAAATATCCAAATTAAACCTACAAAGAAAACAAGATACCATGGACAACCCAAGCCTTTATCCATACCCAAACTTTTCAAATAGGGCATACAACCCCATCGTATTAATGATCACCACAAGAAGTCATGTTTTTCAAATTTTCTTTGGGTAGGTGACCAAACCAATTTTACAATAAGTGTATGAAGCACATTATCTAGGCATGGAAAACCCAAACCTTTAACCATATGAAAAGTTCATGAAGAGTGCACATAACCATGTCATATTTATCGTTACAACAAGAATTCATGTTTTTCATTCTTGGCTTGGGTAGGAAGGAAAAACAAATTTACAATAAGTTATTCAAGCATATTATCTATACATACATTGAATGTCTTCTGATGATACTAAAAAAAACTATTAGTATACTGATATTGGATCATTCTATAGACACGTATAAATGGCCTATTGCTCTAAATACAATGACTTTACTAGCATTCCTCTTTAATTTATTTAATAATCTTTATTATTTATTAAATTATGTCATTTTGTACTATTTTCTACAAGTTAAAATTACCATTTCTCCTTAATTCCATAATTAAGTGATTTTAATTAATTACCTTAATTATTACTCGTTGAATCAACCATTTCATCAATTATTCATCTATAATATAATTAAATATTAATTGATATTTGATTATACCCTATCTCATTATAATTAATTAAATAAAGTATATCATTTAATTAATAATCATTATTTCTAACTATTGCATTTATGTAATAATTTAATCAAATTCCTCTAACAAATTAAATAAATTATGTTTATTTATTTAAATTAATTATTCATCCCTCATAAATAAATACTAATTAATTATTTATCAATCATCACACGTGCAAGTAAATAATTATTTTATTTATTTTAAATTATGATTTATTCCTCCAAAGCTAACTCATACTGACTTTCCGTTCACTCCATAATTCCCTCTCCTAACTATTCAATCCACATTGTTAATTCCTCTCCTAGGAATTAGTTAAGTATTTAGTCAATTCAGTCGTCTAATTCGTGCAATCAATTAACTCATCCATGCAATTAGTTAACTCATCCATGCAATTAGTTAACTCACCAGTCTATTCTATTATGTCACCAGTCTTTTCAAGTCATCTCTCCAATCCATTTTCTAACCGATCAATCAATCCCCCAATCAAGGCACTTAAGAAGAGCTGAAATCTTACTCACTTTGAGTTTAACTCTTTCCTCTCATCAATCAATCCTCCAATTAAGGCAATCAAGAAGAGTTGAACTCCTACTCACTTTGAGCTAATTCTTTCCCCTCATCAAGTCAAACCTGTTAAACAAATCAATCAATTAAGTTGAACTCCTACTCACTCTGAGTTTAACTCTTCAATCACAACCAATAAGCCCATCAATCATGGATTCTTGATTGAAACCCCTAAAAATATTATAAATATAGAGCTAAATATCTAATTTTAAGAACCGCAATTTCTTTGAGTTCTTATGCTGGCATGATCTTGAGCTCAATTCTAAGAGCCTACATTGCATGAGAAGGAGAACAACAAGGAGGGATTTTATGGTTTACATATTCATGTTCTTAAAATGATTTCATATTGATTATTGTTTATGCTTATTTTTTTTTGTCTTACATCCTTTCTTGATTGTTGGGAATAATAATTTCTCTATCTCTTTTTGGTTGATATATTTGATGTTATTGTAGGTTTCTACATTGATCCCCTATTACCCGATTACAAAATTGTGAACTTGACATGAAACACTAACTCTTTATTGACAATTTCTCTATTTCAGCATAGACACATGTTCCTTTTTATGAAGATACAGGTTGTAGAAATGCATACAACAACTTCGATCACCACACTCACCCCATTACATCACCGCATTTGACATAACTAGAAGACACACTTACATACTGCCATCTACACACTCATACATTTCAATCGCTGCACTCATTACACTAGATCACCACACTTCTCTTCTATTTGTTTCAATTTTATTCTCTATGGCTTGGACATGTGGGATATTATATGTGTTGGTTTTTTTTCATTGTTCTAATGGTTGATTATATCATATTCTGGAATATTGACATGTTGTATTTTTCAATTTAAATTCTCTTATTTGTATACCCGAGTTTTCTTATTTTTTGTAGCTAATAAAACTCCCGTTGACACACTTTACATACTAGATCATCACAAACCCCTTTTGCAATCGATGCACTTGAGTCTTTACATTGCCATAGATATATTACTGGATCACCACACTTGACCTGACAAAGTGACGCACTTGTCCGATTACAAATTTATCTTTTGTCTACATTTTAATTTCTTTGTTGTCTATATATGCACTCCCTGTATTAGAAATCTGCACTTGATATCTTACAATGATGCACTTTCTATTATGAAATGAAACCTTTTTATTATGAAAAAATGCAATGGTCCTCCTAAGAACAAGAAAGTCAAGGTCCAACTACTTGTAGAGCAATGAAGAAGAGATAGATGATAGGCCAACACTGGGGCAAATAATAAGAAGAATTAATGATTTATAATGAAGTTCGACTGATCTATAGGTGTCAATCTGAGAGTGTAAGCTTGCGAAAGGTGTCTGAGCAGTATGCCATCAAGGGATGATAGTTGTGAGATGAGGGATTATGAATGCAGCTACAACACACAAAATTGAATCTATGAAAAACTAAATAAATCCCAGCGATAGGAACTGTCACTTCCTGGTGACAGGAACATCAGAAATAAAGAAAACTCAAAAACATCAATCTGTAATAAGATAATATCAATAATAATTTAAAGTATTAACTAATCTGGGATATAAATCAACTAATCTAGAAATCAATAAAATGATGAAAACCTAAACATCTAATTTATTAAAAGGTATGAATATGTAATAAAACTATTAACACTATATAACAAACAAACTACACTAAATAAAATAGTCATCGTGCTTTACCAAAGAGCAGGCCCTAACTCCCCAGTTTGCACAATGAGTAAAGAAAACCAAGTTCTACGCTACTGTAACCATGCAAAATCTACTGCTTTTATTTATTTCAAAATAATATCATTCAAACTTGCGTACAATAATGTCTTCCCTACTGAAAGCTATATATTAAAAATCTGCAGAAGTGTACGTGTGTCTATATATCCTCCTTCTGCTGCTGCTTATTTAGATGCAGCTTTAGAAATTTAATAACTACTTTGTTATGCACTCTATAAAAAGAGTGGCTATTACATAACAAAGTTATAACAAAATATATGGCTTGCAAAGAATAGCCAATTTGCTGTCATCATTCAAACAAAATACTATTTCCTTCGTTCACATTTGCTAAACCATGGTTTTGTAATAGTTTGGAAAAGTCTGATTATTGGGCTTTCAATGTGAGGCTTGGATATCCCTCTTAACAATAGTATTTGATCTCCTTAGCAGCAATCATAATGTAGTTATTTTTTGCATGGGTTTTTTTAATAGCCACGTGATTCTTGGGAATAAATCTCAGCTGTAATATATGCTATCTCAACCACATTCATTGTTTGCATGTACAACCATCAATCTAAATAATAGAATGATCCATAATACCTTCAATTTAGTTTGCAATATCCTCTCCATGTATGAATTCAGCTAAGCTGGAAGAGTTATGTGTTGAGCTGGTAACAGCAGCAAAAGATGGAACAAACTTTGAAAATTGAAGTCCAAACCTGTAATAGTAAACTAGAAAAATCACGTTTTGAAAATGGCCTCAAACTTTTCCATCATCCACTTTTTTGAAGATTCTCCACGTGGGATTGTAATTGGGCATGTTCTGGACAATACCCATGTCTCGGATTTTTGAGATTCATCTGTATCTGTTCGCAAAAGGAAATGCAAAACTGATTGTCCTTATTTTTGGTTGGTAATTATTCCTGTTAGGTTCTTTCTCAACATACTCCTTGGTCAATATTCTTGGAAGGAATAATGCTTTAAATTGTTGAGGAAATAATGAATGCCAATAAGATATAGCAAGCAGTTTATTTCAAAGCGGATGGAACTTTGTATTTGTGAAATAGCTACAGGAAGATGCATAGTGGCCAACAGGAAGAACCATAACATATTATTAACTTGTTAGATAAATACAATCTCTCATGTCTATTCACATATTCTATCTAATAACTATATTAACTATTACTCATAAATATTAGAGCATTTGCAACATAGAAGGAAAAAATGGAATATTAAAATAGGTATTGAAATGAACATGAAGGCTTATAATATGGCATAATTTGGGACATAAATTACTCTCATCAATAGATAGATAGAGGAAAATACAAGAAATTACAAGATTAACTAAGAACAACAAGAATTAGAGTGAGCACTAATCTAATAAATGCACAATTAATCTATCAACATCTCATGGATCTCTAGAAAGAAGTGGTAAGTGAGCTCTCAGCTGCAAATCCTCACTAGTGACACCTCTAAAATGAGAACAATGCTGCTATGATGCTTCTAAATGCTTATTCTATGATGAATTTATGCTTAATCTAGCTCCATTGATCACAATGCAATGCTAAAATGCTAAAATGATAACTCTAAATGCTCAAATGCTTCAATTTCTCTTAGAAATGATCTCAATTGACTATAGTAACAATGCTTTTCAATTGAAATTCTAAGATGGAAATGCTCTCCAAAATGCCTCATACTTATAGTGATTTCCCAAGGGTAGGGGGTAGAGTGAGTTGATCATGGTTATGTTTGGGTAAGGTCAATTAGCTTTGCTTTGTCCATAAATGGGGGGACAAGGAGGGGACAATCATTTAAATGGTTTCAAAAGGTTGGACCATTTCAACAAAAGTGAGTGATTTGTGTCCATTTTGTCTCCAATTTTCTTTGTTGAGGGAAATTATGATTTATTAATTAATTAAAGTAATTAAATTTAGCCATGAAGGGTAAGAGGTTCATTTTGATTTTTTCTTTCAACAACTATGTCATTAATTGAATTTAATCAATTTCATAGTGTTTTTCCCCTTTTCAAGCTTTATTTAATCATTTAATTGAATTTTCCTTTGATTTGAATTGTCTTTGTTCCATTTATTGATTTTCTATGCTATTTTGATGATTTGATGCACCTTTTGATTGATTTAAGCCTTTGACCAATTTTCCATGTCTACAAATGCCCCTCTTTGAGTCGATGTGCGAAGAACACTGATTCAAAGATTCCCTTGGTATGATGATCTGATTCTGTTATGGTTCTATGATTCCTTGATACCTTTGATAGTTGGTACAATGTTATGATACTAATATGATAACCTGATATGATATGATAAACTAATCTGATACTGATTTGCCTCCTGATATGAAACTGATATGATATGATATGATATGCCCCACTGATAAATGTTTTTGATGTGATGCCAATTTGATACTCTAATGCCCCCTTAGAAATAAAACATATTGATTCCTTGATTTGAAAGATTTTGATTGATTGGTCCAATATGTTTTCATTTCTGAAAAATATTGATGATATGCCATGACTCACAAATTTGCATATCCAAGATAGATAGGTCTATTGTAGTTAAGAAAAACAAGTGATTATAATAGGATACTGATACCAATGAATGTGATTTATCAATTTGATAGGATAGTAAAATTGATATGGGATAACTAATCAGTGTGAAAACTGATATGATTTGATACTACTTGCTTCATTCTCAGGACACAGAGACACGAACGATGGTACTGGGTGTGATTGCTTGATACTTTGATAGGATAAATCAATCAGTGTGAAAAATGATATGATTTGATACTACTTGCTTCATTCTCAGAACACAGAGACACGAACGATGGTACTAGATGTGATTGCTTGATACTTTGATAGGATTGATTGACGTAAAATGACTCACTGATATAAAATACTGATATGATTCCCTTGATTTGCAAAATAGGCACATTTTCATAAATGATATATATACGAACCTTAGCTTCTTGGATATTTAGACTTAAGTCATGAGTTGACCCAGCTAGAGTACATGTTATTGAGATGATTGATTATGGAGCTCCTTTAGTTTGTTGATATTATATCATGTTTTAGTTATTGATTAGGACTTGGATGTATCACTTTGATGACATTGTATCTTTGATTAGATAGACTTCATGGATCTTTGATGTTATGGACACTTATTTGATTTATGGACTTTCCTTGATTCTTGATTGAACCCCCCCATTTGATGATTGATCAAAATTTTGATTGAATGAACCCCCTTGTCCTTGGAAAAATACTACAAACAAATGCACATGCAATTAATCTAACATGATAATGCAATTAACCTTCCATGATAATGCAATGCAATGCAGCTAAGTGTCACTAGCTTTTAGCAAATAAATGCCTTGAGGATAAATGTTCATCATTGAGCATTTTGGGACTGGAAAGTCGATACAATCACCACTGCCCACTGACATGATGATATGAATACCGCTTTTATATCACTTTTGGTAACACCCTTTTGGAAACTAGTACAACCCTCACTAGTTGGATGACCAAACTATGGGAGTATGAATACCAATCCATTTTCTCAAACAATCAAAGGTCAACCTTCCACACTACATGAAAGTCCTTGATGGTTCTTTGGTGACCATGTTGTTAGACAAATCCACATAAGTTGTGGGATCTTCCTCAAGACAGTCACTCAAAGACAAGAGCAATATCATGTCTCCATCATCGCCAATCTAGTTGAAACCTCATTGATTAGCTAAAAAGATGTGATAAAAATCAATGTAAGTAAAGACCATCAAAAGAAAGCTTCAAGTGCTTTGCATTGTTTCATGATTTTCAAAAAGTATTTCCAAGTATTCTGATCTTTTTAAAGTGTTGTCAATTTTTAATCCTAAATAATAAAGTCAATGAAGGCTCAAGGATCAAGTTGTGGTAATCAAATTCTTGGTTAGTGAACAATGATATCCATCAAAGGTTCACGAAAATATGCTTCTTTCTTCTGAAATTCTGATTTTTCTCTCTGTTTGTGACTGAATGTTGTACTATTGAATCCTTTTGAAGTTAATGCCTTGCTTCATGTGAATTCATGCTTGTTTTTTGAAATCCACTGATTAAGATCAAATGCCCCAATTGGATAGAAAAAATGTTGGACTTGGACAAACATCCAAAATATTATTGAAGCTTGATTTATGCAAGATGTAGCTCAAAATATTTTATGCTTTCCTTTTTACCAGCTCTCAAACAAGATCACATTGGTTTTCCCCCAATGTCTTAGCAAGATATAGGACATGAAGGATGGATTTCAAGCTGATGGATTAGAGATGGAAAGGCTATGATGGAAGAAGTATGCGAATGTGACCCATAGGACTATCTCCTCAAGAGTACCCAAGCTAAGGAAAAAATGATATAGCAATGTGAAGCATGTTTTTGGATAAGCCATGGAAGTCAATTGTGTAGGGCTAGATAGTGTATAGGATAACGATCTGCTGCCATGAAAAGGAGGGATCCAAAAGAGTGGACATGTCAAGAAGTTTTTGATAACAATTTTTTTTTTTAAGTTCTTCATCTTGATCAAGACCAAGGGTCAATTTGGGTAAGATGTGTATAAGATAACACAATCATGATAAAGGAGTGATGGAGGATATGATGGGATGTTTTGGGATTATGAAAAAGCTATCAAGGAATGATGAAGGTGAATTTGGGATAAGCAAGATCATGATAGGGTAACATGGATGCACAAGTACATAAGCTGATGGAAAGGATAACGGATGTCAAGATACTTGATGCTCATGGATGTGTTCAACCTTGTCAAGATGAAGGTGATAGAGGAAATATGGATGAAACTTGCCCCCAAGTGTGGAATGAAAGAAGGAAAAATTACACATGATGCCTGTTTGCTAGGTTTTCATCATGGTACTTGTCTAAGGTGCCACAAGAAGTGGTTTTTACCATAAGACAGATTTATTTCTCTTTACTTTTGCTACCAAGGTGCCTATTGCTAGGTTTTCACCAAGGCACTTTTTCTCTTTTTTCATTTTTTGCATTTTTTCTTCTTTTTTTTTGTATTTTTCGATATTTTACCAATAGCGGAATCTTTGGACAATGCTCCTCTGAAAGATATGCTATAATAAACCATGGGTATGACTAGGATGCTCAAAGATATTGATAAGAGGGATGGAAGTACAGAAAGTATGCATCGGAAAATGAATGTGAGGATAAGAAGAAGGTATGTTGCAGATGGGAATGTTGGCAAGATCAACTTTGACACACACTTTGAAGAGTGGTGGAATGATGGAGGAATGATAGATGAAGGAGGTAAGGGTCCATTTGAGGTAGTGGATTTTTGGATATGAGAACCCAAATTAGACTTGGAAAGTGGAGGATGTTTGGAAGGAGATGGAATGGAAGCCTTTGGAAGCTTGAATGTCAATTTTGATTCTTCTTTTGTGTGCAAGTCTTTCAAAAATGACTTGGGAATCCACATAGTCTTTGATTTTTCTTCCTTTTGTGATGCTTTTGAATGCACCAATTCAATGAGGGATTTAGGAACCCACATTTTATTTTTTTCTTTTTGCTTTGTGGACCTTTGCGACCTTTTGGATATTTCATTTTTCTTTTCATTCACATGTCGATTAGATGGGACATTGTGATTTTTATACACATATGGATTCTTGGATTTATGATTTTTATGTTGTACATCAAAATTGCTTCCAAAAGACTTAGGAATTGTGGATGAATAGGAATAATATGAAGGGTTCATATGGATCGGTGTTTGGACATTCTTCAAGTATGTGTGCCTTCGTTGATCTTGATACATGGTAGGGTAAGTGAATGGATAACTAGGGATGATAGGAATAGATGATGGAGGAATATATGGACCTAATATGGATGGAAGGAATGAAGACTTTTGTTTTGGGACATAGGAACCCAAAATGGATTTAGAGGATAGTGAAGGAATATGGTTTCGTTTGAATGGAGGAATATAAGGTGTGAAAGGGATATCAATATCTTTGAAAGGAGCTGCATTGCCAAGATTCTTATCTTTAAGATTAATCTTTATACCAATAGGCTCATGAGTAGCTTTGATAAGAATACATTTGATAGGATCAACTGAAGCTTGAAGGGATTTATTATCATGCAAGGGATTTGGAAGAATGATGGTTTCTTGAGGTGAACATGGAGGAATATGACAAGGAAATGATGGGATGCTTTGATCTTGACAAGGATCTTCAAGTTGTGTAGAGATGGTATTTTTCTCTTGATTTTCAATATGCTCATTGGAAGTTATGGAAGGGATATCTTGATCTTGCTTGGGAAGTGGAGAAGATGTGGAACTTGGAAGGGTACTTTGTTCTTGGAATGGAAGGATATCATCTTGGAAGCCATGAAAGAATGCAAGGGGATCATCACAAGGTTTGAGGGATATGGGACCTTCATCAAATATGGGAGGGGATTGTATATAATCATGATCTTGATCTTTATCACTATTTGTTTCTTTTCTCTTTGGATTATCCTCTTGACATGGAGCCACTTCTAAGGACAAGGTAGTTGCTTGGATATGTGTGGGGGATGTTTGGAGGTATGATGTAGGATCATTTTGAAGGGGTATAATAGGCATTGAAGCACATGAAGCCTTGGGGTCCAAGATCTTTGAAGCATGGAAAAGGTCTGCAACAAGATGTAAACTAGCTTGGGTTTCTTTTAGAGGTAGCCCTTGAGGGTAGCCATAGTCAACTTGAAAGCTGTTATCATTAGGTTCACTCTTTGATGGAGGAATTTTAGATAATTGTGGCTATTTGGGAGATGAAGAAAAGATGAAAGGAATACATGCTATGGGAGAATCTTTGATAGGTAGATGTTCATGAGATGGATAAAGGATGAAAGGATTACTCTTGCTATATGGATGTTTATGCATTAGATCTTGCTTGAGAGTGGCATTTTTCACTTCATACTCTTTATTATCTTGATCAAAAATAGGTTGATTATGAAATTTCCTTTGATCCAAGATAGGTTTGTCACTCTTAAATACTTATTTTTGTGAGGAGGATGAAGATACAGATGGCTCATCATCATAAAGAAAAGGACACCTTAATCTTAACAATGACTTTTTAGATGGTATCTTTTTTTGTTTTTCCTCATTCTCCCACAAGGTTGATGTGTCAAAATCATGAGGAAGCTTAACTCCTGATTGAGCTAACTTCATGAAGTGTGCTTCTTTATTTCTTTCCAAAACTAATTGCATCATTTTCATGAACATGGGATCTTGGAATGCTTCCAAAACTTCATCTTCAGATACTTCATCATCTTGATTCCAATGGAGATTTTGATCTTGATTTTGATAATTGTTCTCTATAATAGGGTTGATTTTTTTTTCAAATAGACTCATCATTATAAATTATTTTCAAGGATATGATCTATTTGTTGCACTAATAAAGAATAGCTCCAAAAAGGGTATACAAATATGAAACCAATTTTTTCTGAATCTCTCAGGAAATACTCTCTATTTGCCCTTTTATGTTTCTGGGTGACACTGAATCAAGCATAGGCATGACCAAAACTCTTGTAGGCATGCACTAGTTTGTTGTTAGGTGGTCCTCTGTAGGTTCTTAGGTGACACTTTACTATTTCCAAGCGGGTTTCCAATTTTTAACCAGACGTGTCTCAAATGTCTCTAAGCATGACTTTAGTATGTCTACACATGTTTAAACAAGTCACAGGCATTACTGAACCTCTGATAGGTGAGTGTGTTTTGTGCACAGGCGGCACTTCTCTGACCAAGGTATATGATTTTGAATTTTTTAAAAATGTATAAGATCAATTTTTGGAACTTTACGTGTTTGAAAATAGAAAAACAAGCACAACACACACATCACTTTGTCATCATGTCCCTAAAAAACATTCTAATGTGTATGTTCTCCAATGTTTTCCACAAGTATAGCACAATAAAAACTTCCAAGCAGCCTACCTAAAGTCAATTTTGGCTTGTAAACATGGCTCTACAAGGTGGCCTTTCTAATTTAGCTAGGATTTAATAAATGTTTCGTTCAAATGAATTAAAATCTCTCATCCCCCAAGTATGTTAAGGGGCTTCCCACATGCACCGAAGCACGATTTTGTGCAATCCGTGAGGACTACTAGAGGAAGTTCGAGAAATTAAAATCCTTTTGTCATGCACCCCATTAAGGATACATGCGTTTCATTTTATAGTGGGTCGGATTCTCGCGGCAAAAGCAAGTGTATCCCACTTTGGGCTGTCCCTCTCACTAGCCTCGCTAAGGCAAATTCGGGAGGCGAGCCCACTAAATCTCTAGCATGTTCATTTTGCAAGTAAGGCAGATTTTGAATTTTAAGTAAAGTTTTTGGGAGTTTGTTTCACCAAGAAGGTGAGGAGCATATCCCTAACTTTCCTTTTTATTCTCAAACACTTCAAACACTTAGTTCTTTTTCAACCTCTTGACAAGGAGGTTCTTAGAATTGAAATGTGTGGTTCAATTTCTTCCTTATTAAAGCTAGGTTTAAATGATAATGCCACAAGTTAAGGGAATGCAAACTTGTTTGAGTCGAATACCTTTCCTTGTAGCTAGCAAAAGGCTAGGGGCATTTTTGAGTTGCTGATTTTCATTTTATTTTTACTTACTCACCTTGGCAATTTGCTCCATCTCCCTCCTCCAACAAATTAGTCCAACACAACCAATGCACAATGAGGGGAAACCAAACTTGCATGTAATCAATCAAAAGATTTTAATGAAAGAAGCTTTAATTTCAAGGTTCATAAATCCAATTCAAAGACACAAATTTCTGTTTATAAGCTTCAATCACAGCTAAATATTTCTCATATACCTGGATGTCCTCATCTAGTGTGGATTCAAGGATAGTCTTTGTATGCACTTGATTCTCCTTCTTTATTTTCCTTGCCAATGCTTTTCCCTCCTTGTTGAACTTGCTTTCTGGCTTTTTCACTCTTGGATGTCTGCTCATTTACTAGTTAACAACAAACACAGAGAGTCAGATTTTCAAATTATATCAAATTAAATGTGAAAATAGAAAATTAAATGCAGGCGACATCCTCCAGCTAATAGGCGTGAATAAATCACTTAGAGGCGTGACTTTACTGATTACACACAACACACTTCAGTGCATAAGTGACATTAATAATAGCAGAGGTGGTAAATCAACTATGCAAAGCGTAAACAAAATCCTAACTCTGCGGTAAATAGTAAATGCAAAGCGACATTCAAAGCTTGCAAAGCGATAAAAATATTCTCAGAAGCGTAACATTAATGATCAAAGGCATAATAATCTCTATTACTACGTGATAGAGAATTTCTCTTTAAGCATGATATTAAGTGTAAAGCGCAATGCAAAGATGAAATTAAGGTGACATAAAATAAGTGATACATGATACTTTCCTATGTTTAGGCATGATTTGAAGCCGTAAAGGCTGAATACTTTGCCATTTCGAGCATAAGTTTTTAGCTAACAGGTGTAAGATCAGGCTTCCAAATCGACACTGTAAGTATTCCAAGCGTGAATATATTTCCTGTAGGCGTGACTTTAGAAAATTCCTATAGAAAACACATGGAAACCAGACATAAATGCATGCAAAGATGATTTAAATCACAAATTTGTTAGTATTTGAGGCTCAATGCCCCACGGTGGGCACCATTTGTGTGATGATATTATTCACCTTCATGAAATTACAAGATTAACTAAGAACAACAAGAATTAGAGTGAGCACTAATCTAATAAATGCACAATTAATCTATCAACATCTCATGGATCTCTAGAAAGAAGTGGTAAGTGAGCTCTCAGCTGCAAATCCTCACTAGTGACACCTCTAAAAAGAGAATAATGCTGCTATGATGCTTCTTATTCTATGATGAATTTATGCTTAATCTAGCTCCATTGATCACAAGGCAATGATAAAATGCTAAAATGATAACTCTAAATGCTCAAATGCATCAATTGCTCTTAGAAATGATCTCAATTGACTATAGTAACAATGCTTTTCAATTGAAATTCTAAGATGGAAATGCTCTCCAAAATGCCTCATACTTATAGTGATTTCCCAAGGGTAGGGGGTAGAGTGAGTTGATCATGGTTATGTTTGGGTAAGGTCAATTAGCTTTGCTTTGTCCATAAATGGGGGGACAAGGAGGGGACAATCATTTAAATGGTTTCGAAAGGCTGGACCATTTCAACAAAAGTGAGTGATTTGTGTCCATTTTTTCTCCAATTTGCTTTGTTGAGAGAAATTATGATTTATTAATTAATTAAAGTAATTAAATTTAGCCATGAAGGGTAAGAGGTTCATTTTGATTTTTTCTTTCAACAACTATGTCATTAATTGAATTTAATCAATTTCGTAGTGTTTTTCCCCTTTTCAAGCTTTATTTAATCATTTAATTGAATTTTCCTTTGATTTGAATTGTCTTTGTTCCATTTATTGATTTTCCATGCTATTTTGATGATTTGATGCACCTTTTGATTGATTTAAGCCTTTGACCAATTTTCCATGTCTACAGGCATAATCTGGGACATAAATTACTCTCATCAATAGATAGATAGAGGAAAATAAAGAACCAACTCATAGATTTGCACTTGATTGATTGGAAGTGAAATTTGGATGTGAAGGGCTCTTTAACATGTACATAGACCAACTAATAAAGCTATTGGATAACTACGATAATCTGCATGTTGACATGAGTACTAATTATGATTATGATAAGTAATTGCTTAGGATTTCTATACTAAACTTCTTTTTCAGTGTTTGGCTAGGAAACAAGGATATTCTTTTAATATGAAATTCATTCATCTAATTTGGGGCTTTAAAATGAACATTACATGAACAAACATCACATTTCATATCTCATTTTGGTGCTTAAAATTTGACACGGTGGTTTCAAAATTGAATGAGGAAATATACATTTGAGATTGGTGCTATAGAATTGAACAAGACAAATCTCATCTCATTTGGTGCTTTAAGAATGAACTCACATGTGTGTATTGATGATTTAGATTAGAAAACACTTGGCTTTTAGTGTTTAATATGATTAACCTAATGTCTTGAGCTCTTGGTGTTCTTGGACAATCTGTTAGACTAGCAACTATTTTTATTTTTAGAGAGGCCTATCTGGGGGTTCCCTTAATCCAACAGATGATGACCTCAAATTGAAAAATCCTTTTGGTCAGTATATAAATAAGACTTTGAGAAAACTCTGATCTTATCTCCTCAATCTTGGGAAAGGGGTGTTGATGATAGTTTCAATCAGGTGAAGTATCCCTAAGCTTCCATCATGGCCAACTAGGCTCTTAAGTGAGTCACACACATACAAAATGATTGGGGAGACTCCATAGAACTTACTACAACCTTGTTAAATAGATTCCACCTAATTTAGCTCTGAACATTTGTCTTATTATATTGAAAGGGGAGGGTAAAAAATAATCTTCCCCCAAGATTCACATCATATACATCCCAGGAATATTGTGTTGTGAAAGAGATATTTTTTAACACAACAAGAATACCCAAAAAAGGAAAAACCACAAGCACCTTCAAGAGGGATTTTAAGCTTTGGTTGTGTGGCAGATATGTTATGTGAGTTGATAGACACCCAAGTAATGGGCCTATAATATTTTAGATGAAGTCAAATTTGATCTTAGATTAAACTGCTTGTATATTGCTTTCATTGTGACTGACTTTGTGAAAACTTGTAGCTTGGAAAATTTGTTGAACATACACAAATCATTTATTTTGAGTTAGTCTTGCATCTATACACTGGTTTTGAGTTTGTACATATACAAGATTGGTCCTACAATATTTACCCTACAAAATTAGTCCTACAACATTTTTCCTACAAGATTAGTCCTACAACATTTGTCCTATTAACATTGGTTCTACAACATGAGTCCTACAAACACTACACTAATATTTCATCCTGGTTCCTTGTGATTGACATACCTAGATAGGCATATCTTAGAATCTTGAATTTTTGCATTGTCATAATTCTTAGTACAAAAATCCAAAAATCTCAAAAACATAGCTTGCATATATTAGGGTTAAAGTATTATACTTTCTAGAGTCATTTTTTCAAATTAGAAGGTGCATTTTCCTAGGACATTCCTATAGCGGTCTTGCATTTTATCTTGACATCATCAAAACCATCTTTATCTACTAGCCTAAGCACAAACACCTTGTCATTTTGGTAAATATTTATATTAGACAAACACTAAAGCAAGAATTTATCACTTTTGTCCTACCTTTTGGTGTCAAGATAGTCCTGAGTATCATTTGGGTATTTTTGTTAGAGGGTTTACCTTCTAAGTTTCTATAATATCTCTCAGGGTAAGGTACTTACACCTTAGATGTAATATTTTGATTATTCTTTCCTAGTTTACATTATCATCCCAAATCAAAAAATCCAAAAAAAAAAGAATTTAATTTCTCTAGTTATCTTGCATTCATCATAGACTTGCATATGATGAACACTTGATCCAAGAAAACTAAGGACATAATGGAATAAAACAAGGACCCTACCCATGATCCCCATTAGAACATCTAATTTTTACTGAGAACCTTGAAATTATATTACAATAATCCTAAGACATTTTTACGTCATGAGGCAACACAAGATGATATCATACAACTGCATGAACTATCCCTTAAGGAAATCAAATCTAGATGCACAAAATAAGAGTTTGAAAATGGTTTACATGATGAGAATATGAAAGAAATATTATAGTCCATGCTAGAATCTGATCCAAACAAATATCTTCACATACTCATATAAAAAGGTGCAAAACTGTCCACTGGTACTGATGCATCCACCATAGTAGAATACATACCTATGTTAGCAACTTGGGTGGACTCAATGACATCCCTCCCACTTAGTTCAATCCTACCATCCACCATTTCCACACAAAAAGCTTCCCAAGTCACCACATCTTCTAGTACCCTAGGAGTCTAGTACAAGAATCCCTTATTTTCTAGCTTTTCACTTGCACCTAGTGTACTCTCCACCATAACAACACCTTCCATATTGACCTTGGATCATCCAAAAAGTACATCAAAAATAGTGGCAACAAGTTCCTCCAGCACATATCCCCAACCTAAGCAAGGGCTACCCCTATTAGGGGCAACTGACCAACAACCTCCTAAAATACATCAACCAAGTGTCCCTTCCAATTTAGGACAATCCTAAATCAGTCAAAAAACACTTGACAAGAGTAAGTATTCAATATTTATACACCTCTTCAAAAAGATGATGGAAAATGGATTGAAAGCACTACAGTTCCTCATCAATTCCAAGCACCCTAGAAAGTCCCAATTCCTTAGAATGTCATAGCACCACATCAATTCCAAGCACCCCAAAAATTCCAAATGCCTCACAACAATCACCCCTAGTAATTCCAAGCACCCCAACAAATCCTAGTTCCTCAACAAGTCATAACACCACAACAATTCCAAGCACCCCAGTAATTCCCAACACCTCAGTCAAATCAAGCCCCTCAACAATTCTAAGAACCTCATCAATACTAAGTGCTATAGTATGTCACCCCCCTCATGTGTCTATACCATAAATGAATGCAAAATACATACCCCTGTACAATCCTGCACCACCACAAAATAGTGGGACCCCATTTATTGATCCAAATGCAACATCATTCATACAACTGCCCAATGACACATTTTCTCAAAAAATCCAAATCCTCCAACAAGTTATCAATATACAAATAGGTGCTCTTAAGAGGTATTACACCAAAACAAACCTTAGTCCTTATCCCTTTAATAGGACACTACATATGCCACCTTTTCCAACCAACTTTGTCACACCCTAGTTTGATAGATATAAGGAAAATGATGATCCTCATGATCACATTAGGGAGTTTTTCATAGAATTTATGAAGGTAGAACATGTTTAAATGTATCTTATGTGACTCTTTCCATGCAATTTTAGTGATATACCTATGAGATGGTTCTCCAGACTCCCTCTTGGGATAAAGTCATGGAATGAACTAGTAGAAAAATTCATATCTCACTATTCACACAACATTATCATGGAAGTAACATTGATGGATCTTTGCATCCCTAAACAAAAGAATGGATAAATATTTTCCTCTTTCCTACAACATTGGAGAAATGTTTCCTCTAAGACATCCTTCCATGTGCCAACCAAAGAAAAGATCCACATGTTCATTTAAAATTGTCAGCTAGACGTAATGTGTGAACTTAACTCCCAACACATTGATACCTTTGCAAAGCTAGTCAAGAAAGGGCTAAAAGAATAAAGATACCTCATCTTGAAGGGGATCATCAAGAAAGAGACTAGTAACCCAACACCTTATGAAAAAAATAAATACTGGTCCAAAAACAAGAATGTAACAAATGATGGTGTTGTGGATGCAAAAAATGGCACAACCAGTCTTACATGCGAGAGAACCAACTCCAGTCCAACAGACACAACCAGAACAAAGTACTCACAATGTTAAAAATAACACTCTTAGGAAAAATCCAGAACATACCAATGCACTTAACCAAAAAAGTTATGCAAGAAGGAATCCCACTCCACGAAGGTATTTTACGCCTCTTGCAAAACCTCTTGAGACAATCCTAAAGATACTAATATAGTCACATTCACTTATTTTACCAAATATAAGACACTATGAAGGTGTAGTACCCCACCCCTAGCCCGATTTTATAAATGTTAGGATTATTTTAGGATGATAGATTATATGTTAGGAAATCATTGATGCTTATGATTTTACTGACCCCATACTTGCATGTGTATGGTTGATGTGTTTGTTTTATATTTCTGTTTGATGTGCTTGATGTGGTTGAGGGATAGAGTCATAGTTACTTGCTTGCGAGATCCACACGATCGGTCGATCCCCGCCATTGTCTGTTATATATATATATATATATATATATATATATATATATATATATATATATATATATATATATATATATATATATATATATATATATATATATATATATATATATATATATATATATATATATATTGGATGTACATGCTTCATCTTGTGATGACAGGTTTGTAGGTACAAGGCATCGTCTTCTCTGAATTGGTAGGAGTGAGCGTGCCCATAAATATTCATCTCAATGGTAAAGAGGGGAGATAATACATAGACCCAAAACCCTAACCTAAGCCTAATTGTCCTAGGATTGGACAAGTATCAGTTTGACTACCTTACCGAATTTGTCTAGTAGGCATGAATTCATGGATCCCTTCTTTTGAGTTTGTTTGGTTTTATGTTGTTGGGTCTCAGTTGATTTATTGCATATGTGGGTGATTTTATGTGATTATTAATTTAATGATTATAGTTGAAATTTAATATTAATCATAATCTTGAGATTATTTGAGAAAATTTAATTAAAAGTTAAATATTTGATTATTTGGGTTTAATTGATTATTTAATTGAAAATTAGATTTAATTATGTTTGTGTGCATTATTAAATAATTAAATATTTAATTGCATGGTTCTAGGATGCTTTAAATATTTAATCTATTTAATATGAATTTTAATTATAAACATGTGCATTATTGAAAAGTGAAGTGTTCTAAAAAAAATAACAACTTGTTGTCAAAAGTCAAAGTTGAGTTGTGCAAAATAAAGTTATTTTAATTTATTAATTAGGATTTACTTTCAAATTGTAATTGGAGTTAACTGTTGAGTCATCTCTAGGGTTTGCATGAAATGGGGAATTGAATCCCTAATAGGGGGAAATTGCATTCATTTGGAGATTAGACAGGTTCTGGAGGAGAATTTTGGAGAGCTTGTGTGCTTTGGATTTTGGAAAATTTTGCTTGTTGTGGTTGTTTGTTGTTTTGGCTTCAGTGTGCATCTGGAATTTTGGGTGTTGCATTCTTCGTGGATCCAGATTTGCAGGTTGAATCAATCTTCAAAGTAATTCTGGTCTTCAGATCTTCAAAGGTTCTCAGTTTCCATTTCTTGCTTTGGATCCGAGGTAGGCCTTGAAATCCTTCCTGTAAGTTTAATTTTGTAATTGTCTAGCTTTCTTTGTTTGAGAAAATTTTAAATGTGTCTCAATAATTAGATATGTGCTTTTTGTGATTCTAGGTATTTAGGAAACCCTAGTTAGATTGATTTTATGTATTTATTAAAATTTAGCATAGTACTATTATGCTGGCAAAATTTCATTGTTAGATTCTCTATAAAACTCATAGAAAATGAATTATTAGATCTGGTCTATAGTTTAACTTTAGGGTTTGAAGAAATAAATTCTCCATTAGAGAGAAAATCAATTGTTAGAGGAAAAAATCTAATTTGGGTATAAAAGTCAATTCTGATTGAAAAAATGAGCAAATTAAAGCAAACCCAGATAAGACAAACAAATATAAAAGGCAACCAAATGCATGATTTTGTTAGTTTACGTTTTAATTGTTTTCAAAAAAATATACATATTCTTTTAGAATAATTTTGTTTTGGGAATTTAAAAAATATATATTAATTGATTATGAATTTTGAAATTGTTTCTTCTACTAAATATATTAATTTTAAAAAACAAAATAAAAAAATGAGCATTGTATAAATTGTATTGGTTCTATTTTTTTTTTTAAATAAATAAAAAAAATATAAATTATAAAGGGGGGGACCACCTTATCCCTACCCCCTGCTGCCTGCGTAGGGCACACTGCGCAAGGCAGTGTACTCTACTGTGCGCAGGGTACCCTGCCAACGCAGGTCCATGCCTGCGCACGGTTAGGTGGATAGTTGGGGGGGGGGGGGGGGGGGGCGGTGGGACCGCCACATCCCCCAAGCATGATGCCTTTTTTTTTTAAATTTTTTTTTTTTTAGTTTAATTTAAATTTAAATTTAAATATTAATTTAGTTTGTTTTTAATTTTTTTTAGTTTAGTTTAATTTTTGGTAAATAATTTAATAAAATTTAAATTATTAATTTAGTTTAATTTCATGTTATTTATTAATTTAATTTAATTGTATTTCATTTTATTAATTTAGTTTAATAAATGGTTTAATTAATTTAGTCTAATTAAATTGTCTATTAGATTGGTTTAGTTTAGATAACTTGATTATGGATTTTGGTTTGATTAAATTTAAGTTTAATTATATCAAATTTTACTTTAATTTTTGTTTAATAGACTCAAATTAAATATTAGTTGCAACTAACTAATATTTAGTTAAAACCCTTCTATTACATGAATTTGTTTTTAGTAAGTGGGTAATGGTATATGTTTTTATTCATGTTTATTTTGACATTAAGAATAGGACATGTGATATATTTATATTGAAATTGAGCGTTTTCACTTTATTAGATCCCTAGGTAATCTATAAGGAATATTCTTTTATTTATGGCAATATTGTAATGTTTATGTTCAGATTCTCCTAGTAAGCTTATGTGTTTCGGTATGTGGATTTAATTATGCTCAATGTGGAATTTAAATGCTCGTAGATCAATTTTAGTTCTTTATGATGTGAGTGTTGTATTCTTCGTGCTTGAAGTGTCTTCTTGTGCTTATTATGATATCGGGTACTAGAAGACCTAGGGGGAAAAATAGAGGCCGGGGTATGAGTCAGTTGGTCATGATTTCAACATTATATTTTGATGTGTGTGTATTTTCAGATCATCACCTGATTTGATCATGTGGGCTCATGTTGCTTTATTTTCTGTTTATGGTATCTTTGTAATCATTTCTAGTTCTTGTGTGTGAAACTAGATCTGGGATTACCTCATTATATACCTGATTGATCTATGTGAGATTTATGAGCCTATGAGAGGTTGGATAGGTGCATCTTAGGGGAGTGGCTTACAATAGGGGTCTAGGGCTCAAAAGGGGCCAGTATCAGGGTAACCTATCGTAAGTTGATTAATAAGTGATAACCTAATAATAAAACTTGGGGAATAACATTAAATACTAGATTGATATTCTGGTTTCGCATGGATTATGTCGAGGGTCCAGGGTCTAGAGTGGCCAGTCCAGGGTAACTCAACTTGATAGACGCTTGAGGGTCCGGGGTCTAGAGACCAGTCTAGGGTAACTCAAGTAGTCATCCATGTGATGACACTCCCATAGTATGTAGCCTAAACCTCCTCCATCGTTATTCTTCAAGTATCGGATGCCTCTGGATTAGTGAGTCTTACCTATCATTGTCTTTTGTACACCTTGAGTTAGAGAGATTTCAGGATCCTCCTACTTAGTGGTTTTACCTTTCTTTTGTATTGGTTATCTGATTGGGGTTTGTTGTTATCTCCTCAGCACGGTGGGGTAGGCCTTTGTGGTTCTACATGGACGGGTGGTAGTGGTTCTTTACCATTTGAGATTCGACGTCCTGGTGCCGGTGCTTGATGGTGATTCTACAGTTGGATTCCTTATGATGCTTCATTGATGTTTCTTTTCTTATCTTCATTATTTGTAATCCTGTATTAGAGTATTGCATGTGATACCTAATCTAGATATTGTATTAGTATTATTAGAGTGATTACCACATACCCTGTGACATGTGCAGTGGATGTGAGTTTATGTAGATATCATGGATGTCCATGAGGATTGTATTTATTGTTATATGATGTAATTGTAATATTTATGTTATGGAATCTTTTGTGGATGATATTTAGTTGTGTTTTGTTCTTAAGTAACTCTACGTCATGGGACCCTTGAGTTTTGTAATATGTAATGGTTGTTGGTTTAATGTGAGCAAATGGTAATTGCCTCTACACTAATTTTTATCTTGTATGTTAACTTTAGAAAAAAAAATTATTCACCAAACTTAGTAGCATGTTTTAGGTTAATCTCTCTTGGGTTCCCTGGTGGGGCGTTACAGAAGGTCTTGGAAAATCCACATGGTGGGATGATAATGGTTACTGTAACTGTGAGAAAATAAAAAGACACAAAACATCCGGTATTATGCAATTGAAAGACATTGTCAAGGATTTCATTGACCATGGTCAGATTGAAGTGGTCACAAATTATAGCACCACCAACCAAGATTAAAAGGTTTTCCAAACCCCATTAATGAATCATGACAAAGGTAAGGCCTCTACCTTAGGAAGGAACAACCAAGCCAACCTCACCTACACCAAGGTGGATTCAAATTTGACCATAAACACTATTACCATCCAAGGTCTAGAAACAAGTTGTGTTGTCACCACCTATTGTACCAAAATAAAAGTAAAAAGAGCCACATCAAAAACTATTATACCCATTAAGTCATCCAACCCACCATCAGGTCAGTACAATCTACTAGACCATCTAAAAAATATCCCCACACAAATTTCTATCTATGAACTGCTTTGCATCTCATCTGACCACAAATCATTCTTAGACATATCCCTCCAATAATCAATGATCCCAAAATATCTAGAATTTTATGATTTTCAAGCCATTATAGGGTATCTATCCACCCCTCATCACGTGGTCTTCACTAAAAAAGATCTTCTAACACACAAAACATCCCACAATGATCCTTTACATCTAAAATTTTTCATCCACCTTCATAAAATCAAACGAGTCTTAATAGTTGTGTAGATATCACCAAGAAGACCATAATAGGAGCCTATGATGATGAAGAAAATCCTTCAAAGGGACTTATAAGTATCCCAATAAGATTGGGTCCAACAACACAAGATACTATTTTCTAAGTACTATATCTAGAGATTAGTTATAACATGCTTCTAGGAAGACCATGGATCCATTCCATAAAGGTTGTACCATCTACATATCATCAATGTTTGAAATTCTCTCATGATGGAAATTAAATCACCATAATAGGCAATAATGACCCTTTTATATATTGCACCAATCTCAGATGAGCCATTTCAAATCAGCTACCCAATAATCAAGAGGCATCAACTGTCTCCTCATCTCAAAATATAGATCCCACAATTTTGGAAAAAATCAATAGAAAAGCCCACATCAGAGCTTAAAATTCAAGTACAAAAAAATGGATGTGGAGAATACACCTTTACAGACTTCTTTTGTGTAGGAAACTTACCTATCTCACCCAGGTCATATGGAAAATCAAGAAAACCTCTAGAGAGGAAGTGGAAACTAAAAATTATCTACCCACCGATGGTTTTTGTAAGATGGGGAGGTATACATGAAGAGATCATTGAAGACAACCTATCCTCCTAGTTGTGTACATATGAAGAACCTCTAGAGCACATAATCCCAATACATAAATATGGAAGGGGATATACAATTTTCCAAAAGTATGGGTACAAAGGGAATTCAGGCCTAGGAAAGAAAGATCAAGGAATAGTGGAGACAATTGCTCCTACCAAAAACCTAAAGCATCAAGATTTACATTACAGACCACCTATAGGGGGCATCTCAGATATATCATTACCCATTGATATTAACACTTGTGTTTACAATGAATTTAAGATACTTGAGGAGTTTCATTCACACACAAACTCTAATGATTACAAGTGGGATTACCCATGTACCACAGATACCCTACATCTTGACAAAAGCATCGCTCGACTATCTTTATAAGATAAACCTATAGAACATAAAGCATGGATTGAGGAATTTTGGAATAGATCATAACCTTCATCCTCATCCTCATCCTCATTGGAGACTCCTAAGTTAGTAACCAATTCATACATCAATACCATAATAAAATTTCCCATCTTATCCTTCCTAACCAAGGATAGAATAGCCTTGGTTTACCTTGACCTTATAGATTGGGAACAACAAAATCCACCAACTATAGACATTTTTGAGAATGATGAAGCTATAGCTAATTTTTTTGGACTATGAAAAAGAATACCTATAGAAGACCACAAGACATGTTTCAACATTGAGCTAGAAAAAATAATATACTTTGGGGACCTATCATTCCTCTAGTCAAAAAAGTGAAAATGAAAATATAAGGCTCTTGGGTGAAAATCAAAAGGCACCTTCTTGATGAAAAATAGTAAAAAGAAAAAAATATGTATTTGAGGGTGAAAACCTCTCTAAGGTGCCTGAGGATGGAGAGATTGATATACTCCCCATTACTAAGGAGAATACAACACTTTTGACTGAGAAAAATTAGACCATAAATATTGGCACCAGAGAGATACAAAGACTAATTCACTTGATAGAGTCCTTAATAGAGAAGAAAAATGTAAATTCATCCATTTCATCTTTAAATATTGAAAAATAAAATTTACTTGGTCATGCTCAGACATACTTGGGTTAGATCTTGATTTAGTACTTCACTACCTTCCATAAAGAAGAAACTCTACAAGATGCATCACAAGATTGCATTGTTGGTCAAAGAAGAACTAAATAAATTATTGGATGTAGGTTCATCAAACCTATAGATGATGTTGACTGGATCTCAAATCTGGTACCAATTTCTAAATAAAGTAGCACCATAAGAATCTATACTAGCTTTCAAGACTTGAATTTGGCATGTCCAACAGATGACTTTCCTTTGCCAAATATTGACATGATAGTAGACCTCAGTTCCGGATATAAAATGCTATCACTAATAGATGGTTTCCCAAGATATAACTAGACCAAAATTACACTTGAAGATCAACTTAAAATTACTTTCACTTGTGCCTATGGTACCTATTGTTGGTTTTTCATTCCATTTGGGCTAAATAATTTTGGAGCTACATATTAGAGAGAAATGACAACCATTTTCCATGACATGATGCATATCACCATGGAAGATTATGTTGACGACATATCGACAAAGTCTCTAGAAAGAAATATGCACTTATTAGTATTAGCACTACTATTTGATAGACTTGAAGAGTATAAGGTTTGAATAAACCCAAAGAAATATGTCTTTGGAGTTACATTAGGAAAGTTTTTGGGATTTATCATCTCCAATAGAGGAATAGAGATCAACCCTGAAAAGGTCCAAGCTATAATGACAATGCCTCCCCCAACAACTCTAAAAAACTTGATAATTTTACAGGACATGTTACAATTAGTGAGAAGGTTCATATCACAATTGATAGACAAGTGTCACCCATTCTAGCACCTATTGCATAAAGACATAAAGTTTGAATGGACAAATAATTGTCAAGATGCCTTCCAAATACTAAAAGACTACCTCCTATCAACACCAGTCTTAGTAGCACCTATTCCAAATCAACCATTACTATTATGCATTTTAGAAACTTAACACTCACAAGGGGAATTACCAACACAAAATGATTCAAAAGGAAAAGAAAGGGATGTATACTCTAGCAGTCAGATGCTTATGGCTTATGAACTAAACTAAACTGCTATTGGAAAAACATGTTTGGTCGTAGTTTTTACTTCACAAAAACTCAGACACTACATGATTAGCCACACAATGATCCTCATTGCTAATATTGATTCATTAAAATATCTATTGAGAAAAGAAAAATTGATGGGGCGCTTAGCCAAATGTGTCATGACAGTAACTAAGTTCAATATAGACTATGCCGATAGAAAGGTAACCACAGGAAAATCAATTGTAGACCAATTGGTAGATGCACCTCTACCTTATAATCATTTGATGCTGATAGAATTCCTTGATGATGGGATATTTTCTATAGAAGAGATAAAACAATGGAAGGTATATTTTGATGGCTCCCATATACAAAAAGCATTAGGTACCGACATAGTCTTCATCACTCCACAAGGAGATTCTATTCCTAGATCTTACAGACTAAGGTTTGATTGCACCAACAACATAGATGAATATGAGGCACTTCTCATTGTCTCAAAATAGCTTTCTAAGGTAATATACAACAAGTACAGGTCTATGGGGACTCTCAAATAATTATCAACTACGTCAACAACAACTACAACACCAAAGATGATAAATTGATTCTGTATAAGGCTATGAGATAATACATCAAGATACACTTTGAACATATAAAATTTGAGCAAATCTATAGGATAAGAAATAAAGCAGCATATTCTATGGCTACTGTCAGATATTTTCTTTACATGCTTCCTGGAATAACACAATGCAAATTCATGTCTGAACAACTTACGTTCCCTAATTTTTAAGTCCCAAAGTTAGAGATTTTGTGTGAAATTGTTGGTCCCAATTCCGCTTGGTACCAAGACATTTATGACTATCTCACTAGCCAAAAAATTCCCCCATAACTATCTTGCAAACAAAATAAGTCCTCGATAAGGAAAGCCTACTATTACATTGTCATTGCCAGTACACTCCACAAATGAAATCTATATGGTACACCCTTAAGATGTCTCAACTCGAAGGAAGAAGAAGTGATGATATTAAAAGTACATGAATATATTTGTGGTGATCACTCTAGTGGCTTGACCTTAGCCAAGAAAATTCTAAGAATTGGGTATATTGACCCACCATGGCAAAAGATGCCTTTTCATTTATTCAAAAGTACAAAAAGTGTCATATTCATGGGAACCTCATTCATGCAGTAGCTTAGGAGATGTAACCACTCAATTCACCATGGACATTCTCACAATGGGGGTTTGACCTCATTGGAAAGATCTTTCCATTATCCTTTGATGTTTATGAGTACATAATCACAACTACGAAGTATCTCAAAAAGTGGGATGAAGCAATTCCAATTACCTATACTAGTGGAATTTTTTTTTCCAAGTTCCTCTTAACCTATATCATAAGTCGATATGGAGTTCTACAAACTATTATCATTGATAATGGTTCCCCCTTTAAGAACAAACAAATGAAAGATCTTTGTGCAAAATTCCACATCCATCATATATGTTCTTGTAAAGGGGGTAAAAATATGTGCTGTTGGATCTATATTTATCCTTTACCAAATATTGTTATATCTATGTGAGGATGGGGGAAATATAGGATCTATCCCTAATCCAAATTCCCAAATGGAGAGATCCAAATTGATTAATCACAAAGAAGTGATCAATACACAAATGAATCAAACTATGGAGAATATGAAGAAAGGAGAAGATCTTATAATTTTATATAGAAACTATGTGCTTGAAATCTTAAATGAATAGAAGAAAAATACTAACCTCCAAATAGGGAAAATTTGGAAAATGCTGATTTTTGATGTCTGTGCACAGTTTCGAGGAATTTTGCAACCTGCTCCAGACTGGAAATGCCGAGACAAAGAAAACCCAAAATTTTTTTTCAATTCTGAGGGAGGTTGACCTTGACCCAAATAGCAGGAAAAAATCTTACCCTGGGGTAAAATCTTACCCCTCACTGAAGGTTGACCTTAACCTGAAACAACTCCATCAGAAATTCTATTTGTAGATCCTGAAAGTTCACCGAAAAGGGTATCCAGATCTGAACTGCAATTCGCTGTCCTGTACTTGTACTTGCAAGAAAAATGGTTTTTGTTGTTTGGATGGGGGGTTTTCCTTGGTCAAATCCCAGTTTGGAATCAACCTTGAAATGTAATTGAAATTGCAATATATAAACAAAGTAAATGGAACTATTCACCTTACTTATGTTGAAATCCTCGTGAAGGATTCAAATCCTTGAATCCATAATTAGGGATGCTCCAAATGAATGTAAAATTTTATGTAGGATGTCTCAAATCAATGGCATTAGAACTTCAACACCAATCTTGAATAGATCTTGGATTAGGAAGAGGCTTGGATGAATATGGATGGAGAAATCTTCAATAAGAGGGCTCCATAGAGCTTGAATCCTTCAATAGCTACTAATGAATCTCCTTGATGGATTGGATCTTGATTGCTTGAAGATGGATGAATGCTTTCTTTCTTTCTTTCCCCTTCTTGCTTGCTTAATCATTACTTGATTATTTCTTGAGAGCTAGATGTCTTGATCATGAAAAATGGATGTGAAAATGAGAGAGGAAGGCTTC
Source organism: Chamaecyparis obtusa (assembly GCA_027943335.1). NCBI lineage: Eukaryota > Viridiplantae > Streptophyta > Pinopsida > Cupressales > Cupressaceae > Chamaecyparis > Chamaecyparis obtusa. The sequence goes on along the minus strand of BSBK01007290.1, from coordinate 282,022 downwards.
CTTTTATAGTGATCTAGGGCACAAACTTCTAGAGAGGCCGACATTAGAGAATTAAATCCTAATTAACCTTAACCCTTAGAAATGGACCTAGATTAAATGAAATTTAAGAGTTTACCATTTCAAAATCTGAAACAGCCGACCCAAAAGCAGGAAAATAAAACTTTCCGAATGTAGTACCCTGCCCCTAGTATGATTTTTTTAATGTTATGATTATTTTAGGATGATATATTATATGTTAGGAAATCATTGATGCTTATGATTTTATTGACCCCATACTTGCATGTGTATGGTTGATGTGTTTGTTTTATATTTCTTTTTGATGTGCCTGATGTGGTTGAGGGACGAAGTCGTAGTTACTTTCTTGTGAGATCCACACGATTGACTGATCCTTGCCATTGTCTATTATATATTTACATACATGTACATGAAGGTTTTGTATGTAGGTTTGTAGGTATCAGGCATCGACTTCCCTAAATTGTCAAGATGAGTGTGCCCTATCGCAATATCTCAAATGGTAAGAGAGGGGAGATAACACAGGTCCAAAACCCTAACCTAAGCCTAATTGTCCTAGGATTGGACAAGTATTATTTTGACTACCCTACCCAAATTCCTCTAGTTGACATGGATTCATGGATCCCTTCTCCTGATTTTGCTTGATTTTACTTCATTTGAATTCAGTTGATTTATTGCTTATGTGGGTGATTTTCTGTGATTTATTGATTAATGATTATAGTTGAAATTTAATGTTAATCATGTTCCTAAGTTTATTTGAGAAAATTTAATTAAAAGTTAAATATTTGATTATTTGGATTTAATTGTTTTGATTACGTAAAAATAGGTTTTGAAAGGACCTGAAACCTTATACAAAGGGATTACAGATAGGCATTTAAGCTCCAACATGACAAGTGCAACAACACCAAAAAAAACCACACAACCAAGTCCATAAACAAAAAGAATAGCCAAAAGACAAAGGACAACAAAAAAGAAAAGCAAGACAACAAGCTGTTGTCTAAACACATTTCATTAGTTATGTAGCCTGGTCAGCAAGAATCAACATGTTTGTAGCAGACAATTTCAGATCTTCAATGTCGTTCTTATTGCCCTCCTCCATCTTCTTGAACCTGGATCTCGTACGCCTACTAGGTCCCTGATCCTCTTTAGTCTCTATGATCTCTTGGTTCCCTTTTCCATTGTCAAGCTTGTCCACTAGGATCTTCACGTGCTCATTTGAAGCCTTAAGGATAGCAAAGCTCTATTCTGCAATACTCCCCATGGTCTTCTCTAGCTTGTCAATTATCTTTTCCATAGTCTCAACTTTCTAGGTTATAACATTACTGCTTTCAATTTTCTCCTCCATGGCAGTAATCTTGTCATTGAAAATAGCCACACCCTCAACTCTGGCGACAATGTCAGTGAGCTCATCAATTGTCTAGCCCATAGTCTTCTCCCCCAGGTTCATCCTTTTAAGCACCCTCGTCTCTTTTTGCATCTGGTGAATGTGGGTCTTCATCACAATGATATCATTTTTCATTATGCTAAGAGTAGACAAAAAGGCCAAGCACACAAGATTCTCAAAATCCAAATTCCTTCCCTCAGTTTTATCAGAATCCATGTTCCCTTCCTCCATGTTCTCCTTAGGACTCTCCACATTCTCCTTCTCCAAGTTGGCCTTATCCTTCTCATACCCATCTTTCTCAATATTATTCACAGCCTGTGCAACGTCATGCAGGATATTTTCTTCAACCCACACATTTTTCCCGGTTCCCATACTCTCCTCCATAGTAGGATTGTTGTCCACACAGTTTTCCTAATTAAGCTTTTCCTGGGAAGAAGAGCCCTCATCAGAAGAAATAAAAACCCTTTTCACAATTTTCTTCTTCTCTTTTTTAGCTCTGGTTCATTTGCCAATAGGTTCCAATCTCTTTTTCTTTTTCCCCTTTTTCTTAGAACTCTCCTCCCTACTCTCTTCTTCCTCTAACTCCATCTCTATTGTCATTTCCTCCATCTTCCTTTTATTTTTATTTTTCTTAGGACTGACCTCCTGGTACTCCTCAAAATCCCCCTCATCATCTTTTGTATCCTCCATAAAAGGCTCCTTAGACTCTTTCCCATCAGTGTCATAATCCTCGAGGGCTTTCCTATTGAGCCGAATTCTTTCCACCTTCTTCAACTTCAACACATCATAGATGAGGACCATAAGCCCTTCATGGCAAGCATGATCACCCTCTGGATCCCTTTGCCAATGGAGGAGGGAAGCGTTCAAAGAAATCAGCAAGTAGAAAGGAAAATTAATCTTAACCCCATGCCTAAAGTGATTCAGAAGGATAAGGTGATGGTTGTATATTTTAGTATATCGACCATCAAGGGTAATGTAGCCTATTATAATAAATAAAACAAGGTGCTAGGGCCTGGAAATGAACTTAGGGTTAAAGTATGAATTGTCCACCTTAACCATATGATTTCTCTCCTGCTCCATGGGCACAAAAGCCTCCAAAGCTTTGTCCGAAATCTTTTTGTCCCTGTAGAAGTTGATGCCCTCAATCATCAAGCCAGTCGCTTCTGCAATCACCTCCTGAGTAACCTCCATACTTTGCATGCCAACCAGAACACTCCCCTTGTTCTAGGTTTTGATGAAGTTTTTGGTCACCGCAACTTTCCTTCCATTTAGTCTCTCCAAAAAATCTGCCAAACCCCCTTCTTTGATAATTTTCCATATCTCCTTGTTCTATTTCCAGTCACTACAGTTCCTTGGCTCACACCTCCTCTTCTTGCCTCCCATAGCTATGTTAGATAATAGAAAGCCCTTGTCTAGATGATTCCCCACACTTTGAAAATTATCCTTCAGACTGTAATAAAAACTATTAGTGTTATGTGAAACCCATAAATCATGCCAAAGGACCTCATTAATTATCTCAGAATCAAGCCATTGTCCAACATGATCGTCGCACAGATTGCTGCACATAATACTCATTAATAATCTCTTTATTGAAAATGTGTTGCTTACTCATCATCCTCTCCTTACTAATTAATGATGATACTTCACAAGGGATATCTGAACCATCATTCCACTCAATTTCCACCTGGCTTTTATAAGCCACATTCATAGCCCAGTCAGCCACCAAATTGGTCTCCCTGAAAATGTGGGATATCATGCATTTTTCAAAAGTATCAATAAATTTTTTAGCCTTACCAATAATATTAGCTATGGTCCATGAAGGGGTCATAGTATTCTTCAAACAATTAACAATACTTAGGGAATCCCCTTCAATCCAGATTTTAGTATTGTTCTTCCTTTTGGCTAATAGCAAACCATGAAGAGCAGCATTAGCCTCCGCTACCTGATTAGTATTAAAACCTATAGGAATTTCCATAGCCCCTTTGTAGTTCCCAAACTCATCTCTAATAACCATACCACAGCCAACAGTTCCAGGGTTGCCTTTTGAGGCACCATCAAAATTGATTTTGACCCATCCATTAGGGGGATAGTCCCACCTAGCCTCTTTTCTTAGATTTGTTATGGTGTCTTGAACCTTCCTTCCTTCAAGCTTCCATTTCTTATAGACTTTGGTCTCCCAATAATTCTTTGAGTCTTGATAGTTCTTAATCAGTCCCATATTCTCTAACAAAGCACTCTTAATATTGTGAAAAATACTATCCCAATTGGACTCCTTATTCCTAAAAATTCTTTCATTCCTTTCTTTCCAAACCCCCCAACACAAAAAGGGTAGGAAGAAGTTCCAAAAGGAGATTAAAAACTTATTGTTAGTTGGTGGTTTCCAGCACATAAACAACTCTTGAATGTTTTGAGGAAACACCCACTCCATATTCATAAACTCAAAGAATTTTTCCCATATTTGTCTAGTAAAAGAGCATTGAATCATCATATGGTTGACATTCTCCTCATCTTTTTTGCAAAGACAACATCTATTAATTATAACAAGGCCTCTTTTCCTGAGATTGTCAATTGTAAGAATTTTATCCTGCAATAAGATCCAAAAGAAAACATTAATTTTGGGAGTTAATCCCTTGAGCTAGGCTTTAGCCCAACAAGGTTCAGGACTGTCTTCAAAGTTCTACATGTATAGGGAAGAAACCGAGAACAAGCCATTAGTACTACATCTCCAAATAATAGTATCCTCATCATCAATAAGAACAATAACATTCAAAAGGTTATTCAAGCTCCTGAGAGAAGGATCAAACCTAGACAAGTCAGTCCATTTACCCCCCCTCCAATAGTCCTCCACATGATTGCCCAAGATCTGTTTACAAAGGTTAACCACCTCATTCCAAATAGGAAACTCCTTAAGGGGTTTATCACTCAGCCACGTGTCATCCCAAAAAAGAATTTTCTTACCATTACCAACCTTCCATTTCACCCCTTTCTTTATCATGTCCTTTCTTCTTAAAGCATTTCCCCAAATACACAATCCACCTTGGAAAGAATTAGATTTTAAGAAATTATTGAAATCAAAGCTATCCCTATTATATTTGTTGTGCCAAATAGTGCTCCATTCTCTCGAGCTCTTGAACATTCTCCATAAGAGTTTAGCCATGAGAAAATCATTTATACTTCTAATAGTGTGAAGACCAAGACCCCCTTTCCTAGTAGGTTTACAAACCTTCTCCCAAGCAATGAGAGCCATCTTTTTCTTTTTCTCAACTCCAGACCATAGAAAGTTCTTTTGGATTTTCTCTACACTTTCAACAAACTTCTTAGGTATTTTGAAAAGGCTCAAAGCATAGAGAGGGATACTTTGAAGGGTAGCTTTGAGAACAACAATCTTGCCACCCTGGCTAAGTAGAGCACCCTTCCAACCAGCTAGACTTTTGTGAAATTTGTCAATCATTGCCTGCCAAAAAGAGTTTGGGGGAATGATGCAGAGAGGTAAACCAAGATAAGACCCTGGGAGACACTCCACCTCACAACCCAGAATTATTTTTAACCTTTCTTGTCTTTTTTTAGGCACATTAATGAAGAATATAGAGCTCTTATTCCAATTAATAATCTGGCCCATAGGACCAGCATAGTTGTCAAGGGCTTTTTTAATGGTTTTACCATTTTTAATAGAAGCTTCACCCATAACTATGGAGTCATCCACAAACTGTTGATGCGAACATATCAAGTCCTTGGAGGAAGGTTTCAAACCCCTGAATTCACCTCTGTTAACCAATCTACCAATGTGTCTACCCAAACATTCTGCCAAAATAACAAAAAGAATAGGAGAAACGGGGTCCCCCTGTCGACGACCTCTAGAAGATTTGAAAAAAGGGGTAGGAGAGCCATTCACAAGAATAGAAAAAGTGGCAGAGGAGACCAAGTAGTGAATTAGGTCTCTACATCTTTTATTAAAACCAAAAGCCTCTAGAGTAGCCATCAAAAAATCCCAGTCAACCCTGTCATAAGCTTTGGACAGGTCAAGTTTCAGCAAAAAACCTTCCTTCTTTGACATAGTCAAAGAGTGTATGTTTTCATGGACCAAGATGATTGAGTCTAGGATTTGCCTTCCAAGGACAAAACCATTATGTTGTCCAGAGATAATAGAAGGAAGAAAAAAGAGAATTCTAGAAGTAAGGATTTTTGAAATAATCTTATACACCAAGTTGCATAAGCTGATAGGTTTGAATTGGTCCAAACTATCAACCCCAGTTTTCTTTGGGATCAAAGCAATAAAGGTTCCATTCAGTTCCTTGAGGATCCTTCTAGCCCCAAAAAATTCCTTGACAACATTAGAAACATCATCTTTCAAAATCCTCCAATACTTTTGAAAGAAGAAAAGAGGATAACCATCAGGACCAGGGGATTTATCTCCTTCAAAGGAGAACATAGCCTTTTGAATCTCATCCATATAAGGTATAGCCATAATAGATCTATTTTGAGCATCATTTAGAATACTAGGAATACCATCCAACAACTCTTCTTGGCATTCTAGATCCAAGTTCTCAGCTTTCTTTAGCAGCTCTCCAAAGAAATTATTGGCCTCACTTCTGAAATCCTCCTCCTTCTCACTAATGGTCCCATTGACCAGCAATTTAGAGATTTTATTACCCATTCTATGTTTCACTGTGGTCATGAAGAAATATTTAGAATTCCTGTCCCCTTCCTTTAAGAAAAGCTTTCTAGACCTTTGCCTCCAAAATCATTCTTCTTTTGAGATAATATCATGATATTCAATTAGTTTAGTATCTTCCTCCTTTCTAGTATGCCACCTGTACCCATCTTTTTGAATGCTGTCCTGGATCTCCTTAAGTTCTTCAGCAATTTTCTTTTTGTTGGTAAAAATGTTTCCAAAAGTTTCTTTATTCCACTTTTTAATGTTGTCCTTCACATTTTTCATTTTCTTAACAACTCTGAACATGGCCGTTCCTTCAATCCTAATATTCCACCATTCCTCAATCAATCTTTCAAAGTTAGGGTGGATTGTCCACATTTTCTCAAAGCGAAAAGGAAAATTCCTTCTCAAGCCATTGAATTCAGCTCTTATTTGGATTTAATTGTTTATTTAATTGAAAATTAGATTTAAATTATGCTTGCATACTTTATTAAATAATTAAATATTTAATTGCATGGTTTTAGGATGCATTAAATATTTAATATATTTAATACATATTTTAATTATAACATGTGCATTAATATTAAGTGAAAATTGAATTGTTTTAAAAAAGTAATCAACTTGTTTTAAAAAGTCAAAGTTGAGTTGTGCATGAAAAGTGTTTTTAATTATTAATTAGATTTTCTTTCAATTTCTGATTTGGAGTTGAAGTGGGTTAGCTGTTGAGTTATCTTTAGGGTTGCATGAAAAAGGGGCTTGAATCCCTATTAGGGGGAATTTGCATTCATTATAGGATTGGACAGATTTTGGAGGATTTTTTATTTTTTTTTGGGGGGGTGGGGGGAGCTTGGATTTGGCATCTTGAGATTTTTGGGAAGATTTGGATTGTGTGATTTCTTGCTTGTGCATCTGGGTTGTGTGCCTATTTTCTACATAGTCTTAGATCTGCAGGTTGAATCTATCCTCAAAGGAATTCTGGTCTATAGATCTTTAAAGGTTTTCATTTCAGTTTCTAGCTTTGGATCCAAGGTAGACTTTGAATTTTTGATTGTTAATTTCTATTTGACATTATTTGGCTTTCCTTGTTTGTGCAAATTTTAAATGCATTTCAGTAGATAGATCTGTGTTTTCTTTGAATTCTGGGCATTTAAGAAACTCTAGTTAAGCTGATTTTATGTTTTTATTAAAATTTAGCATAGTAATGTTATGCTGGAAAAAAATTGTTGAAAGATTCTTTATGGTTTTCTAAGAAATCAAAAAATTAATCCTAGATTATAGTCTAACTATAATGCTGGAAAGAAAATAAATTTACCCTTTGAAAGAAAATTAATTTTGGTGAAAAACCCAAATCTGGTAAAATATACTCTTTGTAGAAAAGAGAAAAAAAAGAGAAAGTCAAAAGATTCTGGAGAAAGAATATATTCCCATAAATTAGAATCAAAATTTTTGTGTAGGATTGTTAAAAAAAAACAAAACTTATCTCATTCTTATTTTCCAGAATTCTTTATTTATTTATTTTTTAAAAATATGTTTGTTTAATAAAAATGCATGGTTTTAAAAAAAATATTTAATTTTAAAAAGATAGAAATTAAAATTTTTTTTTAAAAAAAATTTAATTTATAATAAGAGGGGCGGGGGCCACCACCCCCCACCCCTCGGCTGCTGTAGGTACCTGCCCAAGGGAGGCCGCACGATAGGCCTGTCAGTGGCAACCTCCAAAGGGGGCCCACACGGCAGCCACTGGCAGTTACTCCCAAGGGGAGGCTACTGGATTGGGAGGCCGATAGGGGGTGTGGGGCCCAGCCCCCCCCCCAAATATATGGTTTAAATTATTTTTAATTTTTATTTATTATATTTTGTTATGTAATTTAGTTTAGATTTATATTATTAATTTAATTTAATTTTTAATTTAATTTATTAAATTAGTTTAATTAATTTTATTTATTAACTTAGTTAATTTAATTTGTTTAATTAACTTAGTTTAACTAAATTGTTTATTAGATTGGTTTAGGTTAGATAACTTTGATTATTGATTTTGGTTTAATCAAATTTATGTCTTAATTAAACCAAATCTTATTTTAATTTTTGTTTAATAGATTCAAATTAAATATTAGTTGCAAGCAATTAACATTTAATTAAAAGACTTCTATTATATAGATTTGTATTTAGTAAGTGGGTAATGGTATATGTATTTATGTTCATTTTGACATTATGAATAGGACGTGTGATATATTTATACTGAAATTGGGCATTTATATTCTATTGAATTCATAGAACATATATAGGGAATATTCTTTCATTTAGGCTTTGTTGTAATGTTTATGTTAAGGTTCTTTCAATAGATTTATGTACTTTTGTGCTTGAATTCAATTATGGTCATTATGGAATTTAAATGTTTATGGTTAGATTTCAACCTTCTATGATGTGAGTGTTTTATTCTTTGTTCCTGAAGTATCTTCTTGTGCTTATTGTGATATCGGGTACTAGAAGACCTAGGGGGAAAACATAGGCCGGGGTATGAGTCAGGTGGATATGTCTTCAGAATTATGTTTTGATGTGTGTGTGTATTCCGATTATACCCTGACTTGATCATATGGGCTCATGTTGCTTGTATTCTGTTTATGGTATCTTTGTAATCATTTCGGTTTCTAGTGTGTGAAATGGATCTGGGATTACCTGGTTGTATACTTGATTTGATCTTGGTGAGATTTGTGAGCCTAGGAGAGATTAAATAGGTACATCTTAGGGGAGTGGCTTACAATAGGGGCCCGGGGCTCAAAAGGGGCCAGTACCAGGGTAACCTATTGTAAGTTGATTAATAAGTGATAACCTAATAATAAAACTTGGGGATAACATTAAATACAAGATTGATCATTGATGCCTCACCCATGCCTTGAGTGCTTTTATAAGCCAAGGATGGGAATGGGATGATACGTAGAGAGTAGGTATGATTAGAATTCCTTGTCTTCATGAGAGAGTATTCTGGTTTCGCATGGGTCTTGTTGAGGGTCTGGGGTCTAGAGTGGCTAGTCCAGGGTAACTCAACCTGATAGATGCTTGAGGGTCTGGGGTCTAGAGAGACCAGTCTAGGGTAACTCAAGTGGTTGTTCATGTGATAACACTCCCATAATATGTAGCCTAAGTCTCCTCCATAGTTTTTCTACATGTGTCGGTTGCCTCTGGATTAGTGAGTCTTACCTATCACTATATTTTGTACACCTTTAGTTAGAGAGCTTTCAGGATTTCCTTGCTTAGTGGTTTTACCTTTCTTTTGTATTCATTATCCGAGTAGGATCTATTGTTATCTCCTCAACATGGTGGGAGTGGACCATTTAGGTTCATGAGGTTGGGTGGTAGTGATTCTTTTACCATTTGAGATTCTGACGTTTGTGTACCAGTGCTGGATAATTCCTATGGCAATTGTTCCTTCTTGATCTTCATTGATGGAGTTGTGTTCTTCTCCTTCTTTGTGATCCTGTATCATTGTATCAGTTATTCAGAGATATCATGTGTACTTCTTTCGATTGTTGTATTACATACCCTGCAACATGTGTAGTGGATGTGAGTTTATTTAGATTTCATGGATGTCCATGAGGATTGTATTTATTGTTATATGATGTAATTGTAATATTTATGTTATGGAATATTTTATTGATGTTATTTTAGTTGTGTTTTTCTCTTAAGTAATTCTACGTCATGGGACCCTCAAGTTTTGTAATATGTGTTGGTTGTTGGTTTAATGTGAGTAAATGGTAATTGCTTCCACATTGATGTTTATCTTGTATGTTAACTTTAAAAAAAAATCATTCACCAAACTTAGTAGCATGTTTTAGGTTAATCTCTCTTGGGTTCCCTGGCGGGGCATTACACCAAAGCCCGACATCCCAAAACCTCCAGAACTTAAAAATTGGACCCAGGGTTAGGGTCAAGGTTGAATTTGCCCTAGGTTAGGGTCAAGGTTGACCTTGACCTAGGAGGTTGACCTTGACCCCGAGGTCAGAGATCTCAAATTCTCAGGACCAGGTGCCAGAAATAGGCTAGATATGGGTGGAGAGAGACGTAGAACAAGGAGAAAAAGTCAGATCCAAGAAAAGACCTATTCAAGGTGCCTGACATGACCCCAGACCACTTACTTAGAGGGCTAAATTTTCTTAACATGGAAGTGCTTCCATTTTATGATGATACATTAAGCCCCCACTTTAGCAAGAGAATGGACTCGATGCAAACTCTTGGTAAAGGAGATCATAATGAAAAGATAATCTTATTGAAATCAAAGGGACAAAGGAATCCTCAAGCCCCCAAGGACTCAAGTCTTCACCAAATCCAATATTACAATAAGAGAGACATCTCTAGAAAAGAGAGAGAAGAGGGTGTGATTATCTCACCCGATGAGAACTTATGTCCCATTGTGAACCACACAAGGAAACAATGCAACTGGAAAGATGGAATTGAACCACCTAGTGAATGTGGCTACTCACTAGTCAACCCATCAAAGATTCACCCTCAAAAATATTCTATTCCATAAGAGTAAAACCAAAAACAAAAGAGATCCAGTCTTAAGAAAACCTTTGACCTTAAGGGATCAAAATTTGAAATTGGAGGGATCAAGAGATCCTAAATAAAAATCCATGCTTTAAGGATTAGTCACTAATCCATAAAGGGAGAAAAGGTATCTTGAAAAATAATATATGTATATCAAAAAGTGCATGTGCGTAATAGGTGATCAGAGCGTATGCCCCCACATTAAATTCATTGCTAACACTTTAATAGGAGCAATGACTTTAACGGAAACATAAACAACTCCATTGATTACGTCTCCACTATGAGATGCCCCCAAATGAAGACAAATCAAGGGAAATACCATATAAACATACATACAAAATAGAAGGGATCTTATACCTACTATGGGGTCAGTATGATCATAAGATAATATATATATGATATTATTATAAATGAATTGACATCATTCCCCAAAGAAAGTAGAACTCCAATCACAATGGAGGAAAGATCACATAAGAGTTACGAAGAAGAATCTTTTCAGACCATGACATGGAGACCAAAAAAAATTAGTGCTACCACATCATGAATCCAAGAAGACTACACAAGGAAACATTTATGAACAATAGCATAGGTACAACATAACATGAAACAACATATGGAAGAATAGATATACATATAGAGGAATTGTACAATAGGTTCAATTCCTTTATCACCTTGTACCAAAAAAGTAACAAGGGTCATATCAAAGAACCTAACAACATTTAGCAAACACATCACGGGAGAAGCACAATACTATAGGAAAACACACAACAAGGCTACCATAAAGGACAAGTCAATCAAGCATTCCATCTACTCTCCCTGTATCATTCTATATCATTTAGGGAAGGTGGGTAACTCGCAAGAGGGACTATATCCAACACAGTAGGAATGATAGCCAGTTCCAAAGAAGGATCCTCTTGAGAATCATAATGTTCTATACTAGGTGTAAGTGTCAATTGTGATGAAAGCATATTAGGTAAATCAATGTCAATGTCAATAGTCTCATATTCATCATTAACATCATCAAGAGTATCTTCATCATCTAGATTAATCAAAATAGGATCTAAGATATGAATAGGATAATCATAATCTTTCATTTTAACATCATTATTAGCAACAACTTCTTCTAACACATCATGCATAGGCTGATCAAAATAAGGTAAAGAATTTTGAAGAACAGAATTACAAGCTTTAGCTTGAGCATGATACTTCTTATGACATTCATTAGCAGACCAATTATGTTTTTTCTTACTTGAAATATGTTGAGAGCTAGGAGGAGCAATTACTAGATCCTTCACAGGTTCTATAGGAGGATTAGTAGGATTTGCAACAGACTGACAAACAATAGTAGGAGCTTGATTAATAGAACTAGAAGCCATAGATAAAGGAGGTATGGAAGGTGTCGGCAAAAGACCATGATTAAGATCCATAGGAGGTATGCTTAATTCAAGAATCTTACGATGCTTATAGGCTTGATATGAGCGGAATTAAATATCAAGTCGAGAAGGACATGAATTAGGTAATGAAGGCCAAAAGAAGTCAATAGTAGCACAATCCTTAGGACTAGAAGGTTGATATAAACTATGGTTAATCATCTTCACTTCTTCATCATGAATGAATTTAAGACTCTTATGGATAGGTGAAGCAACAACATGCATGGCATTCAACCAAGGAAAACCAAGCTTAACTTGAAATTGATCAGGTAAGAACAATAAAAAAGGTAGTGTTCACAATTTTACCACAAAGCTCAACCAGCAAATCAATAGAACCAAATGATGGATACAGAAAACCATTACAAGTTTGAATCCACACATCAGATGTATCATAAGAATTGTGTTGCAAGCTTTTCATAAAAAGATTTTCTTTAGTAATAAAATTGACTAAGGATGTAGGATCAACAAGACAACCACGAGTAGCTATCTAAGAAATCCTAGCATAAATGTAAAGGGGACCATCAGGAGCCTTATTAATCTTAGAATAATCAAAGGTAATCAAAAGTTCCCAAGGTTGTTTATTCTTATGTTGTTGTCAAGGTTTAGGTTTACGTTTCAATTTAGGCTGTGGTTTTGGTTGAGGTTGAGATTGAACTTGAGATTGAAGCCCAGGTTGAGGCTGAGGTAGAGATACAGATTGAACAACATGCTCCACTTGATTAAAAATGTGATTAAGATCATCCATCTTTGAATCATAAACAATATCCATAGAAGATGACTGAGAAATGGTATTAGTATCATGTGTAGGTAAAGGATTCGTATAGATTTGAAGATTTTGATTAGGAGGAGAGACATATTTGTTCCCACTACCATCAAGATGATCAACAGATAAGGCATTAGAGTTGATTAAGTCTTGAACCTTATGTTTTAAATAATAAATTTCTCAGTATCATGACCATTTTGACGATGATATTGACAAAAAGATTTAGGATCAAAGGATTTAGATGCTATTGTAGTAGGTAAAAGAGGTTGAATAGGAGGTAAAGTAATCATATTAGCAGTTAACAGCCTATTCATAGTAGAATGTAAAGATTCAGAAAAAGGAGTAAACATACGATTCAGACAAAAAGTAGTGGATGCAAAAGTGGCATTGTGAGATGCAACAACAACTTGATCAGTAACTGTGTTCACTTGTTTGTTTATCTTGACATAGTTGTTGAATTTTTTAAATTTGTTTGGATTAGGAGAAACATCACTCTTATCAACTAGAATAGGAGCCATTGGAGTGTTTCTCTCAAATTGACTCACTTGTAATTGATAATGATGAAGCACTGCACAAAGTTCTTGAAAAGAGGTAAATTCAGTAAGCTGAATCTTATCTCTAATATCCTTTTGCAAATTTGAAATAAACATACGTTGAATATCAATATCAAGAATGGGATAGGAAATCTGAGCACATAAATGCTTAAATCTACCAATAAATTTAGTCAATTTTCCTTAGCACTTTGTTTACAATGCATCAAATCAGTCAAAGACACTTGCAAACCAATGTTATTTTGAAATTGTTGAATAAAAGAATTAGCAAGTTTTGGAAATGACTCAATAGAATAAGGAGGCAATGAACATTACCATTGTAAGACCTTGTCATGAAAATTTCTAGCAAACAACTTGGCTAAAATCCTATGGTCATGAGTATAATCACTACAAAGGATTTGAAATGTTTTAACATGATGAACAAGGTCTCCCTTACCATTGTAATTCTCAAGATGAGGCATATCGACTTGCTGAGGAACAGGAGTATGAATGATGTCTAAGGACAAAGGAATTCCCATGTCACATGTAGGAACACTAAACTTATTTTGAGTTAAGGATGCAAGTTGTTGTTGTAGAGAGGACACAGTTTGAGCCAAACTGATGATTGTTGAATCATTAGAAGAAATAGGAGGAATAGAAACATTAGAAATACTAGGTAAAGTGTTGTTGGAAAAATGGTCAGCACTCCCCTCAGGATTCATGACATGGTTTAACAACCTCCTGTGTCTTCTATAAGTCTAGTGGTTGTATCAGGCATTAACAGGCTGATCTTTTGGTGCAACGACAACCACTACTTGTAACAATTGGTATCAGAGCTTGGTCACAGGTTTGAATCCCCTCAGGTAACGCTGAGGGGTAGATTGTTGGAAAAATGGTCAGCGCTCCCCTTAGAATTCATGACATAGTTTAACAACCTCCTGTGTCTTCTATAAGTCTAGTGGTTGTATTGGGCATTAACAGGTTGATCTTTTGGTGCAACGACAACCCCTACTTGTAACAAGTGTATGAAGTTGTAGGAATGGAAGACACAATTGGAGGAACACTTGGAACCACAACTGGAAGAGGATTGGAATAAGTAAAAGGAACATTATGGTAAGAAGGTTGTGATGTAGGAAGAGACACAGGAGGAACACTCATAGGAATAGAGGGAGCCATCGCAGTCACCAAAGAAGGAGTATAGGTAGGAATACTAACAGAAGAAGGTTTGACACTAGTAACCGGAGGAATCAATCCTAAATCTTGAGCTTCTTGAGCTAAAGGTTTAACATTTGAATGCACAAGATCAGTAATACCACGCAAGAGATTAACACTTTGATCACTATCATGAAGAACTTTCTTAAGAGCCTCGATAGCTTGAATAGAATCTTGATTATGGTTTTCTTGAATAAGCCTATTACACATTTTATCAAGTTTAGTTGAAAGTTTTTGGACTTATTCAGGAGGAACTCTTAAAGCATCATCCTCATCATGAGATGAGTGAGAAGATTTTTTCTCCATAGTAGGATTGGAATCATGAATAATCAAATTGTCATCCAGGATCCTAAGGAAAGGAGAGAAAGATTCAGGATCAAAGGCACCCATGAGTCTATAACTTCTTCTAACTAGAATATTATAAGTAGGTCTAGAGGTAGTAAAGCTCATATACCAATGCAACACAAATGAACTAAACTAGGAAAACACAAAGCATGAATAAATGAATATTTTTATATTTTAAAGAGATTTTGTAATTTTTTTGTATTTTTAAAATATAAATGCAATAAATCTAAGTTTATGAGCATGCAATGTAAATCTAACACCACAAACACAATAGGGCATCTAATTCCACAAAAGAAAAGTGAGTAAGCGTGTCGGGTTCACCAAAATGTAAAGGGGGTAAAAATATGTGCTGTTGGATCTATCTTTATCCTTTACAAGATATTGTTATATATATGTGAGGATGGTGGAAATATAGGATCTATCCCTAATCCAAATTCACAAAAGGAGAGATCCAAATTGATTAATCACAAAGAAGTGATCAATACACAAATGAATCAAACTATGGAGAATATGAAGAAAGGAGAAGATCTTATAATTTTCTATAGAAACTATGTGGTTGAAATATTAAATGAATAGAAGACAAGTACTAACCTCCAAATAGGGAAAATTTGGAAAATTCTGATTTCTGATGTCTGTGCACAGTTTCGGGGAATTCTGCAACTTGCTCTGGACTGGAAATGTCGAGACAGAGAAAACCTGGAATTTTTTTTCAATTATGAGGGAGGTCATGTTAGAAAGTAAAGTCCACCAAGATAACTAAGAGGGGGGGGGGGGGGTGAATCAGTTATCAGATAATTATAACTTTTATCAACTTCAACAACATTAAACCATGTACCTAATATAATTACCAACCATAGAAAGATATTCATACACAATGACACAATGACACAAGATATGTTGACTAGGGAGCCTCTTGATCAAAGAGTAAACCCCAGTGGGAATGATGCCCACAAAAGATGCACTGATATAAATATTCCTTGTGAAAGGAAGGACTCTATTAGCAGTCTTATGAAATACATTCAGTACATATGAATCCATGTTAGGAGATTTTGAATCCCTGTTAAAAGATTCTAGCCATGTTAAGAGTTATGGAAGATAGAAGGACCCAATACCCAAATAGCTTCAGGGTAAGATCACTGAACACACTACCCAAATAATCTTTGTATTACTCAATAGAATAATATGTTACCTCTTCTCTGACTGTGCCAAACCACACTCACTGTTACACCAGATCTCAATTTCAGATCTTTGTACTTCGCATGTCTTCCTTCACAAATTCTCTTTCACATTTAGCTCTTTTCTTCACTTCATATTCATCCACTACACTACAACAAGGAAAAAAATTCCTTCCTTTATACCACACTCAAGTATCTACAAATGAGTCGGCATACAATTACAAAATAAAAGTTTCCACACGCTACATCAAAATTACACAAAACTGTCGGCTTCCAACTACAATAATTCTTCACTCATGTGACCTTGAAGTTTGTGCTATCATCCATGTCACTATCAATATGTCTTCAACTTCCCTTTAACTGCACAAAACTATATTCCATCCTGATTGGGAGATATCATCTGATTTCCACAAATCGCTACTCAAGAACACTGCCTGAATACTGCTTCCACCAAACTGCTCATAACTTCCATGAATAAATGAATTACTATCTGCACTCTTAACCATAACAATATAACATATCAAAGAGTATATCCACAACATAACATAGCTCTAACTGCAATATCCCATGTGCGCTAATTCAAACTTTGTCTGCTTCTCTGCAAGTCTCCGGTAAATCACTGTGTTGACATCAATGACAATCATAGTCATGAATGCAACAATGACTGTTATAGAATGGCTGCCAAACATTTAGCATTCATTCCTAACAAGTCAACCTTGACCCAAATAGTAGGGCACAATCTTACCCCCCATTGAAGGTCGACCTTGACCTGAAATAGCTCGGATGGAAATTTTGTTCGCAGATCCTAGAAGTTCACCGAAAAGGGTATCCAGATCTAAACTGCAATTCACTGTACTATACCTGTACCTACAAGAAAAATAGTTTTTGTTGTTTGGATGGGGGGTTTTCCTTGGTCAAACCCTAGTTTGAAATCCTCGTTGAAATGTAATTGAAATTGTAATATATAAACAAAGTAAATGGAACTATTCACCTTGCTTATGTTGAAATCCTTGTGAGGGATTCAAATCCTTGAATCCACAAGTAGGGATGCTCCAAATGAATGTAGAATTGTATGTAGGATGTCTCAAATGAATGGAATTAGATCTTCAACACCAATCTTGAATGGATCTTGGATTAGGAAGAGGCTTGGATGAACATGGATGGAGAAATCTTCAACAAGAGGGCTCCATAGAGCTTGAATACTTCAATAGCTACTAATGGATCTCCTTGATGAATAGGATCTTGAATGCTTGAAGATGGATGAATTCTTACTTTCTTTCTTTCTCCTTCTTTCTTGCTTGATGATTTCTTGATTATTTCTTGAGAGCTAGATGTCTTGATCATGAAAAGTGGATGTGAAAATGAGAGAGGAAGGCTTCCTTTTATAGTGATCTAGGGAAAAAACTTCTAGAGAGGCCGACATTGGAGAATTAAATCCCAATTAATCTTAACCCTTAGAAATTGACCTAGATTAAATGCAATTTAAGAGTTTACCATTCTGAAATTTGAAACAGCCGACCTAGAAGCGATAAAATAAAACTTTCTGAAGCCCAATATCCTGAAACCTCTAGAACTTGAAAATTGGACCTAGGGTTAGGGTCAAGGTCGACCTTGACCCTGAGATCATAGATCTCAAATTCTTAGGACCAGGTTCTAGAAACAAGCTAAAAATGGGTGGAGAGAGAAGTAGAACAGTGGGAAAAAGCCATATCCAAGCAAAGACCTATTCAAGGTGCCTGACATGACCCCATACCACTTACTTAGAGGGATAAACATTCTTAACATGGAAGTTCTTCCATTTTAAGATGATATAGTTCTTTATGCTACTTCCCCCAAGGTAACAACTAGGATGAGGCTACAAATAAAATAATCATAAAAATCTTGAAAAAAATGGTCAATGAAGCTGCTCAAGATTGGCACCTCCAAATCAATCCTTTCTTATGGGCATACTATACTAGTTTTTTCATAGCCACAAGATCCACCCCATATTCACTAGAATATGGTACTGAAGCTATCTTGCTAATAGAGGTCAAGCTCCCATCACTGTGAGTATCCCTTTAGCATCTCATTTTAGATGAGGAATACCGAGTATCATGACTACATGAGCTAGATTTGCTAGATGAAAAGAGAAAAAATGCACTAACACACTTACAAGAATATAAAAAATGTCTCAAGAGAATTTTCAATAAGGTCATACCATACTCTTTTGACATGGGTGACTTGGTTCTAATGAAAAATCATAAAAATTAAGTTCAAAGAGAAAAACCAAGAAAAATTGAACCAAATTGGTTGGGTCCTTACATCATCACAATAGTATATGGGTCTAGAGCATATCAGATATCCACATCAGAGGGGGAGATTCTATTATATCCCATTGATATCTTTCATCTTTGCAAGTTTTATGCATAGCTCTCACAGTAGTCTCATCTTCAAAAATAAAATAAAAAACAAAAAAAACAAAAATGTTACCTTGGTAAAAACCTAGCAATCAATCATGTTTGGTGACACAAAAATAGAAATACAAGAGAAATAAATTCGTCCTATGGTGAAAACCACTTTGGTGATGCCTTGACCAAGTACTATGTGAAAGCAGACAATCTGGTGCCATGTGTAGGGATAATGCTTCATCATCTATCATAACACTAACTTGATTCCACATGTCATTTACACCACATTCTTCACAATAAAATCAGTGGTCATCACCACCATAGCTTGAAATTTGTTAGTTATCTTTGTCATACCACATTTTGTCACATTTCACACTAAGTCGGTCCATCATGGCCATTCCATAATAAGACACCCATTCTATCCTAACTGGGGGTACTCTGATGTTGTGATTCATCAAATCCTAAAAAAATTACCAAAAACACATAATTTTTTTTTGAAAAATCCCTAAAAATTGAAAAGAGTCCTTCAAAACAACAAAAAAAACACAAAATCATCCTATAAACACCAAAAAAACATTTGCAAAAGATTCAAAAAATCATCCAAGACAACCAAACAAATTAAAAAAACAACAAAAATCTTGCAATAAATCTCTTTCATACATAAACCAATTCTTTGGCATTTCAAAAAATAGGCATTGAACAACGTCATACAAAACATCTGATCTTTTGTGGAACCACGTCAAAATAGTAAAAAATAGTCAACAGGTCCTAATCTATACTACCCAAACTATATTATCTATCAAAATAGTCCTACAACAAAGCATTTTGCCAAATATTATGTAGACTTAGACAAGGGAAGGAAGGATCGAAATCAGACAAATCATTCTTAGATGGGGTACCTTTTTTGTTGGAATTAGATAGCATAAACAACACGTCAAAATTAAAATTTCCAAACTATTGCAAAAAAACATAGACACATAATCAATACAATTGCAACTTGTTGAGTCAAGTTAGTCTTATTATGTCTTGATTTTCATAAGTCATGTTCTTATGCATCTCCAAGATGTACACAAGTGATTTAGAGATGTCATGACGGTTCATGACTTATTTTTTATTTGTCTACTATTTGTGGAATGTTTGTTGTGAAGTCTTAAAAGAACAATTTGGATTTTTGTGGTAAGACTTCACATCCACATCCACATATCCAATTGCAACATTGTAATGGACTCTTTGGTTGTGATATGTCACACATACCTCAACTTCAAATGCTTGTCCTAGATAGATCAAACCATATTCATTGTCTATTTAATGTGCCTATTTTTAATGCAAGAGGATAATCATACCTAGATCATGCATATCTTCATAAGATGATAGCCACCTTTTCTATAATAAAGTGACTCAATGATGATAAATAAATATCTCAATTTAGTTGGAAATCAAAATCATGGTTATTAAAGAATTAAACTTTCTACTTACTATGATCTAAATATTTCAATCAAGTATTCATTCTTAATTCTTTCATTTCATAACTATCATTTTCTATAGAATTACCAACAACTCTTTCTATTAGTCTTAACAAATCCTTATGATAGGGTATCATGATACAAACAAAAAAGATTGCATCCTACATAAGCATGTTAGTATACATAGCATTAATCAAGAATCATAAATATAAATCACATTACATCCATCCATCCTAATGCATTATATCTAGAAACAATTACATAATCATGATCATATAGGAAATGCATAATGTTCATAACATAGAAGCATATCATAAATATTTTGCATCTAATAATCATCACATCATAGGCATCATAAACATCAGCATGAAAAGAAAGATAGAACATATGCATCAACAATAAGCATGAACACATAGAATAATATAAGGCCTCCACAACTACATCACACACACACACACACACACACACACATCTTGAAATATATCGTGGTATAAATTCATAAGGAAAGCTCACAAGATGACAAAATATATGAAAAATAGTGTCTAAATCAAAATCAACAAGTACTACCTCCACCCTTTGGTCCATGAGGCCTAGGTGGTATTGAAGTGGAAGTCTCTACTCCAGTCTATCCCTATGGAGTAATTATAACTAAAGGTGAGGCTCTCTAAGATTGTACTACTTCACCACTTCCCTAAGATCTTTGTGTACGTTGAGATCAATGAGAGGGAGTGTAACTAGGTATCCTCTTTTCTATAGGAACAACCTACTTGTAAGCCCCTCTCCAGGAGTCTATCTCTCTCTACATATCTCAAGCCTGTCTACTTACATCTATTGAACCTTGTGCCAATCTATCTATCAACTGCTAAGAAGTGGCATCCTATACACTAGCAATGAAGGCCCTCACCTTAGTCTATGCGGCCTGATCCCTAGCCTCTATATAATGTATCTCTACTCTCATACCCGCCCTCTTGGCATATATCTCTCTATGCATCCTTGCAATCCTCCCCTCAAGAGTAGTCAGTCTCCTAGCATAGTAATGAATCTAAACATCTTCAACATAAATCTTACCATCTGCCTCCACTACCATAGACTCTACATGTGTCACTCTCCTCCATGCTTCATCTAATTAGCATTGAAGATCTCTACATTACTACCTCAAGCTATCAATATTGATAGAATCTATATCAAATCCATCTCCACCAATCCCAATGTTTTCTCTAAATGGTTCATCCTACATTGGCTCATTAAAACCTCCCATGGCAACATCCATGAGTCCCTTGTCATCTCCACCCATGACCACATCCTTCTCTCCACAAGAAACATCCTCCTCTCTACCTACTACCTCTTCCATATCCTCATCATCACTAGGAGAACCATCCTCACCACTACTTCTCTTAGTCTAACTACTACTCTGAGTCTTGCCTGAACTATTTCCATTTATTTCTGCATTAGTATTACCACCTCCTACTTCTAGCACACCACATGGAGGAATGAATGGGTCAGCTGCAATAGTAACTCCTCCACCAACCTTGTAATATTTGTCTCCACCATCTCCATCACCCCAACTTGCATCCCCACCTCCTCTACCACCTGTATCTCCCTCATCTCCACCTCTATCTCTACCCCCTCATCTACCTCTTCATCTACCACCTCTCCCTCGATGACCTCCATCTATGCATCCCTATGTGGCACCTTTATCACCTTATCTACCATGTATCCTCCTAGGTAGTCTCACTCATTGACCCATCTCCAAAAGAACTAAAATAAAAAGATCCATGTAAAGAATAGGAATATGTGTAGCTCACCAAGTACCATACTCTACTATAGTACTTGCATCCACCCTGTTTGACCTCCAATCCCATCTCAAGGGAGCTAAAGCATCGAACTCAACAACTACTATCATAATGGGGATCACAGGTCCCCAACCCATTATATCACTTGTACACTTGGAAAACTGTGCTAAACCAATAGGCACTCCTTGTGTCTCCCCATAATGTCTAAGCACTCTACCCAATAACTATATCTCAATGATCTTGGAGTACTACGTAGACTCACCTATCAAGTACCTCTCCTATCTAAAAAATGGGAGATTATCATCCTTTTCATCCTAAATGGGACCTCTAATGTAAGGTCTCCATGTAAATTTCTCAAAGTATATAATAAGTGCCTCCAATATCTCATGTGTCCCATCTGCCTATGAGAAACTGCATCATAGTAGTACACATAAGGTTGATTTGGCCGTATCACTGGTCTATCAAAAACTAGATGAAACACAACTATGTTCTCAAAATCCCACACCTATAGAAGCGTGTCACCACATCCCATTCCTTGACCCCTATATTATACTATCTCATTAAACTAATGATATACCATATACAAAACACAAGGCTCCCACACATAAACTCTTCCCTCAAGCCACATCTCCAACATGATCTCTCCCCAATCGATAGGAAATCCATGACCCCTCCTATTTGGACACAAAACCCCTGCTACAACCCTACAAATAATTGAAAAGTATGGATCATATCCTAGAAAATCTACCCATCTAATATCATACCCCATACCCCCTAACTCCTCTGCAGTACAAGAAAAAAAGTCACACAACATTGTTCTCCCTATTCAGATAGAGTACACCACCCTCTCTCCTTGAATTAGAATCCATAATATCCTATACACATCTTCCAATGTGATTGAATGCACTCTCATGTAAGTATGTGGAAGGAATACATCTTTGAGTGCCATCTCTCATAAAGGATAGTAACTAGATCCTTGTTTTCCCTAATCTCGGGCATTAGTGTAATGTGCAAAAGTCCTAAACTCCCCAAGTGATCCCAATCCTCATTAGTCAGTCTATGTCTATAAGCTAACATGGGGGGATGCTTATCCTAAGTGATTATGACATCATCCCTAATCTATAAAAGTCTATTCAAATCCCTAGTCAATCCTAATACATATAGAATCATGCTAACAACATTTGTCTAAGTCTATATTTAAGCATAATGAATTTTCATGTAAAATAAAGTAAACACATTTCATCTACTATTACTTATCATCTACCATTCAAAATTCAAAATTGCATTTACATTAATTGAAAAACCTTTTACCATATACAAGTGTGTCGATCGTGCACTTTATGTGCATTTTCATGTCCCTCCATAAGCGGTAATTGTGCACATCATGTGTGTCACCCTAATTGGTCATATGTGGCTATATTAACTTTGAGCCCTAAAACCTAGTTTTTAAGTGCAACGATTATTCACCATAAGTGTATCGCCCTAACCTATCATTTATGTCTCCTAGCTATAATAACCTAATTTCTTGAGTCAATTGATCCAACACTTTGAGTGCATCGATCGACCTTGATGTCTATGTCATTCTACCCTAATTTTTTCTGACCTAGTTGACTAAAAAGAATGAAAAACAAGGAAAACTGAAAGAAAAAAGTCCAAACCAAGGTGGGGCATCAACTAGATGCCGATAGGTCCTAACTTGGTCCCTAATGTGTGTGTCATCCTCATAGTCTGCCAATGCTCTCCAAATGCTTAGAAACAACTCCTTCCACTTTTAGTTCTCTAAAAGCTCAAAAGTACATAATGATTTGAAAATGACCCCCAAAAATCCTATTTATACCCACTCACCCCTGCTTGATGGATGTGTACCCTTTGCATTTCTATTGGTTGTGATGCTTTTCACCTTCCAAATCCCATAACTTCTTCATATGATCTCTATTTTTAAAACTGTAAGCTGCATTGTGATCCTGATCATGAAATCAACCAAATGAGCCCTCATTTTTATATTTTTTGTCATTTCCTTAAGGGGCACCATAATACCTAGTTATTAACACTTTCTCATAGGGGCATGCAGGGGAAAAATATTTCACCAAAACTTCTTTGAATCAACACCTAAAAAGTATTAAATCAAAGAGGGGAAAAATGTAGACACATATAAATGGCCTATTTCTCTAAACATAGTGACATTACTAACATTCCTCTTTAATTTATTTAATAATCTTTATTATTTTATAAATTGTGTCATTCTACTATTTTCTAAAAGCCAAAATCACCATTTCTCCTTAATTCCATAATTAAGTGATTTTAATTAATTACCTTAATTATTAATTATCGAATCAACTATTTCATCAATTATTTATCTATAATATAATTAAATATTAAATGATATTTATTTATACCCTATCTCATTATAATTAATTAAATAAATTATATTATTTAATTAATATTCATTCTTTCTAATTATTACATTTATGTAATAATTTAATTAAATTCCTCTCACAAATTAAATACATTATGTTTATTTAGTTAAATTAATTATTCTTCCCTCATAAACAAATATTAATTATTTATTTATCAATTGTCACATGCGCAAGTAAATAATTCTTTTATTTATTTAATCATGGTTTATTCCTCCAAAGCTAACTCATACTGAATTTCTGTTCACTCCACAATTCCCTGTCTTAAATATTCAATCCACATTGTTAATTCCTCCCCCAAGAATCAGTTAAGTCTTTAGTCAATTTAGTTTTAATCCATGCAATTAGTTAACTCATCCATGCAATCAGCTAACTAGTCTATTCCGTTATTGTGTGTGAGGTTTACACCTTCATGAAATTAGGACAATTAGCTACAATTCAATGAAAATAGAATGCAAATTTAATCTAAGAATTGTATTTAACATCCATAACATCTCATGGTTCTCTATCTAAGCTTGGTAAGTAGAGCTCTCAGCCTTATTCTCTACTAGTGACAATCCTAGAATGAGAAATTATGATAAATGCCTAATCTAGCTCTCAATTCTCCAAAATGATACAAAGATTAATTCAAATGCTCAAGATAAGGCTCTCAATTGCTATGAAATTTCCTATAGTGATGATGCTATGCATTCAAATTTTCTAGTATATCATGCTCTCAAAATGACTTCTATTTATAGTAAAATCCCAAGGGTAGGGGGTAGAGTGACTTGATCATGGTTTAGCCTTGGTTGAGTAAAAAAGTTTGAAATATTTTTAAATGGGGGGACAATTTAAATGATTGTCTCAAAGGTTTGGACAAGTAGACAAATTTGAGTGGTTGAGATTCAAAGTTGAAAATGTGTGATTGAGATTCAACAATTTGGAGTGATCCATGTGCATTGTGTTCTTAATTCTGATTGGTTTCTCAAATTATGTTGAAAGATATTAGGATTAATTAAATTCCATCAATTAATTAAATTAGCCAGGTAAGGGAATAGGTTCAATTTGATTTTTGATTTAAAACTATACAATTGATTGATTAAAATCAATTATATAGTGTGATTGATCCCTTTAAGCTTGTATTTAATTATTTGATGTCATGATTTGATTTTTCCTTTGATTTAAATGATTTTGTCCAATTTTGATTAATAAATGTCCATTTAAAATTGATTTGATCCATTTTGATGAAAATTAGAACATTTGGCTAAGATTTTGCAAATTTGAATGATTCTAAGACACTTGCCCATTTTTTGGTGTCTACAAATGCCCCTCTTTGGATTAATGTGCATAGCGCATTGATTCAAAGAAAATTGTATGTCCCGATCATTGATTCGATACTTGATTGATTGATACAAAATTGATTTGAAACCTGATTTGAAATTGATTTGATTGATAAAACTTGATTTAAAAATGTGATACAACATGCTCCACTAATAATAGTTTAAAATTTTAGTGCCCCAGATTCAATATTGATGCAGATTTGATACTATGATAATGCCCCCTCAGAAATGAAACAGATTGATCATCGGATAGAAAAATATGATGAAATTGATTGATAATAGATCCAATATGTTTTCATTTCTGAAAAACATCGATGATAATCAAGGCCTCAACAAATGCCCTAGTTTGATTGATGTGCAGATATAGATCAAAAGGTCAAAAATTTCTTCAAAATTAGGTCAAATAGCATAAATAGGTTGAAAAACCCAAATTTACTATTCATTTGCACTTTGGACTATTGATATTTTGCTCTGATCTTGATAAAGTTGATTGCGATGGTTGTCCCTATTTGAGAGCATTGATTCGAGAGAGGATGGTGATATCAAAGACCATTGGATTACGGACCTTCGGTAAGTCACTCTGACCTTCCTAGTGCATTTATTACAAGTTTTTTCCGCATTTATAGCATTAAAAACATGATTTTTTGATGAAATTTTGTGAAATGCTACCTAGGATAGTTAAAATGATGCCTAGGAAGACAAAATGCCACCATTTGTGTGTGTGTTTACACCTTCATGAAATTAGGACAATTAGCTATAATTCAATGAAAATACAATGCAAATTTAATCTAAGAATTGTATTTAACATCCATAACATCTCATGGTTCTCTATCTAAGCTTGGTAAGTAGAGCTCTTAGCCTTATTCTCTACTAGTGACAATCCTAAAATGAGAAATTATGATAAATGCCTAATCTAGCTCTCAGTTCTCCAAAATGATACAAAGATTAACTCAAATGCTCATGATATTGCTCAATTGCTCTCAATTGCTCTCAAATTGCCTATAGTGATGATGTTATGCATATGAATTTTCTAGTATATCATGCTCTCAAAATGACTTCTATTTATAGTAAAATCCCAAGGGTAGGGGGTAGAGTGACTTGATCATGGTTTAGCCTTGGTTAAGTCAAAAACTTTGAAATGTTTTTAAATGGGGGGACAATTTAAATGATTGTCTCAAAGGTTTGGACAAGTAGACAAATTTGAGTGATTGAGATTCAAAGTTGAAAATGTGTGATTGAGATTCAACAATTTGGAGTGATACATGTTCATTATGTTCTCAATTCTTATTGGTTGCTCAAATTATGTTGAAAGATATTAGGATTAATTAAATTCCATCAATTAATTAAATTAGCCATGTAAGGGAATAGGTTCAATTTGATTTAAAACTATACAATTAATTGATTAAAATCAATTATATAGTGTGATTGATCCCTTTAAGCTTGTATTTAATTATTTGATGTCATGATTTGATTTTTCCTTTGATTTAAATGATTTTGTCCAATTTTGATTAATAAATGTCCATTTGAAAATTGATTTGATCCATTTTGATGAAAATTAGAACATTTGGCTAAGATTTTGTACATTTGAATGATTCTAAGACACTTGCCTAGTTTTTGGTGTCTACAGTTATCTTACTAGTTTATTCAAGTAATCTCACCAGTCTATTCAAGTCATCTCTCCAATCCATTTTTTGAAAGATCAATCTATCCCCTTATTGAGACAATCAAGCAAAGTTTCACTCCTACTCACTTTGATTTAACTCTTTCCTCTCATTAGTCAATCCTACAATCAATGCAGTCAAGAAAAGTTAAACTCCTACTCACTTTGAGTTAATTATTTCCCCTCATCAAGATAAACTTGTTAAACAAATCAATCAATTAAGTTGAAAGCTCACTCACTCCAAGTTCAACTCTTCAATCAAAGCCAATCATCCCATCAATCATGGATTCTTGATTGAAACCCCTAAATCTTATAAATAGAGAGCTAAATCTATGAGTTTAAGAACCACAATTGCTCTGAATTCTTATGTTGACATGATCTTGAGCTCAATTTTGAGAGCCCACATTTCATGAGAAGGAGAACACCAAGGAAGAATTTTATGATTTGCATGTTCATATTCTTAAAATGATTTTATATTGATTATTATTTATTCTTATTATTTGTCTTACATCCTTTCTTGATTATTGGGAATACTAATTGCACTAACTATATCTTTGTTGTTGAGATATTTGATGTCATTGCAGGTTTCTACATTTATCCCCTATTACACGATTACACATTCTTGACTTAGGCCAGATGGGGATAACTGACCTATTACAAACTAATTCAAGATAACATGCATGTTAGCAACTAACGTCAGATAACTCGACACATTGGCACAACCTTCAGTGACAAAGTTTTATTATTCGCACAACTACGAACTCAACCTTTTCTTACTTAATTTTATATTGTTCTAAGTCACTATAATTGGTAATTTGGCATCACACCATGGTGAACAATATGGGGGAAATGAAGGTAATTAGTAGAAACTAAATTCAGCCTTTAGAAGGGTGCACCAAAAAATAATAAAACTAACAATAACAATATGACACTTTTTTAAAAAAAAAAACCTCTAAGGAAAATAACATACCATGAAAAACCCAAGCCGTTAACTATACCGGATCTTAGCAAAAAGTGCATACAACCTCGTTGTATTCACTATCACTATAAGTAGTGTATTTCATTCTTACCTTGGGCACTAGGAGACATTAAATTTACATTAAGTTTAGCAGACATATTATCTAGGCACCTAGATAGAAGAAAACAATCAATCAACCTATTGAAAACATTTTTAGACATTCTTTCCTTCTTTCCAGAGAGGTGATTTGAGCATATTTCTATGATAACATTATTCATTTATTTAGAACAAGTTAAAAAAAAAGGTGACGATGTGACCAAAATCTGCAAACCTCCATGAGAATGAGTTTCTTGGTGTGTTATCTTTAAAATACATGAATTTAATCACCAAATCCAATTAGATTGAAGCCAAATCTTGATCTATAAAGTGGAAATAATCCTTTTCATAAAATTAAATGAGTCCATATCTAAAATGAGAGCTTAAAATTCAAAATTTTCAAAATTTCAAAAAATTGGTGGGAATGCCAATGACCACTTCATAAATCAAAATTTGGAAATATAGAGAAAGGGTTAGATCATCGATAATTTTCACAAATTATTTAACCCTATTTACATGACTTGTTGTAGATCTTATAGACGTTGAAGATAATTTTTATCATTGATTTTTTCTTTAGCTTTACTGAATATGATCCATCCATGTTGTACTATGACAAGATCCTCCATACTTCCATCAAAAGAATATAAATATATATCTTCATCTACCTTAATGTTTGACATTATTCAAGGTATACAGATCTCCTTCCCACGCAATAAAAGTCTTAGAAACTTCACTAACTTTTTGACCATTTGTAATGACAACAAAAAAGGTTGTCATACCATACTCTGTCAAACTTTATGAATCAAAAATTTATATTTTGATCATTTTTGTGTATATCTGATGTCTTTAGAATATTTGAGATGGAGGGAACTATATTGAATAGAGCTCAAAACCTCTAATCAATCTATTTAAATAAGAATGAGAGGAAGTTAAGAACGTATGCCACTACAAATGACTAAATTGAAATTTTAAAAACTCTAAGTGGTAGCCTTGCACGTAATCCAATTTTCTTGAGAGAAGACTTGTTCTAGTATGATAGGAAAGTAAAGGAGTTGATTCAAAAAATTATGTAATTGATGAAGATAAGAGGGTAGGAGAAACAAAAACATTTTGGAAGGAGGTTAAAGAAGAGCTCACATCAATGACCCTAGAGAAGGGAAGGAAAATCTTGAAGGATGATGGGTGTATGTTATTCTGAGTATGGACATCTCTTATTGTATTGCATTTGACAACTTGAGGTGACATGACACTATGGATTGTAGAATCAGTGATTAGGGGACAGATCAATTATGCTATGGGTCTTAATTTAGACCAAATAACAACACATTGGCCATGTGGTTCTTATATCCACAAGGAAAAAGACCTATCATCATTAATAATCCACAAGAAATTATTGGCCAATTCATGATGTAAAAACTAGAGGATGTGACTCCAGTTCAAGTGGCAGATTTGAATGTAAACACTAAATTGTTTAATAAGGCAAAGGTGGAAGAATAATCACTATTGGTGGAAACCCAAAAGAAGAGGATCAAGGATCTAGAGGATTTGGTAGTAGTTTCTCTAGGAAAGGGTCTCTTGTTAGAGGCTGATTTAAATATGTATAAGATCAAAATAGATTTGGATTAAAAGAAAGAGAAAATAATAGAGGCAAAAAGGAAATTGGTTATTGCCCAAAAAGATAATTTATCCTTCAATATAGAGGTAAAAGTTTGTAGGTGCAAGCTAGCTAGAGATTTGAAAAGTACCAACATATGTTGGCTCACCTCCATATTATGTGGGATAGATACCAAAATACTATCAAGGTTATCCAAAAGAAGAGAAAAATGAAGTTCCACTTTAATTTTATCACCAACAACTTGTGCAAAAAACTAACTATTGTATAGGGATTAAATATCACATTGTAGATGGTGATCAATGAGCTGAGATGTATAGAGAGACAAGTGACAATGTTGCTGAGGTGATTGCTTTATTATTGGAACATCATAGATTCCATCGGTATATAGTGAAAGCATATAATATGTTTAGCAATTTAAAGGGCACAACTATTCCCCCATTCATTAAAGATAGTGGAGAAGGACTAAAGATGGATAGAAAACTAAAATTCCAACATATGTTTTATTTCCTTTGATAGATGAAGCCACTGATGATATGGAAAAATTGATCAAGCATTTGCACAATCAACTAAAAGGTTTGTATGAGTTGGAATTTGTTGTAAGACAAATCAATAGATAAAATGCAGGTATAGCGAACCCATCATATTATGAGCACATAAAAAGGTGTAACAATTATTGTTAAAGGAAATGCAACAGGTGGACAGAAGAGATTTTCATTTTCTATTCTACACATGGGTCATGTGGCTACTTCATATGCAGACAACTAATTGGGTTATTTCAATTTTTGGTAATTTGATTCCATGTATTAGGTCTAAAGAATATATTTGGGCATACTGTGTCTCTTGAAATCAAATTTTGACACTTTTCAATAACCCAAAGCTTATTTTTCTCCCTATTTCTATAAAGGGAAATCAAGGTTGATAGGGAAAGGGTTCTAAAAACTGGAGGATTTTTTACTAGGTAGAAGATAGTAATATTACAGTAGTAGTTTGTAGATTTTAGAAAAAATCATATGTTTGTTAAACTATATAATGCATCTTTGAACTTGAATTAATGAAAATATCAACAGGTGTTGTCTCTTGTAATTTTCTCTCTTAATTGTATGAATTTCATCTATTAAGAATAAATAAGTTCATTTTTATAACTTCTTTATGAGTTTGTAATGCATAGTTAAGTTTTAATTGAAGGAGGGGATTAAAGTACATGTTGTGGGTTGCAACAATTATCTGAGAGTTGTAGTAATTCATAAGTATGATATATGGTGTGAAAGATTCAAATGTTTAAGCAATGCTTGAATGTTCAGGATTATGAATGCAATTTTGATTATGGCTTACTAAGTGTTTGATTTGGTCCTAATGGCACTAGTCTAGATGTTAGTGGTCTTCCGCAACCAACTATATCCAAATATTTTTTCCTTTAATTTTGATAGGTTTAGAGTTAGAGTAGGTCTTATTTATTAGGTATATACACATGAATTGGAATATCAAGATAGAGCCAATTATGGGGTAAATCAATCACATGTTTTGATGTATCAGACTAAGAACCATCTACGAATAGCAATAGTCATTGTTATTTTTTGTGAATATATTATTATTGCATAGGTTAACCTACTTGGGTTTCACAGAGCCTAAAAATAAGGAGACATTTCTCATTTATAAGGAATTATCAAACAATTGGCCACTAATTTGAGGAAATTAACCATAGATGAAGGCTAATCCATACATGCACCTTGAATATTAGTTGGAAACACCAATAGGTTCACAAAAAGGGTGAGGTGATATTAAGGTAAAGTGGGGATCTCTTTAGAAATTTATTAACCTATTTTAGCCTTTAGTTTAGGATTAATGGAAGTTGTTATGAGAAAACATAAAAGAAATAATTTATAAAATAGTGAAATATATGCAACACCAAACTATATTTGATTGAAAAACATGGAACTATTTTCTACTTATCTATCCTTTCATGTGACAATGTGACATTTTTACACTTTTTTTTATTAGTTGTGATAATCCCTATGTATGTTTAAATCCTTTAGGGTTCTATTAAGGAAAGTTTTTACACCAATACTTGGGGTATGATCCCTAAGAAACCTTGTGAAATATTGAATCAACCTGCAAGTGTGGGACCTTGTGCATGTGAGGTTGAATCTTCGAAGAAGGCTTACTACTACCCTAACCTAACAACTTTTATGGAAAAGGGAAGAGGTATTACAAGAAAGCAAAGAGGGTCATGCACCAGATTGAAACTCGTTTCTTTCTGCCTATGATTGAAATGTTGATTATTTGCAACTAATGGACCAATAAATTCTATGAAATAACCAAATTTTTTTCTTTGAAGATTGGATCAGTGGCCGAAAAAATAGATTGTGATTAGGAACAAGGGGATAATAAAAATTCTCTCCACTTTTGGATTTGTTAAACCAAGATAGGTAAACCCAATATAACACATAAATTTACCCTAAAGCCTTTTCCCTATGGGTAGTATAATAGATTATGCTCTCAACTTATGTGATCAGGCATCTATATGATTTATAATATTTTTGATAGATACTTTTATCTAATACTATTTTAGACCATGAGAAAAAAAAACATCTAATCCTAAGCTAAAAACTAGAAAAATAGAAAGGAAATACTTGAGAAGAGTAATTGTTTTTAGATATTTGAAATATATACTGAAAGTTACTAAGAAAAATAAAACAAGTACCTTATTCATGATATATAGAGTCATAATGATATAATATTGAAAGTTCATGAAGTTAAAACCAAAAACTAATTTATGCATTGACTCAACACCTTATATTGATCAACTATGATACTCTGGTTTGTGGCTCACATCGATTATTGAGGGGAAGTTCCAGAAGTATTGCAATGGTGGGATGAGGTGTGTGCTACAACACAACCTCTGGGATTTTAGATGCCAACTCTTTGTGGTTGGTGTTTGGAGAACAGGGAGGAAAACCACCTTCAATCAAACAACCTAAGCTTAGGGGAGGTGAAACATTGAGTTAAAGCTTTGTTGGATGGGTTCAAAATTTGTTAAGTGGTATTTGTAGGGATTTTGCCTCTCTGGTTAGAGCTTAGTGCCATCATTCACTCTTGATATGGTACAACATGTTCCCTTTTTGATTAGTGAGAGAACGAGAAGCCAAAGTCCTGGACATAGGGATCAATATTCATATCCCACAATGGGAGGCATTGCAAGGGTCCACATTAAAGAACTTCACTCCTAAAGTAAGTGAAAGCCTTTTCAAAAAATCACATAGTATTTGACACTATCTCAAAAAAAACATAAATAATTTGAATAAGGGTCAAAATAAAAGGCCTCAGTTCCTAAGACTTTCATTCCAGGAGAGTAGGTTGTAGGTGATACAATCCATCCTCTATTTTAAATTGAGAAAATATTAAATAATTGCATCTACATAAACAAACTAACAACACATGACACATTGACTAATAAAAAGGAAAACGCACCAAGTACATAGTCCCCATGATATATTAAGAAAAAAACATTCCAAGGTGATAGATAACGCCCCAAAAAGAATATGCTACAATATATGCCCCTAGACTACAAGCCATAGGGTCTTGTTCTTAGAAAAGTAGAATCCTACAAATAATACAGTAAATTTCTCTGCCTACTAAATCTAAGTTCAATATTTCCAACCTCCTTTCAAAATAAAAGTCATTGGGGTTTTATAGAACAAAGCTCAGTTGAGATGGTCTCAGAGTGATCATAGTTTGTTACAATCGATCAACAAGATGAGAAATTTGGCATGGATTGCTAAAATCCATGTGCTATGGGAAAATGCTTGAATTTGATTGGTTTATCATAGTGTGACCGCTAGTTGGGATAACCACAAAAAAACATGGCAATTTGATCAAAATTTTCATGATTGTATGCATCGATCCGAGTGTTGAAAGGTGAACAACTATCTAGAAAGCCATTAGTCATGAAGTTCTATCTGGGAGGGAATATTCTTAGAATTGCATCAACGTGCCCTGTTGAAGAAATAATGTTTGAGGGGACATGTGGCAGCTGGATGGAACTTGCAAGAGGTGCATTCTCTGTGGAGTAGTTAGAAACTTCGATGGATTGACGCATGTCCACTGACATTGGGTTATGAAGCTATGACCACTCTACACAATCAAGGACCAAAGATAGTCATGTAGCATTGACCGATATAAAATGAGTGTACATTTTGGAAACTTTTAGGGGATCTTGATCTACTAAGAGAGAACCTAGAACCTTTTTTTGCACTGACTAGAGCCCTATCCATTGGGAAAGGAAACCAACTCAGTTTATATTTCTTAGATCGATTATCTCCATGAATTTTTTGAACATACGTCCTAGGTGATGAAACCTAGATACAAAACAAAGATCAGAGATTTTCATCACAAGAAATACAAGACATTTATCAAGGCACAAATCAAACCAGAGGACTCAAAATGGAATGTGTGCTGCAGGAGGGAAAATATGAATTAGAACATGAGATAAAAGCCCAAGAAAATTTAGTCAAGAGATGCCAAAATAAAATTTCTAAAAAAAGAAAGCCAAAATGACCAACCAATATCCATAAAGGAAAGGGGAACTCCAAGAACTAGAAGCAAGTGACTACATTTGATCCTAGTTGTGTAATGAAATTTTATATTAGATATCCCTAGTGACAACAAAGTTTAAATAAACATTAGATCAACCTAAACAAGTGTGAAAGTAGATCATCGATGGATTTGTGTGTGTGCAATAAGGTTAATCCTTTCCTTTTCTAAGAAGATGAAATGGTTTCCACTTGTTCGCTTGACTACAAAGGTGATATATTTCTCCATATCCAATTAGATAGAGCCTCGTTGCCAGTCAGGTGTCCATATCCTCAATGAGGTTATTGCCTTAACAATCATCAACATTTCTCTACTATGAGTCAGGAATCCATAACCCTGGTAGAGTTTCTAATATGACCTACTTTTGCATTTTTACATTTTTGCATTTTTATTTTATCTTTTATTTCTATTTTACACATCTTTCACTTTAGTATGCATAGATGATTTTGACATCATCCTTCTAGGTTGGCTGCCAAGGTGGTAGTAGGACATATTTTATTTTTCACCTAGTGGACAAAGGAAGGACATCTCATCATCATTAGTAAGGTATTTAAATGAGAAGCATGCAAAATCTAACTAGATATCACTAATTTAAAGAAATGATAGATATTAATGGTAGATGCTATGAGAAATGTGTTAGTACGTAGAATATATCTAAAATAACCTTTCATTTTAATCCATAAATAAATGCAGTTACCCTTTTGGGCATTCAGGGAGTATGGATATCCTCCATCGACACTATTAGCAACCAAAAAATAGGCTCAAAGTTCTAGAAATAGATAGATGGAAACCCTTGAAAAATAAGTAGAGTACTTTCACATGTGGATGTGGCATTCTCCTTAGATGTAGATTAAATGCAAAATTCCTATAGAGATAATTACTTGCTCTTATTAAAGGGCAATGCATTCAAAAGGTGGCATAGCATTTAGCAAGACTTGAGAGCTGAGAGTGAAGAATTAGCTTCTCTTAGTCTAAAAGTATGGATACTCCTGTTAGATTTGCTAGCCCATTGCCTCAAGATCCCTTTTTAGGACTGATAGATGACATTAGGTTGGAAACACTGGTTGGGATGGATGATAAATTGGTTCTCACTCCCCTAAAATGGATACTAGGTGAAGACTTCCTGCATAGTAAGGACCACTACTGGCTAAACATAGACACATCTTCTAGGTTCATAGGCTCTCTGCTAGACTTGGGAGAGTCTAGGGATGTGATTGTTTTCCTGGCAGTGGGGTTTCTTGGAAAAATTATGTGTGGAGGGATTGCAGAGGTGCTTGCTATGGCTTGACACGGTGTTGGGTTGCCACTAGAAACCAAATAAATATTTTCCTAGAGATAGGTGCAGAGGTTCTATTCATTGCATTTGTTATGAATATGCACTACCAACCCCTTGACATCCATCGTTTCTATGTGTGGCATAGGGTGGAATTTATGAAGAAATAACTTGACCCCAAGGTACAAATATTTGAGGAGGTGATAGAGGAATTATATCTGAGGATCATGTTTGAGCAAGCTTGGGATTCATCAATTGGATCAAGAAGAGAGGACTCTTCCTACTTAGAAGGGAACTAAGTGGGAGGAGAAGACTCTAGAGATGACAACTCCAACTCCAGAGACATTTGAATTGTACCCTAATTTTTTTTTTTTTCTAAGAAATGTTATGATAAAAAATATGTAAATGATGAAGAAGAATTTTTTTATCTTTTGCAAATTTTTTGAAATGTATATAGATACTACCAATAAATATAATATGTGAATTTTGTTCAATTTATCTTAGTGTCTACATAGGACTATCCTATAATTTATTGCTCTGAAGATTTCAATTCCTTAAAATCTTAAAATGAGTCTTAATGTTTGATTGCAAAGGATTGAGATATTATAACATGGGACTCCATTATCACATAGAAAATGATAATGATAGAGAGGGTACCTTTTGAGGATACGCACAAAAAAATGGGAAAACCTTGTTGCATTGGCATGCTTTCTCTTAACCAAAAAAAGGGGGTTAGTGCAACATAAAAATAAATATCATCGCTAAAATTTGAAAAAATGACAACCGACGATGATAATAATGAAAGACATACTACAAATAATAGGGGACTGCAAACTATATGCTAAACAATAGAAATGTGTCTTTTCACAGTAGCTCTTATTGAAATAAAAACACACAACAAAGAAAAACCTGACTATTTACACTACTAACAGTTAAAAACTTTCAAGAAACCATTTACTAGACTTGGGAAATAGTCACCCTTGCGGCCTAATTTTTTATTTTTAATCAATGACTCTAGAAAATTGTGGAAAAAGAAAGGTAATGCGGTTACCCTTCTTGGGTGTGATACATCAAAGGTGATGAAATCATGAATCAACTTGGGTACTTCCTCTAAAATCACATGAGACAATGTCTCAACTTAATTGATAAGACTCTTTTCATGCTCTAATGTGAGCACAACCTCAATGGATTGACAAGAAAATGGTTTCAAAAAATACCTTACCAGACATCCACAAACCTTCATCAAATGAGTTACCACATGAGGTGTGTTGATGTGCTCTAGTGACTGGGCAATTGGTGGCTCTACTTCCTAGGGTGTAGGGAATGACTCCATCTGAATGTTTGGAGTTGATTCATCAAGAGATGCACAAAGAGATTCAAGATCATCCCAAAACAACATGTCATCATCTTCTACTTCTCCTTTCTTACTGAAGGGCTCATGTAGAGATTCATGTGGTGGCACTTCTTTTGAAGGTCTCTTTGCTGTTGGAAACTACAATTGAAACAATTTTTATATTGTCATTGATGTCAAACCTTAACTGGTGAGATAGTTTCTATCTAGTAGAGTACCATATCTTTTGATTGATGAAGAGGATTTGAAAAGAGGAGATAACAAGAGGACCTAGGGAAAAGTTGAGTTATGTGATACTACAATGGGTATTTGATTAGTTGGCACATTGGCAAGGTAATTTGTTGTTTATCTTTAACATTAAGTGAAGAAGTAAGTTGATTTGAAGCATAGGATTAACTGAGCAAAAAGAATAAATTTAGTTTAAGCTGAGTGATGCTAGTGTCAACTGAGTGCCAATATAAGCTGAGTAAATTTTAGTGTCAAACGAGCATCAGTAATTGCCGAGTATCAGAGAATTAACTAAGCGAAGACAATGTTTGCCGAGTAGAACAGTTTTAGTGATGACCGAGTTATTCAATGATGACTAAGTAGATGAACATAGTATTGATTGAGTGTTAGTAATTTACAATTTATGAAGGAATTGAGAATCCCAGCTGACATAGTTGAATTCTTGGGATATGTAAAACATGTTGACATTAAAGATGAATGACCTGAAGCATTTAATGCATGGAAAACCATTTTCTTATGGATTCAAGGAGAATTTTTGATAAGTATCTAGAAGGATAAGGAGGAGAACAAAATTATGGAAGGATTCAATGAATCTGACCTAAACCTAAGATCTACGGAAGAGATTAAGAATCAAAAGATTAATCTACTTAATCAAGGAGGTATAAGGATGACCTATTTGTTGGTTATGTAGAGTGTGGAAAGAGGTTGATGTTATTGACTGGTGAACCTAAGAAGGCTAAGAAGAGCTGTGAAAATATGAACAGAGTTGAGGTGATTGCTTGAATGGATTTTTGAGCAGATCAGAGATGGGGATGGTAATGAAGGCCAGTCAATAAATCAACATATGAGTGTATTGGATCTGTATTTGCAAAGTGAGTTGTATATTTCAAATTAGAATGTACGGTTACTTTCTAACCATTATATCAGTTAAAATACTTTAATCAAGGTTGAGCTAACAATCATTTTGTAAACCCTTTAATCAAGGTGACATTCTAATGTAATGTTCTTAAGCCCTCTAACCAGGCCACTCTTAACAGGGTGATTAAATCCTTTAATAGGGTCACACCTAACAATTTGTATTGCAAACCTTTAACAAGGTTGGCTTCTCATAGAGCTAACTTCAGAGGAGTGAAAATTTGGTAGCATGTTACTAGTGGTTTTTCCCATATTGGTCTTCCACATTAAATCCTAGTGTCATACTTGTGTGAATGTTATTTGATGTGTTATGTTATTGAAAGTTTTATATTCTGCAAGTTGATTACTTTTGGACAGTGGACTGAAAGTTTTATGTTTTTGATATATTCTATAGAGACTGAGTGAATTTTTGAATAGATCTAAGTTTTTTGAAGAGTTTAAAAGTTGAATTGGTACATTTGGACCTAAGGATAACTGATTCACTCCCCCTCTTAGTTATTCTAAAATCATTCTAACATCTGCAACATCTAAAGCTTTCAAAGTAGACATCTTGTCATCTTATATGGAACAGGGGAGCTCACAAAAGAGGAAAAGTGGACCATTAGCCTATGGATGTATTAAGGGGAAGCTATCTTCTATTTGCAATCGTATTGGTTGCGGGGTTCACCAATCTTGCTCTCTTTTATAATTTGAATGCCAAACCACCATATCATCCTTGAACAATGAAATTATATCCGGTATTAGTGGCTAAAAAGAGAACTACAAAAGATCATTACAAACAAGTTCATCTCCCATCAAACATGATATTTTTGGAACCTCTTCATGTGTGGCATGGTTCTCCATGAAAGGCTCTTCTACTAAGTATGTTTTCTTAGAGGAGGCCTCTAATATAGCTAAGGAATGTCAGAGTCATAACTTCTTCTCAGCCATTTCATTATTCCACCATGTAGCTACTTCTCCTATAGGCTGAAAAGCTCCCCATAATGCCCTTGACTATCCTGAAAGATTCCGAACATGAAAGTACTTTTCCATGGATATAATCCATGCATCAGCATCATCCCCTATAGTCTTTCCATCAAAAGTAGGTGGTGTGACCTTTTTAAGGTCCTTTCTCAATTCCTTAGCAATCTGATCATTATTCAGATCTCCAGCATTTGCCCCAATATCAACATCTCTCTTACATCATTCCTCATTCATCCTATCCTCTTCTTCTTTCCGAAGAGCCTCAAGCCTTTGATCTTCCACCTATTTCCTATGAGCTTCATCATCCTCATGACCCTCATTTTTTCTGCCCCATAAGTCATCTTCAATGACATTCATCCTATCATTTTACTGCTACAAAATGTTCCTCTGTTTAGCTAAGAGGGCTACAATTTCATCTAGCCTTTGATTCAGAAAACCATTTTGTTCATTACTAGTTTTGGCTCGGCCACTATTTCGGGTTTGCATGATAACAGTCTATTCATGTACCATGCAAAAACACAACTTCAACATAGAAGACCCGAGCCCTAGGGTTTAAACACAACTCTGATACCACATGTAAAGACCAATTCTACCAAATAAAGAAAAACATATCATAAGAATAATATGCTCAAATTGATAAAATAAAATTTCATGATTGCCATTACTTTTCCATACTTCGACCATAAGTGTCAATATACAATAATGTCAAAGGTTTACAAATTACTATATTTGACCATTTTGTCGACAAGTACAAATAATAAAATTGAATAAATACATCTTTATTACAAAGTTTCAACCTTCTATCAAAATTCAAACACATACAATAAATCAAAAATAATATTCTTTTTCCCAAACTGTCATATAATGGTATCTAGGCATCATACTGTATTAATCCATGTCTCCTAAGCCTCCAGAAAGCACGTCCACCTGCAAATCCTAAGATGGGAGTGTGGCCCAAGCACTTTTTTTGCCCAACCATGGAGTGGTTAGCTCGCCCGGGGCTTACCCTAATATGGAAGCACACTGACCCTGCTTGAGAAGACTAGCAACTCAGCACTGATGAGCCAGAAGAATATGAAGCAACTATGATTCTATCTACTACAACATTCTTTAGTCTGAAATAGAAATCCTAATTACAGAATGGCAGAGAGAACATACTACACTAACCAAGCATATTAATGAAACATATGCGAAAGTAATCTTTGGCCAAAGAGTCTTTTTCAAATTAGTAAAACTGATAGGTAATACAACACAATTACCCTTCTCTATCTTATTCCAAATTACGCTTCAATTCAAAAATATACTTAA
This sequence comes from Chamaecyparis obtusa, assembly GCA_027943335.1. Taxonomy (NCBI): domain Eukaryota; kingdom Viridiplantae; phylum Streptophyta; class Pinopsida; order Cupressales; family Cupressaceae; genus Chamaecyparis; species Chamaecyparis obtusa. The sequence continues at coordinate 241,642 of BSBK01007290.1, read as the reverse complement.
ACAAACACTGAAATATACATGACTACTTTTGTTGATTCCTTTTGAACTCAAAACACTTAACAACATAGATTAGTAAATAAAATGAAATAGTAGTAAATGGAATCTCAAAGATATGAACTATTTAATAAAATTTAGAGAAACATATAACAGTCATCTCAATTTCCGTAGTTAGTCACTTCATTATTCTCCTACCCTTTAACAAGTAATTCCCAATTTACATAAACCTATATAAGCCAAAAACATCTATTTTGTCCCCCTGTATTTCATATCAGTTTTAAGTGTATGATTTCTATGACTGTACAACATTTCATCTCACAAAGCCTAAAATGATAACTATAAAATTCTAAAGTTTAATGATCAACAGACTTCCAGAATTCAGAAGTTCTAAACAAAGCTAAGCATTTGGTTTATTCTATTTATTTTGATGTTTGTATGAGAATTGCTTCAGTTCTAATTTATAAATCATAGACTGGTAAAGAAAAATAGAGAGGAAAGATTAAAAATGTCAAAGAATTTAGATTCTATAAAGAAAACATCCACTCTATTTATTCTGTCACAAGCAAAGATTCAAGGATATCTTGGGTCTAATTCCCTATTCATAGATTTTTAGTTAAAATTTAAAATGTTTAGATGAAATGATATAATAATGGTTCGCCATCTTGCAGGACAGGACCGATCCATCAATAGGGGTTTAACATCTGTTTAATGAAAAAAAATACAATAAAACCTACTCTGAAACATTATTTCCTGCCTAAACATTATGTCTGGCTTGCTCATTGGCCACAAGAAAACACTGAATCCATCCCCTAAATTGACTCAAGACTAAAGTCTATGCAAGGATGCTATGTGCGAAAAAGACTAAAAACTATGTTGGTGTTAGCTCGAGATCCCTAAGTCTCTGCAAGTGTAATTAAAGAAGGAAAATACAAGAGAAAATAAGCAGTCGATGAGGTTCCTAGACTCTAGGCTTGCCTCGAAATCAAGAAGTTTGAGTCCAAATCTATCTACAACCATTTAGACAACAAGAATCAAGGACCAGGTGGGAAACTCGGGGGTTCTAAAAATGTTTAAAATGCATTTATATATTATAAATCTACCTACGGTTGATTCTTAAGACCAGACTTATGCATCACATCTCTAACTGACTTAGCAGTCCCTAAGAAAGAAACAAGAGCACCTCCATTTGGCTCATGTCCAAATTTGATTATGCCCAGGGTGCTTTCTTGCGCTAATAATAAAACTAAAGGCACAAGGCTATACGGTGAAGGTAGCATGATAAAACATGGTCACAACAGGTAAGGATTAAAAGTAAGATGTGGGTACAGCCGTGTGAAAGGCTAAGAACCATAAGGAGGTTGCTATGCAGATAACTAGGACAAACATAAACAAAATAACACTTAATCCAAACAGAGCTCTCATGCGACTCATCAAAAACTGGTCACAAGGAACTCTACAAGATCCCAAAGAAAAAAAAAAACCATTGCCATTCAATATTAACATATCCAAAAACATAGAAAGGAACCTGGATTTTTAATGTGGCAAATGTAACAAAATGTCCTCTCCTCCCTTTTGTTGCGCTATTCCCCGCTTCCTCTGCTCGTCTCCTTTTACCAATTTGTGTTTTCCTTTCTCTCCTCTTTTACCTCAATTCTCCTTATTGTGTCCCTTCCTTCATGTGTTTCCTCCCTTTCTATAACAAGCTCTTACTCCTTTATTGTTGTGTAACTTCTCCCTCAGTTGGTGTCCATCACACCCAAAAAAACAAGCTCAAACTTCTAGTCAACTATCCTATCAACACTTAAAGCCTAAATTGATGCCAGGAAGATTGCGATGAGTGTTTTTTTTAGTTATTAAAAATGAGACTTCCATTTAAATTTTACCTCTTTGACTTCCCCACCACTAGCTGTTAATCATCATTTCAAAACAATCATTTATACTGCACTATATCTGGAGATTAGTTGAAAATAATGAATACTTAAACTGTCATCACACATAATCCTAAAAAAAATAAAAGTAAATTACATTTAAATTGAAAAGTAATTAAATTGAATAATTTAAAAAATATTAACTTGTTTATATTAAATTTCATATCAGGATAAGAGTAATATCATTTTTAAGACTTAAAAGTAAGTTTCATCTTTCCAAATTAATTTCAAATAGCAAAACAGATACTATGAATTAACCAATTAAGAAATAAAAATCCAAGTAAATGAGCTATGTGGTGTGTGTTTTTATCATAAAATTCCAGACTCATCCATATCGAGGAGCTAGGCTCCCCTACCTCAACCATAGCCCTGTCCTCAGATCCTGTCAACAGATGAACACTCCAATTTTTATCAGTAGGTTAGTTCCCAAAATCTATAACCAAATCAACTTGAAAAACATTCATTATGAGCATGTTTAATCATACACTAATATATTTGGGGTGAAATTACGACGGCAATTTGCGACGGTAGGCAAATGTCATGCGGTTTTGGCTTTTTTTTTTTAAATATAGCCCGACACCATCGCAATTGCAATGACAATACATTTGGCAACGTCGCCATTGCGACGTTGTCGGGATATAAGGGCAAAAAAAAAAGGAACGTTGTCATTTGTGTTTTCAACAGCGCTGTAACCCTCTGCGAAATCACATCGGGATATAAGGGCAAAAAAAACAAGAACGTTGTCATTTGTGTTTTCAACAGCGTCGTAACCCTCCGCGAAATCACATCGGGATATAAGGGCAAAAAAAACAAGAACGTTGTCATTTGTGTTTTCAACAACGCCATAACCCTCCGCGAAATCATAGCTACAATTTCTGAGTACGTTGGGTTTATTTTTCTTTTGTCATTATTATGTAATCTGGTATTCAACTGTTAGAGAGCTAAAATACCCAGAAATGAGGACATATCTATGTTGAATTTATTGTTAGCGGCTTTGGTTATTTAGAAGTTTAATTTTATTTGTTCATCTTTCAAGCACAAACATTTTGTGGACTGTAACGTCTTCATTGTTTCGGGTATGCAGTGAAACAACCCTAACTTGCAATTGCGACGTTGTCGGGATATAAGGGCCAAAAAAAAAAGGAACGTTGTCATTTGTGTTTTCAATAGCGCCGTAACCCTCCATGAAATCACATCAGAATATAAGGGCAAAAAAAATAAGAACGTTGTCATTTGTGTTTTCAACAGCGCTGAGAGAGATTCCCTCCACGAAATCACAGCTACAATTTCTGAGTACGTTGGGTTTATTTTTCTTTTGTCATTATTATGTAATCTGGTATTCAGCTGTTAGAGAGCTAAAATACCCAGAAATGAGGACATATCTATGTTGAATTTATTGTTAGCGGCTTTGGTTATTTAGAAGTTTAATTTTATTTGTTCATCTTTCAAGCACAAACATTTTGTGGACCGTAACGTCTTCATTGTTTCGGGTATGCAATGAAACAGCCCTAACTTGCGACTACCTTCACGGTACTTGTGTACATTATCATGTTGTCTTTATAGTGACTATCCTCATTCAAGTGGCAATTACACAAGGGACAGTCACTGTGAGATGTCCTCATTTGTGACAAGGACAGTCACACTTAGGACATCTCACAATGATATTCCCTTATGTAATTGCCACTTGAATGTATTGCTATTGAACCACATTAATGCTTTTCTTCTTCAACAAATGAGGACAGTCACTCTAAAGACAACATGATAATGTACACAATTACCAAAAAATGATCTTGTTAATTGATGTAACACTTTGTCTTGCTCACTCCCTATCCTTCACTAGGGTCTCTTTAGGCCAATGTTTTGACTTGATAGGGTACTTAACTATCCCTACACTCTTTAGGTATCTCTACCCAAGATCCCACTCCTTCAACTAGTGCACACCAACAAGAAATACAACGAACTCTGCTCAATACCAATCCAGCTACTAGGACACTCCTAGTCTTGTCTTCACAAATTGAAACACATTCAACTAGAACTTTACTCCATGGAGAGGCTGGCCACTAGGACCTCTATTGGTTTCAATATTACTCCTTCACCTATACTTTTCATCAGTACTTCAATCTGGTTCATCAAACCATGCCAATTGCACCCAAAAATAGGCTGCTAACAATTAGGCCTTTGTCAAGCCTTTTTGTTTATATTAAGCCACCTAAAGGGCTTAGGATTCAGATGCCCTTTATTGAGAACTCCAAGATATCTAAGGTCTTCTCCTCCTAGATTTTTTGTACACCAACTCCTACAGCCATGCCTGAAAACAAGTATTTTGACACAACTTGGATAGTCTGACTAAGAGTTTGTTTTCTTAGCAACCAAAGAAACTCACCCAATCTTCTAATTTGACTTGGGGCTTCTTTAGATGTGTGTCTACCTCTCCATGAGATTTTAGTTGAAGCAACCAATGCATTCAACTTGTTGTAATCTTCTTGTAATGATTTGTCATCCCTAACTGTGCTCAACTAACTCACCTAGGACATCATTGCAAACATAGAAAATGAGCTTCCCAGGGCCCCTCCTTCCAAACATATAGTACATGGAGTCTCCTCACCCATTCCAAGAGCCCGTACAAAATTGACAATGGAATGATGAGCTAAGACTCCATTTGTTCAACCTACCTGGTTCAAACCAACGATAGGGTACTTAACAAAAGAATTAACAAACTAGTTGGAATGCTTCAAAACTCAAAAAAAACACAACACAAAATAACAAAACAACTTGTACTAACTTTTCCAATAGACAGTGTGAGCTATCTAATCCATTAATCAACTGACAACAAAGAAACAAAAAAACTCAAGAATTCACTAAAACCGTGTTACTCTACAAATCTTCTTAATTCCAAATGTTTTTCCCCCCAACCTTTTGCACAGATCAATGGAGGCCTCTTATAGTTGATCTGATGCCTAATTCAATGGTTTCATATAGTTACATAACCATCTTACTCAAAAATGCTCCCTTGCACAAATGTTGTCAATGTTGTGAATGACAACATTGACAACTTGTTACAACCTTTGGGATTTTGGTTCAAAACTTATTGTTCAAACACCATAAGACCCTAACCATGACTTAGTTAGGCTATTTAGACCTCACATAGGCCACTTCTACACTTCTTTTCCCAATTTGACCCCTAAATGCTTCATTCCCACTTTTGCCACAATATTGGTAACTTGGGTACAAATTGGCACTTGCCTTCACAAAGGTCACACATGAGGACATCTCATAGTGATCAATTGTCCCTTGTGTAATTGCCACTTGAATGTATTGCTATTGAACCACATTAATGCTTTTCTTCTTCAACAAATGAGGACAGTCACTCTAAAGACAACATGATAATGTACACTCACTGTAAGGACAGTCACAAATGAGGACATCTCACAGTGACTATCCCTTGTGTAATTGCTGCTTGAATGTATTGCTATTGAACCACATTAATGATTTTCTTCTTCAACAAATGAGGATAGTCACTCTAAAGACAACATGATAATGTACACTCACTGTAAGGACAGTCACAAATGAGGACATCTCACAGTTACTGTCCCTTGTGTAATTGCCACTTGAATTACACAAGGGACAATCATTGTGAGATGTCCTCATTTGTGACAAGGACAGTCACACATGAGGACATCTCACAGTGATTGTCCCTTGTGTAATTGCCACTTGAATGTATTGCTATTGAACCGCATTAATGCTTTTCTTCTTCAACAAATGAGGACAGTCACTCTAAAGACAATATGATAATGTACACTCACTGTAAGGACAGTCACAAATGAGGACATCTCACAGTGACTGTCCCTTGTGTAATTACCGCTTGAATTACACAAGGGACAGTCATTGTGAGATGTCCTCATTTGTGACAAGGATAGTCACACATGAGGACATCTCACAGTGATTTTCCCTTGTGTAATTGCCACTTGAATGTATTGCTATTGAACCACATTAATGCTTTTCTTCTTCAACAAATGAGGACAGTCACTCTAAAGAAAACATGATAATGTACACTCACTATAAGGACAGTCACAAATGAGGACATCTCATAGTGACTGTCCCTTGTGTAATTGCTGCTTGAATTACACAAGGGACAGTCATTGTGAGATGTCCTCATTTGTGACAAGGACAGTCACACATGAGGACATCTCACAGTGATTGTCTGCAATGTCCCATTTTTGGCTAACTTGGAAAATAGGAACAATTACTCCACTTCTCAGACTTACTCTATCAGATACTTACAATTAAACTAAGTAATGGAGGTTACTTAAGATATCAACCGCTATTTCAGATTCAATCACAATATGTGTGCAAGATGATATTGATACCAATATGTTTAATAGCACTGTCGGATATAATGATATGAAATATGCTATGAATATGATGTTTCCTATCACTTATAGTGATAGTATAATGATGCTATGTCTGATATAAACAATATCGATATACAATCAATAAGTATTGCTTGTAGCAATGTATTTGCTGTGTCTGATATGATGATGTAATTATGCAAATGTGTAATATCGCTATGAGTGATATGTTGCTATTTCAGATTCTGAATTATATGCTTGCAACTTCAAATATTGATGTTGTTTCTGACTATCCTTTCTATCTGTGCAATCATGGTGCTGTCTCTGATCTGCAATGATAAACTTGAAACCAAACTGCCAAAGGCAGATGCTCTATTGAGTATATCCAAATATGGATAAGTAAATAAAGTTCCAATGATGCCTTGAGTGACTGACGAGAATGCATTCTTATATTGTCTTTAACAAATGAAGAGATGCTATGAATGAGACGTGTCTTGTTTCTTCCTCCATGTCCCTTTGTTAATCACACCTTTCCATAATCCGACAGTTCGCATAATATTATTTCATTATTTTCTGATCATAGATAACTCCCAGATTGACTCAATATCAAATCTTTTTATGAAGGTAATCTTCCCTAATTGGTAGTGCAACCAGTAGTTAACATCCACTCTGTTTGTATTAGTTTGGTCTAACTATCATTAGTATTTAGTCAATCGATTTTAACTCTTGCCTTATCCCATATTGTTATGATTATATCCAATCTTTCTACTTTGATATAAGTCGATATCATTTTCTGATAATTGTCCATTTATTGGTTGATTGCTGGTAATGGATTTTGATCTTTAAATTAACTTCCATTCCTGTTAATACTTAAGGATACATTGTACTTATTATCCGCGACTGATGCCTCATTCATCGATAGCTTGTGATATAATCACTGATGCTTTTGTGTTTCTACAAGATGTGGTTTATCTCAGACAATCGATAATCTTTCAATCCTTTAGTCGATATCCTCCTATGTGGTGTCTATTGATATAGATAGTAGAATTCAATCTAGTTTCTGTTATTGTCATGATAACTAAGTTCAATATGTCACGGCTCATGACATTGTCCCTTGTGTAATTGCCACTTGAATGTATTGCTATTGAACCACATTAATGCTTTTCTTCTTCAACAAATGAGGATAGTCACTCTAAAGACAACATGATAATGTACACTCACTGTAAGGACAGTCACAAATGAGGACATCTCACAGTGACTGTCCCTTGTGTAATTGTCGCTTGAATTACACAAGGGATAGTCATTGTGAGATGTCCTCATTTGTGATAACGACAGTCACACATGAGGACATCTCACAGTGATTGTCCCTCGTGTAATTTCCACTTGAATGTATTGCTATTGAACCACATTAATGCTTTTCTTCTTCAACAAATGAGGATAGTCACTCTAAAGACAACATGATAATGTACACTCACTGTAAGGACAGTCACAAATGAGGACATCTCATAGTGACTGTCCCTTGTGTAATTGCCACTTGAATGTATTGCTATTCAGCCACATTAATGCTTTTCTTCTTCAACAAATGAGGATAGTCACTCTAAAGACAACATGATAATGTACACTCACTGTAAGTGTACATTATCATGTTGTCTTTACAGTGACTGTCCTCCTTCAAGTGGAAATTACACAAGGGATAGTCACTGTAAAGACAACATGATAATGTAGAGAAACGTTGTCATTTGTATTTTCAACAGCGCCGAGAGAGATTCCCTCTGCGAAATCACAGCTACAATTTCTGAGTACGTTGGGTTTATTTTTCTTTTGTCATTATTATGTAATTTGGTATTCAGCTGTTACAGAGCTAAAATACCCAGAAATGAGGACATATCTGTGTTGAATTTATTGTTAGCGGCTTTGGTTATTTAGAAGTTTAATTTTATTTGTTCATCTTTCAAGCACAAACATTTTTTGGACTGTAACGTCTTCATTGTTTCGGGTATGCAATGAAATAGCCCTAACTTGCGACTACCTTCACGGTACTTGTGTACATTATCATGTTGTCTTTACAGTGACTGTCCTCATTCAAGTGGCAATTACACAAGGGACAGTCACTGTGAGATGTCCTCATTTGTGACAAGGACAGTCACACATGAGGACATCTCACAGTGACTGTCCCTTGTGTAATTTCCACTTGAATGTATTGTTATTCAACCACATTTATGGGCTCATTTGGAGCATGACACACAGTAGCATCTACAGAGAAGAAGTTTGGTATGCAATGGTCTTGAAACCTCTTGAGAAATTCTTGGTATGCATTTGTGTGGTGCAAAAGCTTTGTTGAAAGAGAAAAAGAAGAAAAGAATAGAAATGATTTTTTTTCTTTTTATGTCATATACTGTAACCAGCTACTTATAACTTGCAAAAATTATTATAACCATTTGAAATTGAAACTTGGTTTAATGTGAAACTGAGAACTACTTTATTAGAGCTTTCTGTGATTTAGATTCAGACATCAAGAGCATTGTTTGCCTAATATTGTGATTAATGCTTATTTATTAATATCTCATACTAACAGACAATTGATAATTGTAGGGAAAATGTCATTGGGGGTCTTTGAGGATCCACCAGAAGCCAAGGAGAAAATGTATTCAAATGCTAAAGATGGTGTAACAGTCCTTACAGCTGTTGAACCTTGCTGTGTAGATCATCTCCGATTCTCCAAGTTCAACAGTACTGTGGTATTCCTTTGGATACTTCTAATGGTAAATTTCAGACATCAAGTTCTTTTCGTATGAAACTACTACATTTGTAATCTGTAGTTTTAAACTTTTAGTTTATAAATGTTCATCAGCTTTAGTTCATATGCTGCCATTTCAAGTATGATTAATGAAGTTACCTTTATCACAGGATGAAAGTGAGCAGTCAGCATACTGGTACGGAGCTGGCAGCATTGATACGGTGACTAGGGCATCGTTTAATGGTGGTATTGTGTTTTCCCGTGTTTAGGGCATCGGCCTTTTGAAGCATTGCCTTCATCTTTCTTAAGTCTGAGTTTTAAGTTTGTTTATCTCTCTCGGCGCTGTTGAAAATACAAATGACAACGTTCTTGTTTTTTTTGCCCTTATATCCCGATGTGATTTCGTGGAGGGTTATGGCGCTGTTGAAAACACAAATCCCTTGTGTAATTGCCACTTGAAGGAGGACAGTCACTATAAAGACAACATGATAATGTACACTTACAGTGAGTGTACATTATCATGTTGTCTTTAGAGTGACTATCCTCATTTGTTGAAGAAGAAAAGCATTAATGTGGCTAAATAGCAATACATTCAAGTGGCAATCACACAAGGGACAGTCACTGTGAGATGTCCTCATTTGTGACTATCCTTACAGTGAGTGTACATTATCATGTTGTCTTTAGAGTGACTGTCCTCATTTGTTGAAGAAGAAAAGCATTAATGTGGTTCAATAGCAATACATTCAAGTGGCAATTACACAAGGGACAATCGATCACTGTGAGATGTCCTCATGTGTGACTGTCCTTGTCACAAATGAGGACATCTTACAATGACTGTCCCTTCTGTAATTGCCACTTGAATGAGGACAGTCACTGTAAAGACAACATGATAATGTACACATACAATGAGTGTACATTATCATGTTGTCTTTACAGTGGCTGCCCTCATGTTGTATATTCTTCTCTGTAGATGCTACTATGTGCTAGGGAACTTCTTAGAACTGTTGGTATATTCTTACAACTTGTTACACCTGGGATATTCTTCTGTGTAGATGCTACTATGTGCCGTGGTCCAAACAGGCCCATAAATGTGGTTGAATAGCAATACATTCAAGTGGCAATTACACAAGGGATAGTCACTATGAGATGTCCTCATGTGTGACTGTCCTTGTCACAAATGAGGACATCTCACTGTGACTGTCCCTTGTGCAATTGCCACTTGAAGGAAAAAAGCATTAATGTGGTTCAATAGCAATGTATTCAAGCGGTAATTACACAAGGGATAATCACTCTGAGATTTCCTCATTTGTGACTATCCTTACAGTGAGTGTACATTATCATGTTGTCTTTACAGTGACTGTCCTCATTTGTTGAAGGAAAAAAGCATTAATGTGGTTCAATAGTGATGCAGAGTAGTCAGCAAGAAACTTGGATCTATGTCCCAACCCACTTCAAGACACCAAAATGACTCAACCAATCAATTAGGCTCTGATTTCTATAGGTTGATGTTTAAACTCTGCAAAGTAATGAATTTGAAGGTTTCAAGGATCACACAACAACTTATGGACTCAATCCCATTCAATAACAAATTTCCTTTTAGGGACAAGTTCCCTGATTTTCTATCAAAAGAGACTTTTAAGGTTCTAGATCTTACTTCCTGTAGAAAAACTTAGAAACCCCTTAGATATCATCTAAATAACAAGAATCATGCATTGGTTGTGATCTAAACAACCCAAGACATCAAAATAACAAACTGATCTAGTGACCCTAGTAGGTCTCCCAAACCTGCTCTGCAGCCATAACTCTGCAACTTGCCAAAGGACTCTAAGAAGTTATATGTTTTCTGAGTACCCTTTTTGGATTTCTAACAGACCACCAACTCCCAGACCCTGACTCCACTCCAGCATATCAATGTCTTCATTGAGTCCGCAGACCTAATGCATGCTTTTAGGTGTGGGTTCCAAAACAAAGCATTGAAAATGGGTGTATGAAACCAAGATCAAAGTTTTGGAGTGTTCTCCTGATCTAGATAAACAAGAATGCACAAGTTTTCAAGTCCTCAATACGATGCAAGCTTCTGATTTTAATCTGATTACCATCTTCCCAGCCAAAAACATGGTAGTTTTTGATCTAGGGCTCGCTCTCAACAAATGCAGATGCAACCCCCTGCCTCAAGGCTTTTAGAATATACAAATATACATCCTTAACTCTCATTCCACCAAGGAAGAAGGAATTCCAATGGTTGAAACGTGAGTTAAGGTCTTTACATCAGTCAAACCCTGAAAATGAGGGTTTGTAAACAATGCACAGAAAATTTGAAATAACTTAGATATAAAACAAAGAGAATCAATCAAACCAACTTCCAAAGCATTAGATGTCACTATTACAACTTCCAGGAAAATTTTATCATCCAACCACCATTCGTACAGCTGTACAGAGTTTGTTTTTCACCAGAAATGCACTAAAATAGGGTTATTTTTATTTTTTATGAAAGCAAAATGATTACAATACTAGTTCTCTGTCTGTCTTCAACCATTTGAAGCCTAAAATAGGCTCTCCAAATGTTGGTTCAACCATCTAGGTGGTTAGAACAGTTTATCCAACAAATGTCAACTTTGCTAAGCAACTTTTAAAGTTGCATTACAACTTTGCAAACAACTTTGCCGAGAAGGTTAAAAATGTGTTGTGAAACTTTAGGAACCTTATTAAAGTTATTTTGGACCTTCAAACTTCTTAACAACATCTAAAAGACACCTAATAAACACTTACTATGCTCATTTCATCCAAGGACTCAAAAGCTGCCCAAGGTTTATAAGTCACCAAGGGGTCTTGTGTCCAACAAGTGGATGTTTATAAGGAGATAAAATCAATCCTTAATATTTATTACAAACCAAGAAAACATCTAAAACTCCTATTTTAATTTATTGTCATTCAAAAAGACTCTGATTTGTCATTCAAAAAGACTCTAATTTGTCAATCAAAAGGACCTTTCACCAGTCAATCCTTCAAAGCTCCAAGGTGAAAATCTTATGTTCCAATTGATAGGATTTGACTCCTTGGCTTCATGGAAACTTCCTTCAATCATGGTGTCTTTGGCTTGCATTAGGGATGCCCCTGCATCAAATAGCAATGCATTCAAGTGGCAATTACACAAGGGACAGTACATGCCCATTAAAGTTGGTGTTTTGTTATCCAGCATGACAATGGAGACATCATACTCTGTGTCAATTTTACTGATCAAATTTCCCTCCGCCAGGCAAAGCAACAATCTAGGTATGATAAGGTGAAATTTTGTAGTCCTTTTGGGTATGATAACAGTTCCAGTTTCCAATAAGATGGTTCATTTTTATAATCTAGCTTCAATTTCTCTTGTGAAAATCTTTTTTTCATTTTATGGGTGGTAAAATATAATTATTATGCTAGAGGTGTGTACTTATGGATGATAATGAAACAAAATGATAAGATTTAAGACTCTTGTTTTTTTTTAAAATAGCAATTTAAGTTTCCTTCTATTATAAATTACTGTTTTTCTATTTTTTAATGTATCTTTCCAGATCTTTTATATCAATTTTATTTATGAAATATAAATATATTAATAATGTTTTAGTGTTTTTAGGATTAGTTTATATCAATTCTATGTATCATCATTCGTCATTCAATTGTCAGTATTATTAATTTAGACTGTGCAATTGTAGAACTACTCAAATATGGGTTGGATGGATACTCAAGCAGGGGAACCCTCCTCAAATATCTCAAGCAGTGAACTTGGAAAAATGTGTCCTGAAGGAACCCTTTCCATTAGAGAGATAAAAGTACAAACAAGTAAAAGAAGCAGGCTCTGCAAATATGTTTTTGAGAAGAAAAATGATAGATTATTCGAGTATGGTTCATGAGGTATATCTAAAAAGACATTTTTTTTCTTATTATAATAAAAGAGGAAGTTGTGAATGTCAAAGTTGAGTGAAACAAAAATTATTTTCATCAAATTTTGTTAGGCTTGCTTTTGGGAATAGTTTCTTACAATATTGCTATTAAGATTTTTATTGTGTAGTTTTTAGATTAGGTTTATAAAATTATATTTCATGAGTAGTGATTCATATTAATCAATTAACGATACTTTTGGAAGGTATTTTCAATGTGTCAAATTTTGATATTTTTACAAGAATTAGATTGTGTAATTTTTTTAATTAAAGTCATTGACTCATATTTCATAAATAATAGTTCTCATGAATCCATCTCTTATAAGATTGAATAGTTTATTTAGGAAGTATTTCTGATAGTATGTCAAATTATGATATTACTATTACCATTAGATTGCATGGCTTTGAAGTCAACCTCGTTGACCCATATTCTTCTCTGTAGATGCTACTATGTGCTAGGGAACTTCTTAGAACTGTTGGTATATTCTTACAACTTGTTACACCTGGGATATTCTTCTCTGTAGATGCTACTGTGTGCCGCGGTCCAAACGGGCCCATAAATGTGGTTGAATAGCAATACATTCAAGTGGCAATTACACAAGGGACAGTCACTGTGAGATGTCCTCATGTGTGACTGTCCTTGTCACAAATGAGGACATCTCACAGTGACTGTCCCTTGTGTAATTGCCACTTGAATGATGACAGTCACTATAAAGACAACATGATAATGTACACATACAATGAGTGTACATTATCATGTTGTCTTTACAGTGGCTGCCCTCATGTTGTATATTCTTCTCTGTAGATGCTACTATGTGCTAGGGAACTTCTTAGAACTGTTGGTATATTCTTACAACTTGTTACACCTGGGATATTCTTCTTTGTAGATGCTACTGTGTGCTGTGGTCCAAACGGGCCCATAAATGTGGTTGAATAGCAATACATTCAAGTGGCAATTACACAAGGGATAGTCACTGTGAGATGTCCTCATGTGTGACTGTCCTTGTCACAAATGAGGACATCTCACAATGACTGTCCCTTGTGTAATTGCCACTTGAATGAGGACAGTCACTATAAAGACAACATGATAATGTACACAAGTACTGTGAAGGTAGTCGCAAGTTAGGGCTGTTTCATTGCATACCCGAAACAATGAAGACGTTACGGTCCACAAAACGGTTGTGCTTGAAAGATGAACAAATAAAATTAAACTTCTAAATAACCAAAGCCGCTAACAATAAATTCAACACAGATATGTCCTCATTTCTGGGTATTTTAGCTTTGTAACAGCTGAATACCAGATTACCTAATAATGACAAAAGAAAAATAAACCCAACGTACTCAGAAATTGTAGCTGTGATTTCACGGAGGGAATCTCTCTCGGCGCAGTTGAAAATACAAATGACAACGTTTCTCTACATTATCATGTTGTCTTTACAGTGACTATCCCTTGTGTAATTGCCACTTGAAGGAGGACAGTCACTGTAAAGACAACATGATAATGTACACTTACAGCCCGTGTACATTATCATGTTGTCTTTAGAGTGACTATCCTCATTTGTTGAAGAAGAAAAGCATTAATGTGGCTGAATAGCAATACATTCAAGTGGCAATTACACAAGGGACAGTTACTATGAGATGTCCTCATTTGTGACTGTCCTTACAGTGAGTGTACATTATCATGTTGTCTTTATAGTGACTGTCCTCATTTGTTGAAGGAAAAAAGCATTAATGTGGTTCATTAGGAATGTATTCAAGCGGCAATTACACAAGGGATAGTCACTCTGAGATTTCCTCATTTGTGACTATCCTTACAGTGAGTGTACATTATCATGTTGTCTTTACAGTGACTGTCCTCATTTGTTGAAGGAAAAAAGCATTAATGTGGTTCAATAGCAATGTATTCAAGCGGAAATTACACAAGGGATAATCAATCTGAGATTTCCTCATTTGTGACTATCCTTACAGTGAGTGTACATTATCATGTTGTCTTACAGTGAATGTCCTCATTTGTTGAAGGAAAAAAGCATTAATGTGGTTCAATAGCAATGCATTCAAGTGGCAATTACACAAGGGATAGTACATGCCCATTAAAGTTGGTGTTTTGTTATCCAGCATGACAATGGAGACAGCATACTCTGTGTCAATTTTACTGATCAAATTTCCCTCCACCAGGCAAAGCAACAATCTGGGTATGATAAGGTAAAGTTTTTGCAACAATTTCTTGCTGCTGCTAAGGTTACCATTATTTATGGTTTCTGTTATATAGTTCTATCTATATTGCTATATGGCCTTTTGTTTAGGATTAAGTAGACGAGGGAAAATATTTCTTTTGTGGATTGTAAACAAAACATTGAATTATTTCAGAGAACAGATCTAAATCTATAAGATGCTACGATGGAGCACATGACCATGTACTTGTGAATATTAGGATCCATGTTAATCAAATGACTGCTTTATGTAAATTACTTTTGAGTAAGTAAAAGGCAATACAATTTTTCAAAGTGTGCAAGGAGTTTTATGATATACAGGTGTACGAAGAAATGAATCTGTGTTGTTTTGTATCAATATCAAACATCTCTGATATATTTTCATGTTTTTATAATCTATTTTGCAGATGGAAAGTTGAAATGCCAGCTATCCTAGAGCAGTCAATAAGAATATTGTCTGATGCTGGTCTTGGTATGGCCATGTTCAGTCTGGGTATGTTTTGAATTCTTCTCTATCTCTCTGATTGAGGAGTACTCGATATATGCATGTGCTTTTTTCTTCTTTGATGGTTGTGAAGCTCTGTTTGTTCTAAATACCACCGTATTGCAATTGTATTAGTTTCATTATTTTCTCTAAAGTCACTGTATTTTTTCTTATTATAATAAAAGAGGAAGTTGTGAATGTCAAAGTTGAGTGAAACAAAAATTATTTTCATCAAATTTTGTTACTGTCACAAGGGATAGTAACAAAGCCCTAGCTTTTCCTCTGATATAGCCTTCTCCCATACCTCATCCTGAGATTCTTTGTCTTCTGTGTCATCTAATCCCAGCATCTGTACCTACATCTCTCTTATATACTACAAGTTGCTTGCCATCAGAAATTGCAGTTCCCTCATGTGACATTGATGGTGAAGTGTTCTTTTCAGAACCATCATCTGTGGTTACCAATGCTCCTGTTTTAAGCAATAAGTTTGTTGCATTCCATGAGCCATTGGTCAAGTTTCTTCTACGAGCTTCTGATGCCTCAAAATCTAACAGCGCCTACGCATGCCTCGTTGTGGTTGATTATCATTCTGTACATGAATTATAATGAGTAATCAGTTTTGGGCCTTGGAATCTTGTATGTAACATGCATAGGTATTTCATGGCTAAATGAATCTATTTTAAAAGCATCAACTTTTCTTACATGATGCTGGATACATAAGTAGAACAAGCGTATATCAAATTGGAAGCAATCAGAACTCCACAATGACATATTATTTAGAGTACTCTTCAGTTTAAGTAATAATGCATTTATTGACACTGTAAAGACAACATGATAATGTACACTCACTATAAAGACAACATGATAATGTACACTCACTGTAAGGACAGTCACAAATGAGGACATCTCACAGTGACTGTCCCTTGTGTAATTGCCACTTGAATGTATTGCTATTCAGCCACATTAATGCTTTTCTTCTTCAACAAATGAGGATAGTCACTCTAAAGACAACATGATAATGTACACTCATAGTCATTATCATGTTGTCTTTAGAGTGACTATCCTCATTTGTTGAAGAAGAAAAGCATTAATGTGGCTGAATAGCAATACATTCAAGTGGCAATTACACAAGGGACAGTCACTGTGAGATGTCCTCATTTGTGACTGTCCTTACAGTGAGTGTACATTATCATGTTGTCTTTACAGTGACTGTCCTCATTTGTTGAAAGAAAAAAGCATTAATGTGGTTCATTAGCAATGTATTAAATAATTTTTTTTTTTAATCCACCCACGGGCGTCACAATTGCGACGGGAGCCCGTCGTAATGCGACGCAGGTGCCCGTCGCAATTGTGATGGCCCTCCGAAGCCATGCGACGGGGGGGGCGACGCCCATGCCACTAACAAATCTTAGTGCCATTGCGACGGGAGGGCGTCGCAATTATGACGGCTATCCATAGACGTTGCAATTTGCGACTAAAAAACTACGACGTCTATGGGTGTCGCTATTGCGACACATAGCCGTTGCAATTGCCGTCGTAAAATGCCCCCAAATGTATTAGTGATATCAAGAAAAATGATATACTTAACAACATATAAAACACATCTTATCATATTAATCATTTTCAACTTCCAATTTATCATGCTAAACAAATTAACAAATTTACCTTTAATAAATTTAGCAAAGCATCTAGCAAGTCTATTTATTCCTCTAGGGTCACCGAAACTCGACCAAGTCAAAAATTCCACAAAAGTCGCAAAGTAACTAAAAAGTCATAGGTCTACAAAATCGGTTATGACACTATTATTGATGGATTGTAGAAATGTAGCTATTATTAATGGATTGTGGAAATTTCTTCACGTCAGTTTAGTCAAATGAACTGTACTTTTGTAATTGATATAGCATTAGAACAATCACAATCGATGTTAATATTCCACTGACTTAGAAACAAAGGACACGGTTTCAAAGCCTTCAAAAAGGAAACAGCTTATGAGATATCAAAATATGCTCTCAAGGCATTAAAAAATAAAAAAATAAAAATGGTGAGTTGTGGAAACCCAAACTAACGTAGAAAAGGCTTTGTGATACAAATACTTGAGATACAATTGCAATAACAGAGAGGATGCCATTCTATTATCGTAAAAGATTTCAAATCTGAATATAGCAATAGATTTTAATTCTCTCATACTAAAACAAGATGTCTTCTAATTAAACTGAATTGAAAATAATGTTGTAAGTGTTGGCCAGCATGACTAAAAAAGGAAAGCCAAATAATTTTTGCAAACAATATGAAAAAAGGCTTTGAAAAGTTCAAGATAAGGTGAGCCTTGGATGGCACTATGCACAGTAGACGATGTGATGCTTGACTAGATACTGAGACTAAGAATTCCTCTTTTCAACTGCACTTCATCCCCCACATTAGCATCCTTTATTTTGATTCACACCATCACCAACTTACTTTTTTCCCTACCAACAATACTTGGGAATACACTTTTCGGTGCATCATCTCCAGCAAACCCCACCTGCAAAGAAAAACTCGCAGATTAAAACTATGTTTCACATAGGCTCTACTGTTAAGACAATTCAGTGGTTACATTAGACCTTGACATAAACTCAAACAGATTTCCAGATTACATAAAGATAAGCGTATATTAGTTACAGAAGACTGAAGGCGGACAACAATCATGGTGACTTTACCATATTGGTTTTTCTTGCGTGCATTGTAGTTTGTTGACATGTGTAGTTTTCCCTTCTACTACATGTCAGATTATTGGATTCAACCACTCCCACGTACTATTCATCAAAACATGAGATCCACTACCATATATTAGAGGGACACTGGTAATCTAAGAAATTCGAAAGGTTTTTCATCAAAACATGAGATCCCCTCGAAAACTATAATCATTGGGAAGACATTTTTATGCTCTAATTGATTATACAGAATATAGATTATATGGAGAAAACACATTCATCTAAGGGACATTGGGTTTCACCCAAACTAAAATAGGGAACCTACGAGGTGATGAGTCTCAATGAAAAGAAACCTTATTGAGGGGAGTTTCACGAGTAGAATGATTTCTCAAAATCACAATATACAATATTGATTTGACAAGGATAGGTCTCTTCATTCAGTCATGAATTGAAACTAAATGGAGACAATAAGAGATATAAAAAATCAAAGGAAGAACTCTTGAGTTTCTCTGACGTGAAGGATGAGAAATAAAATAATATGGCACCAAGGAAATGTAAATGAGTGTCATGTCAATACAAAATTTGAAATAAAAGCATTTAATGACCGTTGTGATATGATTTAAAGGCTGCATGAAACAAAATACCTTGCAGATTTGATCATCAAGCATACTTTCGATGCATAATTAAGATAGTAAGAAAATTCAGAAGCCGTGGAGATCAGAGAACAAGGGATTAGGGGAAAAATATAATTTGATTCAGAATCATTCACAAGGGTCCAAGTAAGTTTCCAAACTAGCAAAATATTATGCATATTAGGTTTTTCTTTTTCTATGAGCACAATGGAAGGAATGTCAAAAAAAAAAACCTAGGGCTAGGGAATAAAAAGGCACAAGAAGTGGAAACTCAAGAAGAAACTAAAATAGAAAGACAAAAGAAGGAAGGGATACATTTAAATCAATACCTAATGGACCAATTGCCCAACTTTTTCCCTATATCTAAAAGGATAGTGCAATTACACCCTAGCATAGAATGATTGGGAGATAAATTCAAAAATTTAGGAGATGTATGGACCCTACATACAGGATACAATTTTGTCATGTATCATTATAAAAGGAGGGATAGAGTATAACCAATATGAAACCCATAGATGTACAATTTTGGGAAATTAGTGGTTCCAAATGTTTTCATAAATATGGATTTAATAGTAGCTATTGCCAATAATTATAATCCAAAAACAAAAACCATATATGAATGCAAGGGAGAACCATTGATACCAATAACTAGAGATTATATTTCTAAAGTATTCGACCTAGACCTCTCTTATGACAAGCCAATTATCCTAAGTAATTTGGTCGATGAATATTGTAGATTAGAGGATATTTACAAAAGGTGGAGATTTCCTGCTCATAGACCCAAAGATGACAAGAAACTTAGAATATTTGATATAAATGAAAAACCACCATTGATGTAGAGTTTTTTGAAGAGTGTTTTAGATACACTTATTACTCAATTTTCCAAGTATTGGGTGGGTATAGAGGCCAATCCACTTATGAATATTGCATCGATGGTATTAGTGGTAGACATTCAAACATGAGCAGCTTGACCTTTTGATTATGTTGCATATGTAGTGGACCAAGTAAATAACAGTTTGGAAGTAATAAAGAATAACCCTAGTGATATTTACTTCAAACACTATTCTTTTCTCTTGTACATGTTATTGTATGTCGGTCGGGAGATGAGCTTGTAGATAGATGACTTAAGGGTCATGGAGTTTGAAAGATAGGGATTTAGAAAACCAATGCAAATGTGGACATCCAAATGAGATAGTAGATACCCATGGTAGATTAGTATTTTTATTTTGAGGAACATTTTGTCAAACCATTTAATAGACTATTGGGCCATCCATGTGATCATACACTCACCCCAGAGATTAAGAGATTCTTGAGGCCAAAGGATTATGATGAGAGATAGATAGTAAATCACAACTGGGGAAATTAGTATACTTCTAAATATTATACAAAAATAAGAGTTTATAGATTTGAAGGTATTCCTTTTCTCCTTCCCAAGATAGTACCAAATAGAATTTGCCTATTTAGAAACTATAACTTTTGGCAATTAGTTGCTTCAAGTTTTATGCACCTTGGTTCATATGGAAAAAAGTTCACTTATGTTAGGGGTCTTGTGCTTTGGAGAATTTATAGTAATTACTACTAAATTTTATGACCTCATTGAATCTAAGTTGGCTCATTATGGTCTTTCACACGATGAGCCTAGGAAGAACTTTGATCCTGAAGGCTTCATCAACCAAGAAAATAAATCAAAAAAATTACGCTCATATGAGCATGTATCACTTGAACATGATGATATTATAAGAAAATTGGATGAGCCACAAGCCTTGGAGAAGTTGGAAATACATGAAAAGATTACAAATGCACAAGAGTGGAGGAGAAATCACAATTTTCCAGGTTATGCTTCTTTCTCAAATATTGAGGATCCTATTGCAAGAGTTAATGAAATGATTTCTCATGTAGATGAAGTAATTGAGGGAGATACATCACATGTCTTTAGAAGAGGGTCTCAAGGACCAAGAGGAAAAATTATTAAAGTTATAATATCTATTATGCATATGTCACCATATCCCACCCTTGAGTTGGAAGAAGAGATGTTTAAATGAGAAGGGGGCTATGCTCATTTTGATCAAGCTTTAAAAGCTACTCTTGGTCCTCATCATCACAAAATAGTGGTAGAACCACCTCCAATTGATGAAAATGATGATGCGATGCATTTAGATTATAAGGAATTTGTTTCACCTAATGGATTTTTTCATACTTCAAAATTTAGAGCATTTTTACATATAAGTATATACAAAGATCGTTGAGACAAAAGGTGAGTGAAATCACCTTAGAAAATAAAGATGAGTTGTTAAAGAAACTAAAAGAGGATTTGGATGCAAAGATGAAAATCATGACCCCTACAAGGAGAAGACAACTTCTAGAAGATCATGATATTGCTATCATCCCAGGATGGGATATGAGCTCTACTATTGTTTTTTATAGCTTTGTGAAAAATCAGAATGCAAAAAAGAAAATGTTGCCTAATAATGTGGACATGATATACTCTAGCTTAGGATGTTGTAATAAATAAGGTCTTCGACCATATCATGGTGCAGAGAGAGTTGGAGAAATAAATCCCCTAGTTATGGTAGATTTGAACATTAAAGTTGCAAAATTTAATAAGGAATGAGTAAAATAATTGATCAGGGAAATGGATGTCTATAAAACCAAAGGTGGAGGTGGAGGTGGAGGTGGAGATGGAGGTGGATGTCCCACAATAGTGTGTCCCACTTTGTGCCCAACTTTGACACAGAGAACAACATTCTGAGAAAAAACTTCACTTTTGAACACATGTCGCCACAAAACTATTAGGAATTTGAAGATAATGTAAACTAGATTCTTTTAGAATTTTATTTCTAGTTTCTAACTATAGTTTTTTAAAAAAATTAAAATTCATTTTTCCTTCTCCTTTGAAAAGTGGTTTGTGTGAAAAACTATATTTTTAAGGAGTTATTGTCACTCGGATCGGCATAATTTTTTTTTAAAATATGATAACGATGTAATTATTTCAAGATTATATTTGTAACTTCAATATATAAAGGATACAATTGATTTCATTCATTTTAGGTCAATATTTCATAGTTTATTAAGTTCTAAAGTGACAGTAACTATAATTTAGACATAAGGTCACTTGGATCGCTCTAACTTGATCTGTTTATTTCAAAATTCATTTTTTCTTTTTTTAATAGAAAGGTAACACAAATGCTCTTTTCCTACATATTTTTCATAATTTTGTTTTTTGTAATTTACTAATTTTTCCCGAAGTCTTGAACATACAGGTTGTTGAATGACCAAACAACCTATGTTTAGTTAAAGTAATATTTAAAAGTGATAATGAACTCAATATGTATTAAAATTATAATCATTGGAAATCTTATTCCAGATAGCATCATTTGACATCGTATGTTTGAAAAAACCATCTTGTTTGGTCCTTGTTCTAGGCCTTGAAAGGCCATTTTTTTGTAGTTCACTTTTTTTTTTAGGGCAAAATTTCAATTTAGGGGTATTCATGCAAAGACCCCCTTTGTGTGAAGACCCATGAGGGGCTTCGTGCGAAGGGTCTTCATGTGAAGACCCCCCTATAAAAATTCCGGTGGAAAAACACCCCGTCAGAATTTTCCCAGCCTACTTCAAGCGAAGTAGGTCAGCTAGTTATGAATTTTTTTTGTAAAAAATTTTAGAATGATATAAAACTAAAACATTTTCTTTCTATTTTCTACCGAATTGCAATAAATTAATTCACTTTTTCTATTGCTTTTTCTATTATTGATCAATTTTCACAAAGGCATTTTTTGGAGGAGGATTGCTATTTCTATTTTTTTCAAAGGCATAATTTTGGAGAGGAGAAATATTAGATCAAAGTATTTTTTGAAGAAGAGAATTTTTATTGGCGATCTTGTGGAAGACATTTTTTGGAGAGAAGAAATGGGGAACAAGAAGGGAAGAAAAAGTAAATATGCTAGAAAAAGGTCACCTTGTACTGAACAAAGAAATCGTGAAGCTACATTGACATATTATCATAAAACTAAAGAAGGTGAAGGACAAGCTGAATTAGGAGGGTCAAGTCAAGTCAAAGAATTGCACATTGAAGAAGGGTCGAGATCACTCCCTACAAAAGCTCAAGAAATTGATGTTGGAGAAGGGTCAAGATCACGTGCTCCTACTGGTATGGATGAAATTTTATATTTAGCTCGAATTGTAAAGAGAAATATTAATTATAGAAACTTAGATCATTTACTTACAATGGATGTGGAGAATTTGAGATCACTTGCTAATGTTCAACCCTTAAGTCTTTCTAAGAAGAGGTCAATGAATATGATAGCAAGAGAAATATTGGCTAAATTTGATAATTGAAACACTTGAACAAGCCCAATTGCTTTCAGTTGTACTTATTGTAATATATAAAAATATGTCCTTTTTAGGGGATATATTTTTATATTTGTTTTTGTGTTGAGTGGG
Source organism: Chamaecyparis obtusa (assembly GCA_027943335.1). Taxonomy (NCBI): domain Eukaryota; kingdom Viridiplantae; phylum Streptophyta; class Pinopsida; order Cupressales; family Cupressaceae; genus Chamaecyparis; species Chamaecyparis obtusa. The sequence goes on along the minus strand of BSBK01007290.1, from coordinate 218,255 downwards.
GTTGAAGGAATAAGATGTGATGGAAAATGTTGTGTACATACAAACTTAATAAAACATGAATACTTATCTTGAAAGAGGAGCAGATTCAGAAATCACTATTTTCTGGTGTCTGTGTTCGATTTCAGGAAATTCTGCAACCAGATCTGGCCTGGAAATGCAAAAATAGAGAAAACCCAAAAATCTTCTAACTTTCTGAGCAAGGTCATCCTTGAACCAAGACAGGGGTAAGATATTACCCCAAAAGGTCATCCTTGACCTGCACAGCTCCGACAAAATTTCTGTTTGTGGATCTTGGAAGTTCTCCGAAAATGGTACTTAGATCTGAAGTGCAATTCATTGTCTTGCACCTGTACCTACAATAAAAAGAGGGTTTTTGTTGTTTGGATGAGGGGTTTGCCTTGGTCAAACCCTGGTTTGGAATCAACCTTTAAAATAGAATTGAAATAGAGAAAACTAGCAAGTAGTAGAAGTAGATCTAACAACAAAGCTATGATATTCAATAGATATGCAATTATATTTGAAATGTAAACGAGTATGTTAATATGAAAGCTTGGATTCAACACCAAAAAATGTAAATAAAAACCTCCATGATTGTATGCTTGGAATCCACCTTGAGGAGAGAATGAATAGATCTTGAAAATGAACAAAGGATCTTGAAGGAAGATCACACCATCATGATGGATAAATCTATGGTTTGAATGATGAATCTTGAATGCTTGAACCAAATCCCTCCAAAAGCTTAAATGCTTGAATCCTTGATCTTCAATGGAGAACTTGAATGCTTGAATGTAGATGATTTCTTGAATTCTTTCTCACTTGATTTTCTTGAGAGAAAAACTTGATGGATTGTGGATGCACTTGATTGAGATATGGAGAAAATGAGAGAGGAAGGCTTCCTTTTATACTAGTCTAGGGCACAAACTTCAAGAGAGGCTGACATAGGAGAATTAAATTCCAATTAAGCCTTAACCCCTAGAAATAGACCTAGATTAAATACAATTTAAGAGTTTACCGTTCCAAAACCTGAAACAACAAACCCAGAAGTGGGAAAATAAACTTTTGAATTTCCCTCCGCATTCGGCAAATTTTTTGATGAAAAGGGGGATCTGGGTCAAGGATGAGGTCAAATTTGACCTAGTTCAAAGTCAAGGTTGACTTTGACCTAGGTCAAGTTTGAGGTCGACCTTGACCTAGGGGTTTAGGACCCCTAGAAAATGAGCCAAAAGAGGAAAATAGTGCTTGGGGAGGCCCAGACAGAACCCTAAACAGGCACAGAAGATGGGAAGGGAGTAGAAAAAATAGGACAAGATGATGATGGCCCCAAAACACCCCCTAAGGAGGGATAAACTTTCTTAACATGGAAGTGCTTCCATTTTAAGACGATACACTTATGAACAAAAAGTTGGAAGGGGCATTAAAATTATTGGGTATAGACACAACATCAAAGAAGAGAAAAGTTGTTGACATGCAAATTGATATGATTGAAAATCTTAAGAAAGGTTTGAACTAGGTAGGGAAGCGATCTTGAACTAAAGATAAGACCATTACAAGAAAATTTATGTTGACATCCATTGTAGGTAACACTATACTCTGAAAAAGATAAATATCTTCAGTTTCATCTCAGTTTACTTTTAATAGGAAAAAAATATCACGATATGTTAATAGGAGAATACTTTTGGATGATAGCATCTTGGAAGGAAATTGGGCAATCATGTGTAGAGCTCCTCATTCTGATAGGATTGATGAAGGAATCAAGAATTTGGTCACATTATTTTTGAATGATAATACACGTCCTTCATCAAACAATAGAGATGTTATCAGACATAGAATTTCAGCTAATCAATATGAATATCATACAAAACATTGGTTAGACACAACACAACATGAAATGTATATGTCATTTTGTAGTTTAAATCATAATATAAAGATTGGGCAAACATTGTTTGAAAGATTGAAGCCATATTATATCAGGACAAACAAAGTATTTGAAACTTGTTGTCATTATCATATTGAATTTGATCTCCACTATCAAGTTTTTTGAAAGTTTGTAGAAGACACTTATGGTTTTGAAAATGCTCCTCCTACTAGATGAAGTGAGTTCATCTCATCCATTTTATGTGACAAAAGAGATGATGTAGCTGGACAAATAAATTTCATAAAAGGAATATGTCAAACATGTGTTGATTTGTCTTTTTTTCCTTTGAAAAATGAAAATATTGATGTAACAAAGATGGTAAATTACAAGAGTTACAAATATGTAAAGAATGAAACAAAATTTGGGAAAGAATCCAAAAGGTTAGAATATGTTGAAGAGGAGATAAATGTTGGAGTATTTATGGACAAATTTAAAAAATTGATTCAACCCTACATTCATCATTCTTTTTTTGCAAAGTGGCAAGCACAACAATTCCAAAAACTGAGAGACAATTTCCCACTTGGAACTATTGTATCAGTTGTTGATTTTGCAGAAAATTATTCATTCGTTCATCAAAAGGAAATTCAATCAGAATACTATTTTTTAGAGAAAATTACTATTATGGTACATGTGTGTTATTGACACACACAATTAAATTTGGATAGTATTCAGAGCACATTTGAAGCATGGGTCATCAAGAAGGAATATCATTTTTATATAAGTGATAATAGAGAGCGTGACATTCATTATGTAGAACACCGCTTCAAGATATTTTTTGCAAATTTGAAAGAAAGAGGTATAAAAATTGATAAATATTATGTTTGGTCAGATGGATGTGCTACACAATTCAAATCATCGAGACCATTTTATCCACTATGTAGATATCATCGTAATGAAAACATACCACGTCTAGAGTTTCTTTGAGAGTGGACATGGAAAAGGTGAACATGATGGTGTTGGAGCTTGCATCAAACGTGCTATACGAAAGTATCAAATGAATTATAAGGGAGTTCATATAAAAAATGCACAAGATGTTTTTGAATGGTGCAAGACACATTTCACACCAAATGAGAATGACACATCATCAGGATTGACTCAAGCGGTGCCATATAGAAAATTTTGGGAGATAAAAGGTATGCACACATTTTTAAATTATTCAAGTGTTTAAATTTTTTATGTATTCTTTATTAAAATTATATTTATAGAATGTATTATATATGCATTTGTTTAGGTGTGGATAGAAAAATTATGCATGGTTGCAATAGGATAGAAAAGACGTGATCTTTTCATTTATTTATAAGTATGTATTGTCGCAATTGGACGTTAAACACTAGGGACTAATCATGCTTTTGTTGTCACTGCATTTCTGACAATTATGAGGAATGCATCAATCAAGACCATGGATATGTAGGTGCATGTAATATAGTGCCACTAGTTGTTACTGATACATTTGATAGAGATGAAGTTGAAAAATTTGATGATGTCCCTTTGATTTCTATTGATTATGATCATATCTTGGGATTGGTCAAAATTGGTAAGTATATATATTTCAAATTATATGGTCCATTGAGCTCATGTCTAGATAGATAGATATATCTATAGATTGAACTAAGTAAATTTTAAGATCTCACACATGTATATATAAATTTACTGTGCAGGAGATATCTCTGCAGTGATTGCTGAGCGTGGAAATGTAGGAGTTGGTTATTATTTACTATGTTGTACTGCAGAGAGGATGAAGTTACTTGAACCTGAAGAAAGTGATGGAATGTTGTTCCCCATAGGTTTGTACATGATTTACATCAATATATTGAGCTCAATTTGTAAATTTTAAATTTCAACCTTTTAACAAATTTCAAATTTAGTTTGTTTAAATTTATATTGTTAAAATTTGTGACCTGCAGGTTCAGTTATTTTAGAGGGAACATATTTCAAGAAAATCAAAGTAATTCAACATGGTATTCACTTTGTTAATTACCAACCAGACAATAAGGCTTTTCAATATAGTCACCTAGTAGTTGCCACCTCCATTTGTCTTCATACAGTTAAATCTCAACGTGGACGTCGTATGTGGAGACTAGATAATGAGGATAATGAGAGAATATTACATGTTCTCCATGAAAGGTCTAAACCACTTGAGTTGGTCTAAAAAGTATAATATGTATACCTATTTCATGTGTTAGGACCTACTTGATATCTCTGGATTAAATTGACTATACTTTGTTTATATATTTAAACATATGATGGACTATAATTTGTTGATATATGATAAGCCTATTTGATGGTTCAATGGTTTTAATATATAGAATTTTATGTATGCTTTTATATATATATGATTGTATACATGTATGGTTTTATATGTATACTTTGATTATTAAATGATTTTTATAGATTGCATATTAGTTAAAGATTTTATGTATGCTTTGATTATTCAATGATTTTTATGATACTTATTGTCCATTAGTTACATGTATTAACTAGTTATTTTTTATGATATTAATTCTAGATCCCCTTAAGACCTCCCCTTAAGATTTCTTATTAGTTAAATATCCCCTTAAGACATTAGTTTGAACACTAAAAAATGATGAAATTAGTTAGATTACTTATGACATGTGTTAGTTCTAGAATGAGTTGAAATAGTTATTGTCCATTAGTTACATGTATTAACTTGTTATTTTTTATGATATTAATTCTAGATCCCCTTAAGACCTCCCCTTAAGATTTCTTATTAGTTAGAATAGTTATTGTCCATTAGTTACATGTATTAACTAGTTATTATTTATGATATTAATTCTAGATCCCCTTAAGACCTCCCCTTAAGATTGCTTATTAGTTAAAGATCTCCTTAAGACATTAGTTTGAATACTTAAAAATTATGAAATTAGTTAGATTACTTATGACATGTGTTAGTTCTAGAATGAGTTAGAATAGTTTTTTATTAAGGTAAAAATAGGTTTTGAATGGAACCTGAAACTATTTACAATATAACATAAAGATTTTAATGCAATTAGTTTCTGGATTCGATTGTGTAAGTTTTTTTAGCATCGACGTTTCGGATCACACTCCGTGATCCATCATCAGGATCACATTTTATTTTTCATTCTTCACTCTCTATTCCATAAACTGGATCACCCACACCCACCTTCAGTCCTGAACCTCTCTAGTAATGAAGAGTGTAGGGGTGACACTAGCTAGGAGGGGAGTGATGTAGAGCCTGAACCATTGGGATGAAATAACATATCCATAAATGATCCAACATAAGTGCCAATGTCCACCTGACTCAACCTGTACAACTGCTCTTCAAATGTGTCTAGGCCCTCAGTGGTGATGTGTACATATCCAACCTATATACCTAGCTCTACAGCTACAGACTGATCTATGGGTGCAGATCACTCTATAGAGTGTTGTGAACTATGTTGTGTCTGACTAGATGGTGTGTCTTGTGTCAGTGGAACTATAGGACCCTGTGCAAGTCCGATGACATCCATAAATGAATGTACTGGGATCCTCTGCATTTTAGCAATATAAGAATATGACTGTAGGAGATCCTCCAAAAAGTAAAGTGCCACATCTAAATGACTATGATGACTAGAAAGTTCTTGTATCTCTCTAGGTGCAGGAAGACCTATAGCTCTATATGCCTCATCACTGGTCCCTGTAGCATTACTAGATGAAGCCTCAAAAGATGATCTAGTTTGACTTGGTCTAGTCAAAATATATCTACCCACTATATCTAAAGTGATGGAGTTATATGTAGAAGCAATCTCCCCTATCCTATCCACTACTCCCCTTTGAGAAGCAATGACCACTCTATCTATAGTAGAAGCCATCGTCGGTGCCACTGCCGGAGTCCTCTGCCCAACCAACTGTCTATGAGGATGTACAACTTGATCAACTTGATGATAATAATCTTGGTCTATGACTCTACTGCACCCCTAACCATAATATCTGAGAAGATCTAGATAGTTGACCATGAGTCCCAAACAGAACTTAGCATACAATTGTTGTGAAAAATATAAAGGAATATGGTCGTTATTAAGATAAAGATCATGTGCTGCAAGAAAACAAGGATATATCATGCATTTGATCTGAGGAGTCACACACCGTGTGAATTGATATGCCCTCACCTTGAGATTCCCCTCATAAAATGGGAAAACCTCTTGTTTGATGATTTCCTTGGGGACACAACTCTAAACCATCTCCAAGGAAACATCACTTGAGACCTCAGCTCTCAACTCTCAAAAAATACTATCAACTACCTGAGGCATGAAGGAAGAGTGGGATCTCAACCTTGTAGTCATATCCTCCAAATGGGTCAATACATTGATACAAGTATCTTTGTATATGCCATCTGTTGAAGATGTACGGATGGACTCTCTAAGTCGAGCCATCTCTGTCTCAGCATTATGAAAAATGGTCGCTATATCAGGAGTGTGGGGTGCATCCTAAGTGGCCATCTAGATGTAACATGTGAAAGATAAGTGTTAGCAATTAAGTAATTGATTACATGTTATAACTGCATGTAAAATGGAAAAAAATATATGAATATATAAAATTATACTTAAATTTACAATACTAGAGTGTACTAATAGTCTTAAAGGGTCCTTGAATATACTAATTGGTATTAATAGGTCCTATTAGGTCAAGTAAGTGGTCTTATTAGGTCTTAAGGGTAATTGATTTTAATAGGTCATATAAGTCCTATTAGGTCTTAGGTCCAGTCTTATTAAGTCTTAAGGGGTCCTATTCTAGGTCCTAAGGATCCTAAGGGTTCTTAAAGAGTTTTATGTCATAATAGGGGTCCTAAAGGAACCTAGGGTGTACTAATAGTCATAAAGGGTTCTTGGATGTACTAATTGGTATTAATAGGTCCTATTAGGTCAAGTAAGTGGTCTTATTAGGTCTTAAGGGTCGTAGGATGTACTAATTGATTTTAATAGGTCATATTAGTCCTATTAGGTCTTAAGTCTAGTCTTATTAAGTCTTAAGGGGTCCTATTACATCTTAAGTGGTCCTATTTTAGGTCTTAAGGATACTAAGGGTTCTTAAAGAGCTCTATGTCACAATAGTTCTAAAGGGTCCTTGAATGTACTAATAGGTATTAATAGGTCCTATTAGGTCAAGTAAGTCGTCTTGTTAGGTCTTAAGGGTCCTAGGATGTACTAATTGATTTTAATAGGTCATATTAGTCCTATTAGGTCGTAAGTCCAGTCTTATTAAGTCTTAAGGGGTCCTATTACATTTTAAGTGGTCCTATTCTAGGTCTTAAGGATCCTAAGGGTTCTTAAATAGATCTATGTCAAAATAGGGGTCCTAAAGGAACCTAGAGTGTACTAATAGTCCTAAAGGGTCTTTGAATGTACTAATTGGTATTAATAGGTCCTATTAGGTCAATTAAGTGGTCTTATTAGGTCTTAAGGGTACTAGGATGTACTGATTGATTTTAATAGGTCATGTTAGTCCTATTAGGTCTTAAGTCTAGTATTATTAAGTCTTAAGGGGTCCTAGTATGTTTGAAGTGGTCCTATTATAGGTCTTAAAGATCCGAAGGGTTCTTAAAGAGCTCTATGTCACAATAGGGGTCCTAAAGGAACCTAGAGTGTACTAATAGTCCTAAAGGGTCCTTGAATATACTAATTGGTATTAATAGGTCCTATTAGGTCAAGTAAGTGGTCTTATTAGGTCTTAAGGGTCTTATGATGTACTAATTGATTTTAATAGGTCATATTAGTCCTATTAGGTCTTAAGTATAGTCTTATTAAGTCTTAAGGGATCCTATTACATCTTAAGTGGTCATATTCTAGGTCTTAAGGATCCTAAAGATTCTTAAAGAGCTCTATGTCACAATAGGGGTCCTAAGGGAACCTAGAGTGTACTAATAGTCCTAAAGGATCCTTGGATGTACTAATTGGTATTAATAGGTCCTATTAGGTCAAGTAAGTGGTCTTATTAGGTCTTAATGGTCCTAGGATGTACTAATTGATTTTAATAGGTCATATTAGTCATATTAGGTCTTAAGTCCAGTCTTATTAGGTCTTAAGGGGTCCTATTCTAGGTCCTAAGGATCCTAAGGGTTCTTAAAGAGTTTTATGTCATAATAGGCATCCCAAAGGAACCTAGAGTGTACTAATAGTCCTAAAGGGTCCTTGGATATACTAATTCATATTAATAGGTCCTATTAGGTCAAGTAAGTGGTCTTATTAGGTCTTAAGGGTCCTAGGATGTACTAATTAATTTTAATAGGTCATATTAGTCCTATTAGGTCTTAAGTATAGTCTTATTAAGTCTTAAGGGGTCCTATTACGTCTTAAGTGGTCATATTCTAGGTCTTAAGGATCTCAAGGGTTCTTAAATAGCTTTATGTCCTAATAGTCCTAAAGGGTTCTTGGATGTACTACTTGGTATTAATAGGTCCTAAGGTTTGGTCCTCCTAGGGTAATATTTTAACATCTAACTCTACATTAATAACATTTATACATGTAACTCTAAAACATATGTACATAATTTAGAGAGAGAGAGATTCCTAAAGGATCTAGATAAGGGTCCTAGAGTTTCGTAAGGGGTCGTGGGTAACATAAGAGGTCCTAAGGGGTCCTAGGTTACATTAGTGGATCCTCGTATGTATTAATTGAATTTAAGATACATAAATGTGTCCTAGGACAACCTAAGATATGTTAATGGGTCTTGAGGATACGAAGGGGTCATATGTGTCTTAAAATGTGGTAAGGGATGTATAATGGTCCAAGAATGTTAATGGGTCATAGGTGTGATAAGTGGTCTAAGGGATCTTAGGTTACATTAATTGATACTACTACATCTTAAGGGTTCTTGTGGGCAACGATGTGTTCACATATGTATTAATAGAAGCTAAGATAGATGAATGGGTCCTAGGACATTTTAAGATATAATAATGGGTCATATGGGTCCTAAGTGTCTTAAGATGCCATAAGTGATGTGTAAGGGTCCTAGAATGTCTTAAGGGGTTGTAGGCGTCATAACAGGTCCTAAGAGATCATAGGTTACATTAATTTATTCTAATATGTCTTAATGAGTCTTAAGGGAAACAATGATTCCTTGTATGTATTAATGGAACCTAACATGTACATCAATGGGTCCTAGGAAATCCTAATATACATTATAAGGTCTTGAGATTCCTAAGGGATCCTATGTGTCTTAATATGTCGTAAGGGAGGGATAAGGGTCCTAGAAACTTACTACTACAATTTTCTAACATATTCTAGCATACTAAGTATTAACTATAATTTTGTAAGATTTCTACAAACTAAAAAATATTTAAAACAAATAACTAACTAATATTTACTAACTTTACTAAAAATGCGTGTACGTGGGAGAGAAAGGGATTCCTAATATATTTACTAATTCAAAAGAAATTTAAAAACAAATATTTTTAATAATTTCTATAAGATCTTAATGTTTTCTAATATTTTCTAACATTTCTACTATAGTTTCTAATATTTTGTAAATATTTTCTAACATTTGCTACTAAACTACTGCGATTTTCTATCATTTTCTAACATACTAAGTTACAATTTTATAACATTTACTAACATTCTACTACATTTTTCTAATATTTTCTAATGTATACTAGAAGTTACAATTTTCTAATGTATACTAAGTTACAATTTTCTAATATTTTCTAATGTATACTAATTCATAGTTTTCTAATATTTTCTAATGTATACTAAGTTACGATTTTCTAACATTTGCTAACATATTCTAACATTTATACTACAGTTTTTAATGTTTTCTAACATTTTATAACAGTTCTACTATGATTTTCTAACAGTACTACTATAATTTTCTAACATATTCTAACATTCTACTATCATTTTCTAACATATTCTAAAATTTAACTACGATTTTATAACATTCTTACAAACTAAAAATTATTTAAAACAAATAACTAACTAAAATAAATATAAAACATACAATTTACATTAAAAAATGAGAAAAATGTGTGTACCTGATACTACTAACAATCTAAAGAGGTCAAAAAATCTTGGGAGGTACTGATGTCGTAGTGGATGTCACTAGTTTTCTCTAAGCCCTGGGTCCACAAAATCTCAACAGTAAACAATGAAAATGAAATAGGAAAGCCAAAAATTTATAAAAAAATCTGGCCAAAAGGGGCTTCGCACGAAGACCCTCTTTCGCGTGAAGTACCCTGCGTAGGGTACTTCGCACGAAGGGGGGTCTTTGCGTGAAGACCCTCCTTCGCGTGAAGTACCATGCGTAGGGTACTTCACACAAAGGGGGGTCTTTGCGCGAAGAGGGTACTTGGAGCGAAGGCCCTAAAATTGTTTTTTTTTTTTTTTGAAAACCGATTTTCTTCATCCCAAAAAGTGGGACACACTATTGTGATGTATGAAAGATTAGAAGAGGAAAAATTATAAATGAAGGACAAAATGAAATTTTTCACTGAAGGATGGGAATCCTCATATGAACATGAACAATGATTTTTACTATAAATGAAAGATACAACCTATTGGAGGTTGAGAGAAAAAAAAAATTGTTTTTTTTTAGAGGAAAGTGGTCAATAGATCAATGTGGTTGTATATAATACAATGGTTGAGATGATCAAACATAGGTTTAAAGCAATGAAGACATATGCTAATAACTTTTGGAGCACTTACATAAGTACTTTTAGAGCTCTCAAAGAGCATACCAGATTGGGGGGATAGGATAAATACAAAGATGAATGAGATGAAACTTAGGGTGTCTATGTCTTTAGATGATTATAAGCAGATTAAAAATTTTCTCAAGAAAATTCAAGAATTCTAGGAAGATGTTGTAGAAGACATGGATTTTCTTGACAAGGAAGACACATAAAGGCTTATGGCCATTCTGTGTAGTGATGATGGTTCTTTGATTTTTTTGGAACAATGGAAAACATGTTGGCAAAGGAGCTTCCTTGATCTTTGGACAACATCAATGATGAAGAGCATGTACTGCATAATGTGAAATTTATCACAGATAAATTCTAAATGATGGAATATGTTATGATGCACTTCATCACCAACATGGGTACTTTCAAGGATCAAGATTATGTTGAACACCTTAGAGATGTTAACTTGTCTTTATTAAGAAGTTAAAAAATTGTTATTATTTAGCAAATGATGTAATTAGGATGTGTCTTTAATCAAAATATATGAAGTTCCAAGTATGGTTGTATTTCCTTATAAAAGGAAGTGTTTTTTTCTTTGGAGATCATCAATTATCAATTATCAGACTCTAAGTAGCAACAAAGACATTAAATAGATTTTCTAATTTCAATGATACTTTATCTTAGTAATATAAAGTCCTTATTTTCGTGCATTCAATATCAGTGTATGTTTACTAGTTCACTTATTGTATAGTTAACGTGGCCATAACTTGCTCTATTTATATTAATTTTTTCATCAAGGGTGAATCAAGTTAACCAAATAACTTTATTCTCTTTGTGTGGTTTCTTGGATGGTTCTTTTAAGGAAATATATACTCATTTGATCACATAAGTAGTAGCTAAGTGTTCGAATAAAAAAAGAAGATAATTGACAGATTCATACTAGGTGTGGATTTAAAAATTTCTAGCAAAGTGATATATATAACCGACATAAACATCATTTGACTTTATACTCAATAGTTAGAAGGCATTGATCTCATCTAAACACCCCACAACTTACTTTTATAGTTTTTTTTAGATTAGGAACCTCGTAGATTACTTAAAAGGAAAACAATACACATATAATACAACCAATCTACTATAGTTGAAACATATGTTAGAAACATTGTGTTAGAGAGAACATAACAATTGTGAGAGTTTTGAAACAATGTGTTATATCTATAATATTTTCTAATGGAGAAAATTATGTTATTAAATAAGTATGGCTTGCAATTGATTGGCATAGGTGTTTTGATATACTTTTGTTGACTTTGAAAGCCCTCGTAAGACACTGTTCTATTGGAGCTCTAAATTTTTGGCAAAATTTGGAGTCCTATATAGTTATAAAACCCTAAAAATGGCCTCTTAATTTTGATGCCAAATAATTAATGATGGAGTACATGAAATGGGATAAAAAAATTATATTAATTTTCAATTAAAAAGTTGAGAGATTAAGGAAGGAAGCTCTATGACAAGAACAATCAAAATTTTGTGATCAAAGCCTTCAGAAAATGTTGGAATTTCGACCTGTTGCAAAGATGATGCCAATAGAGGATGAAGATGGTTGAATTTTAAAAATCTAAAAATGACCCAGTTCAGGAAATCAAATTTCCCATCTCCAATAAAAATCTTATCTTTCCACAAGGTGTTTTGGATTTTCGACCAGACCCAAATCCAAAAGTTAGGTAGTTATTTTTTAGTTAGTTTATTATTTTTTCAAAATGATTTGTAATAAGGGTTGTGTCTTTTCACCCTAAAGAGGTGTGAAAGCCACTCAAACACATATATATACATAATGTAAAATGTACAGACAAGACAATACAAGATATATTTTCATAGAATAGAATTTCATAAACAACTGCAACTATCAACTCTTATGTACCATTTTTTCAACATCAATAAAGATAAGTGCTCTTCTTTTTATTTGTGGTTATAAGTTGTATGTTTTCAATTAGTCTTTCAAATATTTTATTAAATAGAGTGTTTCACTATGTTGAATTCCCTTAGTATCATAATTCAAAATTAATATATACAACTCGAATATCAATTGTATGGTCTGTGAACCTACCATTGTTCTTATCAGTCTCTTAATTTGAGTTAAACTCAATAGGATTAGTTGTGTAAATTAATTTGAATTGTGAATCAAGCGGAAGCCTCTGAAATGATGGTCTTGTCTTATTAAAACAATTTTTTAAAACCGTCTCTGATCGTACGTAGGATTGAAAGTGTTTTGACTCTATAACCCAAGTACTTAGAAGGCACTGATCTAATCTTTAATTGGAAATTTTTATCTTTGGTTCATTTGTAATTTATAGATCATTAAATCATTATTTCAAAAACATTACTTTTAATTCTTTAGTATAATCCATTTAGTCTAGTATTATAGAATAGAGGTTTTCAGGAGATTAGTTTCTTTCCTCAAAAGATCATTCACCACCTTTGGAGGAATCTTGTTTATGTACACAGTTGTGTGACATAGATAATTTAGTAGTTCAAAGTGAATTTGGGCCTACCAGCCTTGGCTTGACTAAGCCAAAATTGTAGAGGTATCAAGTGGTGCATCACCATTTTACCTGTCAGTTGGCCAAAAGAAAATCCATCATTTTTGGGCACCAACAAATTGGTGACTCTACTGGGGATATTTTCTCACAATATATATTGTGAAGTTACCTAGAATTTTAGATTTCGCAGATCGGAATCAAAAAGTAGTTATATTAGTTTGTTTGGAATTACACTCTACATGAAGAAAGTGATGGAATATGGATGAAGTGACTGAGAGGGGGGGTGAATCAGTCAACCATAAAAACACTTCACAATTAATTCTTTGCAGATCCCTTAGGATATCTTAACAATGTTATCTGATTTGGCACTCGGTAAATAGATTGCAGTAACTTTGAAGATGCAGAAAGTATTAGCAATATTATCTTTAGATATTCATCAGCACATGTATATGATTGAGAAAGCAATTAAGAACACAAGAGACACAAGATTTAACGTGGAAACCCAATATGGGAAAAACCACCAATGTATCTAGATACTGATTTTCACTTTTCTGAAGTGATGCCCGGTTAGAAGCCAACCTGGTAAAAGGTTACAAAACACACTGTTAGGTGTGACCTTGTTAGAGGATTTAAAAACACCCTGCAAGGAGTGGCCTGGTAAGAGGTCTTGAAAACAATTCAATGGAATTGTCACCTTGTTAGAGGATTTACATTATGGTTGTTAAACCAACTCGGTTAAGAGATTTAGAATTCACTGTTACAATGATAAGAAGGTAACAATGAAAAAGTGACCTGTATAATAATGCAACTGTCTTGCTGATTACAGATCTCTATTCTGCATAAGTCTAATCCTTTCTGATCGAATAAATCTCTGCTGCTCCTCAAGGATATCTGAACATCCTTCACAAATTCGCATATACCTTTCCTTCTTTTCTTCTGTAAATTTTCTGCTGTATGTATATTTATTTTTCACATTTGACCTTTTATTTATATGATTTTGGATTTGTCAAATCGACATTATTTAGTATAACAGTCGGCTGAATTAAGCAAACTCTATTTGCAAAAGTCCTTCAAGGGCCGACAGTGCTCGGTGACCATAACTTTCTATAATCTTTCGGTGACCGAGGGAACTCGATAAACACCAACAATCCTTTACCTTTGATAACCGACTGAACTCGATAAACACTAACTTTTCTTCGATGACCGACTAAACTCGGTAAACACTATCTTTTCTTCGATAACCGACTGAACTCGGTAAACACTATCTTTTCTTCGATAACCGACTGAACTCGGTAAACACTATCTTTTCTTTTGGTAACCGAGTGAACTCGGTAGACACTAATTTTCTTTGATAACTGAGTGGACTCGGTACGCACTAATATTCCTGTCTGGCAGACCGAATGAGCTCGGTAGGAACTGATTGCTACGGACTATGACATAGTGTGACATCAAAGACAATACATGATTGAGTAGCAATTTCCTTCAGACAATTGTTTCCAACAATCTCCCTCTTTGGCATTGATGGCAACACAATATGTCATAGCATAAGAAATTTGAAAGAGTTAGCTCGGTTCAGATTCAAATCTCCCTCTGTCAGCAAACTTCCTGTACCCTAAAAATTCTTCCTTCTGACTATTGAAAATTTCTTGAAAAATAATAGCAAAGACATAGCAAACACTCCCTCTTTGACAACACATGCCAAAGACAATTCACATATTACTGGTGAAAATTAATGTACCTCAAGTACTGATTCATATGCAATGATTCCTTTAATATGCTGCATCAACAAGTTGATTTTCAATCATGTTCTGGTTGATGCATCACTAAAACTATATTTAGTGAGCCTCGGATAGGGGAATGACCCCTAACTTACCTCTTAGATACACAAATGCATCCTTAGGTAATGGTTTGGTAAAAATGTCTGCAATCTGTTCTTTTGTATGAATATATTCTAATTTGATTTCCTTGTCCTGCACCAATTCTCTGACAAAGTGATATTTAATAGCAATGTGCTTGGTTTTGGAATGCATCACTGGATTCTTAGAAATGTTTATTGCACTGGTATTGTCACAAAATATAACAACTGGTTCTTTGATTTCAACCTTCATACCTTTTAATAGCTGTTTAAACCAAACAATATTTGAACAGTTTACTGCAGCAGCAACATATTCTGCTTCAGCTGTGGATTGAGATGTGCAATTCTGCTTTTTACTAGTCCAGGATACCAGTCTTTTTCCGAGAAAAAATGCTCCACCACTTGTACTTTTTCTATCATCAATTTTTCCTGCCCAATCAGCATCAGTAAACACTTTCAAGTCTAGATTGCCTCCAAATTTATACCACAAACCATATTCTTCAGTTCCTCTTAAGTATCTTAAGATTCTTTTGATTGCCATCATGTGATTTTCCTTAGGTTTTGCTGAGAATCTAGCTACTATACCGACTGCTAAGGCAATATCAGGTCTTGTATGTACTACATACTGCAATTTTCCAATCATAGATCGGTATAGGGTCTGATCAACTTCTTTTGAATCATCATTTTTGGTAAGTTTCAGTCCAGTACACATAGGTGTACCAACTAGTTTTGAATCTTCCATACCAAACTTCTTAAGTATCTCCTTAATGTATTTGGATTGAGTAATGTATATACCATTCTTGCTTTGCTGAATTTGAAGACCAACAAAGAATTTTATTAAACCAAACATAGACATTTCAAATTCTCTATTCATTTGCTCTGAAAATTCTTTGCACTGATCCTCATTCCCTGTAAATATAGTATCATCCACAAATATTTCTACCAATACAATTTTGTCATCCAGTCCTTCTTTAATATACAGTCTGTTGTTATCATTAGCTCTTTTGAAATTAATCTAAATCAAATAGTTATGGAGTCTTTCATACCATGCTCTAGGAGCTTGTTTTAAACCATACAATGCTTTGTGTAACCTGCAGACCATGTCCCTTTTATCTGGATCAACAAAACCTTTAGGTTGTTCAATGTAGACTTCTTCATCAAGAATTCCATTGAGAAATGCAGATTTTATATCCATCTGATATACCTTAAATCCTTTGTGTGCTGCATAAGAAAGTAGAGTTCTTACACCTTCTAATCTTGCAACAGGAGAAAAATTTTCTCCATAATCTATACCTTCTTCTTGAGAGTAACCTTTACATACCAGTCTAGCTTTGTTTCTAGATACTTGACCATCTTCATTCAGCTTATTTCTGAATACCCATTTTGTTCCAATTACATTCTTATCTTTAGGTCTAGGTACAAGAGTCCAAGTTTTGTTCTTTTGTATTTGTTCTAATTCTTCATTCATTGCTTCAATCCAACTTTCATTCTCCAATGCATCTTTGATATTTCTAGGTTCAAAATCAGTAAGCAGACATGTACCTTTTAGCTTGCTTCTTGTCATAGTACCATCTGATTTGTTTCCAATGATTTGGTCTAGTGTATGATGTCTTCTGACATATTTGGCTAGTATAGGTTCCTTGCCTTTTGAATGATTCATGCTGTTGTCTTCTAGGATCTCTCCTTCAGGTTGCTCAGGCTCGGTAGATATTTGCTCGGTAACTTCAGGCTGAGACTCGGTCTGAATTTCTTCCCGTGACTCGGTTTGAACTTCTTCCTGTGACTCGGTAACTGTGCTCGGCTCGGTAGATGTAGTTTCCTTACTAATAGTTGTGTCTGCCAATGTTTCAGGTTCAATGTAAATGAATCTTCTGTAGTTCTCAGGTTCCCTTTTGCTTTCTTCCTCAGTCTTTTCTGCAAACTCATCAAATTTTACATGTATACTTTCTATGACTTTGTGAGTAGATAAATTCAGACATTTGTATGCCTTGCTTTTGCTAGAATATCCTAGGAATATTCCTTCATCACTTTTCACATCAAATTTATTTCTTCTAGATTCTTTTAAGATATAACACTTGCTACCAAATATTTTCATGTAACTTACATTAGGTTTATAGCCATACCATAATTCATAAGGAGTTTTGAATGTGTCTTTCTTCAGTTGTACTCAGTTCAAGGTATGAACTGCAGTGCTGATAGCTTCCTTCCAGTACTTTATAGCAATGTTCTTTTCTATCATTAGAGTCCTTGCACAATCCATAATAGATCTGTTTCTTCTTTCTGCTATTCCATTCTGCTCAGGAGTTCTAGGAGCTGATACTTGTCTTTTGATTCCTCTTTCAATGCAGAAGTTGTTAAAATCATGGGAGATGAATTCACCACCTCTGTCTGATCTTAAGCATTTCAATCTTTTCCCTATTTCTTTTTCTACTTTTGCTAAGTACCATTTGAACTTTTCAAATGCTTCTGATTTTTCTCTTAAATACATAACAGTCATCATTCTAGAATAATCATCAACGAAAAGAATAAAGAATTTATCTCCAGTATAGCTTTGTATTCCAATAGGTCCACATAAATCAGTATGCACAATTTCCAAAATTTCTTTAGACTGATAGTTCTTACTCTTGACACTAGTTTTACTCATTTTGCCAATCTGACAATTCTTACATAGACCAGTGTCAGGTTTCTTCAAAGTAGGAATGCCTCTAACCTTCTTGAATTTGCTTATTTTTATCATGTTATCAAAATTCACATGACATAACCTTTTGTGCCATAGCCAACTTTCTTCTATTTGAGCAATAAAGCATGAATATTCACTGAGATCAAGATAAAATAAGTTACCTTTTGTTTGTTTGCCTGATCCAATGAGTTTTCCTTTTCCATCCAGCAGTCTTGCTTGACCATTCATGAATTCAACCTTGAAACCAGTGTTGATTAGCTGTGCTACACTTAAAATATTATGTTTTAGTCCTTCAACCCAATAAGCATTATCACATATGAGTTCTTTGGTTAAAGAGATTCTTCCTTTTCCTTTTATACAACAAGGTTCATTGTTTCCAAATCTTACATTACCACTATCACAGTCTTCTAGATATTCAAATTTTGTCTTGTCACCAGTCATGTGGTGTGAACATCCGTTGTCTATTATCCATATATCATCTTTGCTTATATGAGAAATAAGTGCCATCTTATCTTCATCATCATCAGATTCATCTTTTATAGCAATAAAGACAATTTCTTCTTCACTATCATCAGAATCTTTAGCCATAAAACATGATTTCTTACCTTTATCCTTGTATGATTTGAAATTCTTTTTTCCATAGTACTTGTGACTTCTCTTTTCTTCTTTGACTTGCTTGTTTGGGCACCTAGCTGTAATATGTCCAATTTCTTCACATGAAAAATAGATTAAAGGAGTTTTACCTTTATATTTACCTTTCCCTCTAGAGTACTTCTTTGCAAGTAATGCTTCTACAATTTCAAGATCACTATCAGAACTTTCTTCTGATTCTTCTTCACTTTCTGACTGAACTTCTTTAATTTTCTTGTTCTTCTTTAATGAAACCTTGGCCTCAAATGCTGATTCAATATTTTTGGAACTAGGAACATAGTTATCATAGTTGTCTAATTCAAAAGCTGTCAATCTTCCAACTAAAGCATCCAAAGTTATATTGTGGTTTGTTTCACATCTTCTTTCTTGAATAGCTGATACTCTTATTGCATAGATAGGGAGTAGTGTTCTGAGTACCTTACTTATAACAGTCTCATCTGAGATTGTTCCTCCAGAAGCTCTAATTGCACTTACACTTGCTTTGATTCTTTCAACATATTTTGCAATGTTTTCATCTTCCTTCATATTCATCTTGTCAAACTGTCCTCTTAGGCTTTCTGCTTTGGCTCTTTTCACATTTGCATCACCACCATATATTTTCTTCAGTGCCACCCACATTTCATATGCAGTAGTGCAGTCTTTAATATCATCAAATTCTTCATAGCTGAGAGCAGATGCAATGTCTATCATCATGGTGTTGTGAGTCTTTTTATCTGCAATGTCTTCAACAGTTAATGTGCCATTAGGAATTGTGTATTCTTCATCAATGTATTTGCATCCTGAATCACCAATGGAAGCCAGATGAAGTCGCATGAGACCTTGCCATGCTGAAAAGTTATCTCTGTTGAGCTTTGGAATTTCCCTCTTGTAAGACATCCTGATCTTTAGCTTAGGTCCTTGAAACCCTTCCTGCAAGCACCAAATGCTCTGATACCAATTGATGGAATATGGATGAAGTGACTGAGAGGGGGGGGTGAATCAGTCAACCATATAAAACACTTCATAATTAATTCTTTGCAGATCCCTTAGGATATCTTAACAATGTTATCTGATTTGGCACTCGGTAAATAGATTGCAGTAACTTTGAAGATGCAGAAAGCATTAGCAATATTATCTTTAGATATTCATCAGCACATGTATATGATTGAGAAAGCAATTAAGAACACAAGAGACACAAGATTTAACGTGGAAACTCAATATGGGAAAAACCACCAATGTATCTAGATACTGATTTTCACTTTTCTGAAGTGATGCCCGGTTAGAAGCCAACCCGGTAAAAGGTTACAAAACACACTGTTAGGTGTGACCTTGTTAGAGGATTTAAAAACACCCTGCAAGGAGTGGCCTGGTAAGAGGTCTTGAAAACAATTCAATGGAATTGTCACCTTGTTAGACGATTTACATTATGGTTGTTAAACCAACTCGGTTAAGAGATTTAGAATTCACTGTTACAATGATAAGAAGGTAACAATGAAAAAGTGACCTGTATAATAATGCAACTGTCTTGCTGATTACAGATCTCTGTTCTGCATAAGTCTGATCCTTTTTGATCGAATAAATCTCTGCTGCTCCTCAAGGATATCTGAACATCCTTCACAAATTCGCATATACCTTTCCTTCTTTTCTTCTATAAATTTTCTGCTGTATGTATATTTATTTTTCACATTTGACCTTTTATTTATATGATTTTGGATTTGTCAAATCGACATTATTTAGTATAACAGTCGGCTGAATTAAGCAAACTCTATTTGCAAAAGTCCTTCAAGGGCCGACAGTGCTCGGTGACCATAACTTTCTATAATCTTTCAGTGACCGAGGGAACTCGGTAAACACCGACAATCCTTTACCTTTGATAACCGACTGAACTCAGTAAACACTAACTTTTCTTCGATGACCGACTAAACTCGGTAAACACTATCTTTTCTTCGATAACCGACTGAACTCGGTAAACACTATCTTTTCTTCGATAACCGACTGAACTCGGTAAACACTATCTTTTCTTTTGGTAACCGAGTGAACTCGGTAGACACTAATTTTCTTTGATAACCGAGTGGACTCGGTACGCACTAATATTCCTGTCTGGCAGACCGACTGAGCTCGGTAGGAACTGATTGCTGCGGACTATGACATAGTGTGACATCAAAGACAATACATAATTGAGTAGCAATTTCCTTTAGACAATTGTTTCCAACAGAAAGAACCTAGAAGTAAGACATTCCTCAAATGAGGTGGCAACTCTATTCAATAAAACATTTCAATCAGTGACTCTAATGAGGAAGAAGACCCAAAAGGAGATAAGTAAAGTTTTCCTCTTTGAAAGAGGTGGTGACTCTATTGTCAAGAACCTAATGTATAAAGAAAAAACTTACTACCAATTCAGATATTCAGAATGTATCAG
This sequence comes from Chamaecyparis obtusa, assembly GCA_027943335.1. Taxonomy (NCBI): domain Eukaryota; kingdom Viridiplantae; phylum Streptophyta; class Pinopsida; order Cupressales; family Cupressaceae; genus Chamaecyparis; species Chamaecyparis obtusa. Next base: position 197,593 of record BSBK01007290.1, on the reverse strand, counting down.
AATAAAAAACCATTTCAGAGAAAACCATTTGTTCTAGTGGACATCAGGCCTTTGGATCTTAGAAGGTTTCAATGTAGTAATAATGAAGTATTTACAGATATTTCACACAGGGTGCCTAAATTTTATGGAGATTATGATGAATCAACTCTTGATCATTTGGATACTTTTCATATGTTCCTTAATGATTATGAGTTTGATATAGAAGATGATGCCATAAAGTTGTTTGCATGGTCATTAAAAAATAATGCAAGAGAGGCATACAAATCATTACCTACACAGTATTTCATCTTGGAAAGAATTTGAACAAAGGTTTCTATATGAATTATATTATGCAAGTGAAGGAAATAACATGTGTTATGAACAGGAAGAGGATCAACAATACATTTGGGAAGAAGAGCCTTGTATGTCTCCCTTGGATGAATTTTTAAATATTGAAAGACAAGAAGGTGATAGATGCAGTGTGAAATCTACAGGAGTACAAAGCTCTAGTGAAGTTCTAGATCCAAATGAAGAAAATAATAAATCCAACCATGGAATTGCATCTCAAATAATCAAACATGTACTTTGTAATTATATAATAAAGGATAACATCAAAGAAAAGAACACAATAAATCCAGTTATTGATTTATGTGTGGCTGACACTCGTGACAATAGGACCTATGAAATAGAAGTAGATAATATAAATAAAATGAATGATGAAGAATATTTTCTCAGTACAGAACAAATTTTAGATTTGTTGGATAAGGAATATCAAAGGCATATACACAAAAATAACTCAAATTTTTTTCCAATTCACAAGGATAAAAAATTGATGAAACACCAGAAGATAAACCTAATGAGAGAGACACCTATCTTGTTGATGAAAAAATTGATGATCCAAATGAAAATTCTCATGAATGTATGCCTAAATTCTCTATGTTCCTGAATCCATTGTTTGAAGAGGAAGTAGATGAAGATATGTCTGATTTCTCTATGTTATCGAATTCATTGTTTGAAGAGGATCCTTTATGCAATGGAATCCATCAGCATCATAATGAGATAGCAGTCCTAATTTTAAAGTTGATGAAATGCATGAAGTGAATTCAGAGGGTGAGATATCTTTTAGTTCATCCTTTGAGCCGGAGGTACACCAAATATGTGAAGATGAGATGGAATCAGCCAAGCATGATGGGGGAAATAGATTAAAGGATAGTTTTGAAGATTGCTCAAATATTTCACCTGACCATAGTCCTGGTATATGTGAAGAAGTGTCTCCTTGACATGAACCATCTTTAAAACCATTATATGAACAATTGTTGCACCATAGGCCTGAAGAAAAGATTGGATTAGACAAACATAATCTGCATTCTAAATATGGAGACATAGAAAATTGTATACAAAAGGAAAATCACGCAAAGAAGATTTATTCTAATGCTTATATGATTGGTCACATGCATGACCAAAGGGAGCTTCCATCCAACAAGGACCAAAGTGCATCTAATGATTTCTCAAAGGAAAAACAAAAAGAGAATACCAAAAAATACATTGATAAAGCAACAATTATTGTTCACAAAAATGATGGTATCATGTTCAAGAGATCCAAAGTGTTACGTGATCAAAATCAAGTGTTCGATAGAGGAAAGGATTGATGTTCAATTTTGAGGTGCTTGGGGCCACCCAATTTTACTTTGCATCAGATTATTATGCATACTTGGTTTGTTGCTCCAGAGATAGCTGGAATCTCGCTATGCTCACATGGAGCATACGTCCCTAGAAAGAGCCTATTGGAGCTCTAAATTTTTTGCAAAATTTGGAGTCCTATATAGTGATAAAACCCTAAAAATGGCCTCTTAATTTTGATGCCAAATAATTAATGATGGAGTACATGAAATGGGATGAAAAAATTATATTAATTTTCAATTAAAAAGTTGAGAGATTAAGGAAGCTCTGTGACAAGAACAATCAATTTTGTGATCAAAGCCTTTAGAAAATGCTGGAATTTCGACTTGCTACAAAGATGATGCCGACAGAGGATGAATATGGTCTAATTTTAAAACTCTAAAAATGACCTAGTTCGGGAAATCAAATTTTCGATCTCCAATAAAAATCTTATCTTTCCACGAGGTGTTTTGGTTTTTCGACCAGACCCAAATCTGAAAGTTAGGTAGTTATTTTTTAGTTAGTTTATTATTTTTTTCAAAATGATTTGTAATAAGGGTTGTGTCTTTTCACCCTAAAGAGGTGTGAAAGCCACTCAAACACATATATATACATAATGTAAAATGTATAGACAAGACAATACAAGATATATTTTCATAGAATAGAATTTCATAAACAACTGCAACTATGAACTCTCATGTACCAGTTTTTCAACATCAATAAAAATAAGTGATCTTCTTTTTATTTGTGGTTATAAGTTATATGTTTTCAATTAGTCTTTTAGATATTTTATTAAATCGAGTGTTTCACTGTGTTGAATTCCCTGAGTATCATAATTTAAAATTAATAAATACAACTCGAATATCAATTGTATGGTCTGTGAACCTACCATTGTTCTTACCAGTCTCTTAATTTGAGTTAAAATCGATAGGATTAATTGTGTAAATTGATTTGAATTGTGAATCAAGTGGAAGCCTCTGAAATGATGGTCTTGTCTTATTAAAGAAAGTTTTTAAAACCATCTCTAATCGTACGTAGGATTGAAAGTGTTTTTACTCTATAACCCAAGTACTTAGAAGGCACTGATCTAATCTCTAATTGGAAATTGTTATCTTTGGTTCATTTATAGTTTATAGATCATTAAATCATTATTTCAAAAGCATTACTTTTAATTCTTTAGTATAATCCATTTAGTCAAGTATTATAGAATAGAGATTTTCAGGAGATTAGTTGTTGGAAAAATGGTCAGCGCTCCCCTCAAGATTCATGACATGGCTTAACCACCTCCTATGTCATCTATAAGTCTAGTGGTTGTATCGGGCATTAACAGGTCGATCTTTTGGTGCAACAACAACCACTACTTGTAACAAGTGGTATCAGAGCTTGGTCACAGGTTTGAATCTCCTCAGGTAATGCTATGGGGGAGATTGTTGGAAAAATGGTCAGCACTCCCCTCGGGATTCATGACATGGCTTAACCGCTTCCTGTGTCTTCTATAAGTCTAGTGGTTGTATCGGGCATTAATAGGTCAATCTTTTGGTGCAACGACAACCACTACTTGTAACATTATTTTCTTTCCTCAAAGGATCAGTCACCACCTTTTGAGGAATATTGTTTATGTACACAATTGTGTGACATGGATAATTTAGTAGTTCAAAGTGAATTTGGGCCTACCAGCCTTGGCTTGATTAAGCCAAAATTGTAGAGGTATCAAGTGGTGCATCACCATTTTACCTATCAATTGGCCAAAAGAAAATCCATCATTTTTGGGCACCAACATGTTCTATGAGATGGTGAGTGTTTGGGTTGTAGAATATTTATTTGTAGATGAAATCAAAATAAGAGTCAAGCATGAAAGATAAAGGGTATAGGGGTAAGCCTAATGGGGGATAATATGTCATGTTTGTGACTAATTGCAAATAACATGATGTATTGGTAGAGCCTTTTCATGGTATATTTTAAGGCCATTAGGAATGGGTATCCTTAAGATGATATTAGATGTTAGTATTATTTGAAAACACATGTTATTATCAGATAAAAATTTGATCTTTGTGTGTATTTAGGCCATGAAGTGACATTAAAAAGGCCAAAAGAAAGCATTTGGTAGATGAAAGGGACAATCCATATCATGTAAGTGATAAATGGGCATGGGGATGCACTGGTGTCATGTTTATAGAGCCAAAAGAGTGGTTTGACATTAATTTTTTAGTCCTTGCACTATGTCATGGCCGCTAATAGTTAATCGTGTCGCTAGAAAATAAACGTTGAAATAGAAAACATGATGTGTTAGACCACTATATTTTCAATTAGAAAATCCATTTCGCTAAGACACCATTTTTCCTTCTTATATCTTTATTGTCTATTTGATTTGATTACCTTATTGAAGAGACTTACACATGTTCTATACAACATCAAATTTTTGGCAAGACTTTTCCTTTCAATGAAACTGAATAGTGGAAATTTGGAATCACCACTATTTGCGTGTGTGTGGGGAAAATGTAAGATTCACTCCTAAATCCAAATTTCCAAAGGAGAGATCCAATTTGATCAACCAAGAGGTTAACACATAATCGAATCAATCTATGAAGAATATGAAAGAAAGAATAAATCCTATACTTCCCTATAGTTGGATTAAGCTTGAAATCTGAAATAATTGAAGTGCAAATACTAACCTTGAATTAGGGCAGATTTGGAAAATGTTGAATTCTGGCTTCTGTATGAACTTTCTAAAGATTCTATCACCTATTCTGGACTGGAAATGCCGAGGCGGACAAAACCCAGAAATCTTTTCTCCAAATTCACACAGGTCGACTTTGACCTTTTAAAAGGTCAAAGACCACATTATTTATTTGAAGTCTGATTTTGATTTTGTTCACAGATCCTGAAAGATTGCCAAAAAGGGTATCCAAATTCACTCTCAGATCTGAGATTTCACACCTGTACCTACAAGAAAATGGGGTTTTTTGGTTGTATGGGGGGTTTGCCTTAGTCAAACCCCTATTTAGGAATTAACCTTGAAATTGAATTGAAATATATGGTGCATAAGCAAAGTAATTGAAACAAATCACCTCGCTTAATTTGAAGTCCTTGTAGAGGATTCGAATCCTCAAATCCACAAGTAAGAATGCTTCAATGAATGTAGGATGTCTCCAATCAATGGTATTTTGATCTTCAACACCAATCTTGATTTGATCTTTGCATATAAGAAAGCTTGAATGAATGGAGAAGGATGGATCTTCAAGGGGGCTCCAAGGAGATTGAATCCTTCAATAGCTAACAATGGAAATCCTTGATGGATGAATGCTTGAACACTTAAATGCTTGAACACTTGCTTGCACTTGAGAGCTTGATTGCTTGATTGAGAAAACTTGATGTGAATGTGATATGAAAATGAGAGAGGAGGCCTTTTATAGTGAACTAGGGCACACTCCTCTAGATGGGCCACCTTAAAGAATTAAATCCTAATTAGGTCCTCACCTTTAGAAAATATACCTTAATTAAATACCATTAAAGGATTTACCATTTCGGAGCCTGAAAAAGCCGACTCGAAAGCGGGAAATAACTTTCCCGAAAGCCAAATGAGCAGGAATTGAAACTTTGAAATTCTGGTAGGAAGAGGTCAAGGTCAAGGTCATCCTTGACCTCAAACCCTAACTTTGTCAGGATTTGCAAAAGGAGTTCCAGGGGATGCCAGAAATGCAGAATTTGATATCTGAGCAGGACCCAGTGTCAGGAACAGACATAAAATCCTCGGGATGATGTGATTATGGACTAGGAGGTCTCATTTCTGAATCCTACCTAGAAAATAGAGCCATGGAAAGAGGAAAATCAGGAAAGTCCTTAAGAACTTAACCCTAATTTCACTTAGAATGAAGAAATCAAGTGTGGAGAAGAAGTGGAAAGCAGGGGAAAGCCAAATACATGCAAAGGCCCAATCAAGGTGCTTGACATGACCCCAAACCACTTACTTGTAGGGATAAATTCTCTTAACATGGAAGTGCTTCCATTTTAAGATGATACAGAAACATCCTTTATGTCTCATTGACATATTAGCCCATGATGCTATAAAATTTGACATGTTAACCCACATGATTTTTTAGCCACAAATTTTGACATGGATAACATGACAAGTTGGCCTTGACAAGATTTAGCCCATTATGAAGTGCCATATGTGTAGGACAGGAAATCAAGAGACAGATAGCCTTTCAAAGTGGGTGTTTTCTTTCCAAGAATGTGATGAAATCAATTAGGAATATTTATGTCATCTTCCCAATGAAGAATTAAATCATTATCAAAGGTGGTAAATTCAAATCATAAATACATTGTCCTCATAACTCTATGATTGGATGAATTTTTGGAGGCAATTAAAATGACATTTTTTAGAACTCTTTGCATATTTTCTTTGGTAGATTTAGTGTGGAGAGAAAAATAGTGGAAGGGTTGATGAGTGTGTGGTGTGGAGAGGTAAATTATAGAGAATATATGACGCAGGGGCAGGGTAGATACAAGTAGAATCAAGCAAAATTGAATCCACAAACAAGCCCTGCTCAGAGTTACACAATGGAAGAAATATAATATCACATGAAAGAAATGAAATCACAATTGATATGAGGCAATAAACTGGCAGCAACAACAGAGAATTATATTATTTCTTTCAACATGCTCGGTTGTGAGGCCTTTCGGGTTTCGGCTTTATACAATGAGAATTATGAAATTAGAAGCTCAATTCACATCCTATCTTTGTATCCAATGATTTATCTTGGTAATCCTTCCTATATATACCTCTTGATTCCCTACTACATCAATCTAGACTCCTTATATAGCCAGCTAAGCCACAAGTCGGCCAGTCAGGCATTTAATTACAATATAGGTCCAGTCTGGAAGATTTAAATCAAAACTAATGAAAGAGTGATAAAAAATTGATGAGCCTTTGGATTTATTTCCTCACATGACCCAAGAACATTCCTTTAACTATGCAAGGCCCCATTTCATCACACGGAACCGCGCAAGAAGAAACACTCCATGTTTCGCATGAAAACTGGCAGAAAATAGGTCCCCGAGAAAAATGGGCATAACATTTTACTCATAATGAATTAGGACTTGAAATCTTGGGAAATGATATTAATTTAGGTCATATTAAATTAATTAAGAGTGAAAAGGATGATTCTTTAAGGATCAACATCGCCACTATGCACAATCAGCACCAAAACTGCAGGAAAATACGACTCTGACGGCAAGGAAAATAGTTATAACTTTGAAATAGTCCATCCAATATTTATGTGCTCATAGGAGAAGGTTCCCAAATAGGTCCTCAACATCATGTAATCTTCACACAACATGAAACCATCAAATGCAAATATTATAATGCAAACAACAGAAAATGGGTATAGAAATCAGGAAATGTTTTTGGTTGATGCAAGATTGCTCAAAGACCCAAGATGCTCCTACATCAGACACTTGGGGTAAATAAAGACCTGATGTCCACATCAGGCACTACTCATATTCTAAGTTGAATCATAAAGATCCAACTCAACTTGTGTAATCCATGAATTGTCTTCAACTGGCTTGTCTTTCCACTGAACTAGATATTCCATTTAGTCTTTTCCTCTTGTACTCTTGCTCACTCTTTTATTCAAGATCTTCTCAATGTTGTCTCTATTCTTCTTAGGATACTCTAGATCATCTTCTATCTCATCATTTGATTCAAATTACTCAAAGATATTAGAAATATTTAATATAGGGGATATATCCATGTCCTCTAGTAATTCCACTTCATAAGCATTTCCACTATCAAACTTCTTCAGAATCTTACAAGGTCCAAATTTCTTCATTTTTAGCTTGTTGTAGGTACCAACTGGAAATATATTCTTTTTCAAATGAATCATAACCTCATCTCCAACTTCAAAATATTTATGTCTCCTTCTCTTATCTGCTCTCTGTTTATATTTTAGATTACTGTCCTCCAAATCCTTTTTAATTTCATCAAGTAAATTTCTCATGTATACTACAAAATCTTCAGCTTCAACACTTCTTCTTGTCTCGGTAGGTAAATCTCTTATCTCTATGGTTCTCTTAGGATGAAATCCAGTAACACTCTCAAATGGTGTCCTCTTAGTGCTTCTATTCACAGAATTATTGTATGCAAACTCTGCTTGTGCCAAAATTAAATCCCAATTAGCAGGCTTATCTCCAACTAAACATCTCAACAAGTTTCCCAAACTTCTGTCCACAACTTCAATCTATCCATCTATCTGAGGGTGAAATGTAGAACTAAACTTCAATTCTATATTCATCTTCTTCCAAAGTGTTCTCCAAAATTAACCAGTAAACTTAGTATCTCTGTCTGAAACAATAGATTTAGGAAAACCATGCAATCTTACCACTTCCTTGAAGAATAATTCAACTACATGCAATGCATTAGATGTCTTCTTACAAGGTATGAAATGAGCCATCTTAGAAAATCTATCAACCACTACCAAAATAGAATAATTACCTCTCTGAGTTCTAGGCAATCCAAGAACAAAGTCCATACTCACATCTTCCTAAGGTCTATCAGGTATAGGAAAAGGTGTATAAAATCCCACATTCTAACTAGTTCCTTTTGTTGTTTGGAAAATTCTGCAACCTCTAACCATTCTCTATACATCTCTATAAATCTATGGCCAAAAGTATCTTTTTGAAATCAAATTCACAGTCTTATCAATCTCAAAATGTCCAGCAAGTCCACCACTATGTTTCTCCTTTATTATGTTATCTCACATAGATCCTTTAGGTATGCACAACTGAATTCCTTTAAACAACATGTCTTCTTGAATGAAATAATCAATCCACTTATCACTCACTGTGTGTTCCTTACAAGCCTTCCAAGGTTCTGCAAAATCAATGTCAGTCTCATACAAACACTTCAAATCATCAAAACCAAGTACCTCGACTCTCATCTATGTTAGAAAACTTCTTCTTCGACTCAAGGCATCAACAAATTTATTTGACTGTCCACTTTTATGCTTCAATGAAAAGGAAAAATTCTGCAAGAACTCAACCCACTTCATATGTCTCTGATTCAACTTATTCTGACTTCCCAAATACTGCAAAGCTTTATGGTCAATATACAACACAAAATCTTTAGGCATCAAATAATGTCTCCACTTCTTCAAAGCTTGAACAATAGCATAGAATTCTTGGTCATAAACTAAATATTTTCTCTTAGTATCATTCAACTTTTCACTAAAGAAAGCTATAGGTTTTCCTTCTTGACTCAAAATAGATCCAATTGCACTTCCACTAGCATCACATTCAACTTGAAAAACTTTACTAAAATCAGGAAAAGCAAGTGTAGGTAATTCTACAATTCTTTGTTTCAATGTTTCAAAACTCTTTTGTGCTCCATGTGTCCATTTGAAATCCTTTTTATCCCCTCTCATAGTTTCAGTTATAGCATTACAAATATAATTGAAATTTCTGATGAACTTCCTATAAAAACTAGCCAATCCATGAAATGATCTTACCTCTCCAACATTATCTATTGTAGGCCAATCAAGTATAGCTCTTACTTTCTCAAGATCCATCTTCAATCCATCAGCTAAAATTACAAAACCAAGGTATATAATCTCTTCTTTCATAAATGAATATTTCTTCAAATTAATCAGCAACTTTTCTTCCTTCAATCTCTGCAATACTTGTCTGATATGTTCAAGATGTTCCTCCTTACTCTTAATGAATATCAAAGTCTCATCAAGATATACAATCAAAAACTTACCCAAGAATCTTTTTAGAACTTCATTCATCAACCTCATGAAAGTACTAGGTGCATTAGTCAAACTAAAAGGCATAACCAACCATTCATACAAACCTTCATTAGTCTTAAAAGAAGTTTTCCATTCATCCCCTTCTCTAATCCTAATCTGATGATATCCACTTTTCAAATCAATCTTTGTGAAATACTTTGCTCCACAGAAACTATCCATTATGTCATCCATCCTAGGCAAAGGAAATTTGTACTTTAGTGTTATCTTGTTTATAGCTCTAGAATGAGTGCACATTCTCCATTCTCCATTCATTTTAGGTGCTAATATAGCAGGTACTACACAAGGACTCAAACTTTTCCTAATCAAACTTCTCTCAAGAAATTCTTGCACTTGTCTATTCAATTCAGTCTTTTCATCAGGTGTCAACCTATGTGGTGCTTTATTAGGAAAACTAGCTCCAGGTATCAAATCCATACAATGACTTATACTTCTCATAGGTGGTAAACCATCAGGTACATTATCAAGAATGATGTCATGAAATTCATTCAGCAAAGGCTTAACCTCAGGTGCATGTTCTAACTCATCTTGTTTCTCAGTATTTCTTGGAATTAAAGCAAAGAAAACATTCTATTCTTTCATTTCTCTTGCAAACTTTTTACCATCAACCAAACATACTTTGACTGTGGTATAGTGAATTTCATCAAACTTCTCTATCAAAGGCAATAAAACTTGTTTCTTTTCATCCAACCAAATCGTATATTGATTCAATCTACCATCATGCAAATCTTTCCTATCATACTGCCAAGGTCTACCCAAAAGAATATGACAATAATCCATAGGCATAATATCACACAAGACTTCATCATGATAATTCCCAATTTTGAGCTTAAAAAGGCATTGTTCACTTACAAGTAGTTTATGCTCCTTCTGGATCCAAGCAATATGATAAGGCTTCAGATGTTTCAATCTCTGCAACTACAATTTGTTAACCAGCTCTTCGAATGCCAAATTATTAGAATTTCCACTATCAATGATTACCTTGCAACATTTATCGGCAATCTTACATCTGGTTCTGAATAAACTTTTCCTCAGAATAGGTTCCTCATCAGCTTCTTCATTCCACAAGATCCTTCTTAGCATCAGGTTCTCACCATGTTCAGGCTCATTAGACATTTCCTCAACTTCTTCACAACCCAAATTATTTTTTCCATTACCTCCAGTCTTCTTTCCATAGTACATTCAAAAGCTCTATGTCCTTCTTCACCACATTTGTAACAAGTACCTTTAAACCATGATTTCTCTTCTCTTTTCCCATTATTGTTATTCCTAGAGTAACCAGTATAGCTACCTCTAGAGTAGTTACCTCTTTTAGCATATTCATCTTTCCATCCTTTATCTTGTGCTACATTGTCAGATCTGCTACTTTCTCCATAAGATCTTCCTCTACTTCTCTAAAATCTGCCACCTCTTCCTCTTTGTCTTTTTTCATGTCTCTTTGTTAATCGATCTTCAGCCTTCAAAGCAAATTGATATGCTTCTTCCACACTATCTATCTTCACATAACTAATCTCATCTTGAATTGATGTCCTCAGGCCATTCAGATATCTAGCCACCTTCTCAACTTCATCATCCACATGTCTAGATCTGATATCCAATTTGTAAAATTCCTCAGTATATTCCTTCACACTCATGTCCTTTTGTCTCAAATTTTGCATTTTCCTCATCAGACTAACTTGGTAGTCAGCTGGAAGAAACTTCTTCTTCATCTTTCCAAGCATCTTCATCCATGTCTTGATCTTTTCTTTTCCTCTCTTCTGTCTCTCAGTTTGCAAATGATCCCACCAAAGAGATGCATGACCTTTCAACTTTGTGACTACTATCTTAACCTTCTTATTATCAGGAGTACCATCATTCTCAAAATATTTATCCATCTCAGAGATCCAATCCAAAAGTGTATTGGTCTCAAGTCTTCCATCATAGCAAGCAACTTCAACTGCAGGTCTAGAGTTAGCCTTAGGCAAAACTCTCAAAAGTCTTTCCTCATCTTGTTCAACTTTAGGTTTAGGTTTAGGTGTTGCTTCTTCTTCATCACTAACATCTTCAATATGTGCTCCTCTTCTCTAGGCTATCTCTACAACTTCAAGCCTAGTTGCAATCTGCCTCAACATATCCATGATAGCATTATCATTCCCTCTACCACAAACCATCTTGATAATCAGGTTCCAGAAATATCGTAACCTTCTACAAGTTATAGGTCAAATCTCATATCTTCAACCCTATAACCAATCCAATAAGGTTCTCCACAATCCAATCCACAAGAAAGAACTCGCTCAGATACCACTTAGCGCAGGGGCAGGGTAGATACAAGTAGAATTGACTCCACTTGAATAAAAAAACAAGCCCTGCTCTGAGTTACACAATGGAAGAAATATAATAAAACATGAAATCAGTGAAATCACAATGGATATGAGGCAATCAACTGGTAGTAACAACAGAGAATTATATTATTTCTTTCAACATGCCTGATTGTGAGGCCTTCCAAGTTTCGGCCTTATACAATGAGAATTATAAAATCAGAAGCTCAATTCGCATCCTATCTTTGTATCCAATGATGTATCTTTGTAATCCTTCCTAGATCTACCTCTTTATTCCCTACTACATCAATCTAGACTCCTTATATAGCCAGCTAAGCCACAAGTCGGCCAGTTAGGCATTTAATTACAATATAGGTCAAGTCTAGAAGATTTAAATCAAAACTAATGAAAGAGTGATCACCAATTGATGCTCCTTTGTATTTAGGTCCTCACATGACACAAGAAAATTCCTTTAACTACACAAGGCCCCATTTCATCACACGGAACCGTGCACGAAGAAACACTCCACGTTTTGCATGAAAACTGACAGAAAATAGGTCCCCAAGAAAAATGTGCATAGCATTTTACTCATAATGAATTAGGACTTGTACTCTTGGTAAATGATATTAATTTAGGTCCTCTTAAAGTCCTTAAGATTGAAAAGGCTGATTCTTTAAGGATCAACATCACCACTATGCACAATCAGCACCAAAACTGCAGGAAAATACGGCTCCGACGGCAAGGAAAACAGTTGTAACTTTGAAACAGTCCATCCAATATTTATGTGCTCATAGGAGAAGGTTCCAAAATAGGTCCTCAACTTCATGTAATCTTCACACAACATGAAACCATCAAATGCAAATATTATAATGCAAACAACAGAAAATAGGTATAGAAATCAAGAAATGTTTTTGGTTGATGCAAGATTGCTCAAAGACCCAAGATGCTCCTGCATCAATATACCATGGAAGCCAATTTCACACTACTTTAAACCAAGAAACAAGCTTCTTTTTTTGGTCCTATGTTGGAGGAGTAGTTAAAAAGACATTTCAATTTCAAGACATGAAATTTATTTGGAGCATTCAAGGCATTTTGGGTAATATCTACAACGATGTGAAATACTATTACTGGAACAATATGGATGTGATATCCTTGGTGCTTGCATGGGGATTGGAGTTAGGGTAGTACTTATTATTATCAGAAAGATAATGGAGGCCATAGTGGACAAAGAAAACCTACATGGACTAGATTATGCTTTGGAATGGGCGGTGTTGATTATTCATTTCAATGTGCACGAGGGAATGGAGAACCCAACTATAGAGGATGTGAAGAAGCTCATACATTTTTTGTGATGGCTATCAAGCTTCAATAGAGAGTAGAAATGAAATGTTTCTCATCTTGGCTAGGAGGAATTGAAGGTTTTTTCCATGGAGAAGGAAGAGGAAGCCTAGATGGATTTGATTCCATTGGGGAAAATAGGCAAGGTTCTAAGGTAGAAACTGTCATAAAGGAGGAGGGGTGAAAGAAATGGAAATCACGAGGGAGCCTAAGGTTACATGCTCATTTTCTCTAGCTTGTTGTGAATTGTTTTGTTTCATCATTTGTTTTGAAATTTTTTGTAGTGCTAGGTACCATCTGCCCATTGTGACTTGAATGGGCTTAAGTTGTTGTCATGTTTAAAGGTTAGAGTCTGTTGTTTGAGTGTCTTTTTGGCTACTAAGTGTTTTGAAATATAGGTGGCTGTAGTATTTTTTAGGTTGATCTCAATATATTAATATTGCAATGAACAATATGAATAGAGCATGTAAGTGAGGAAATGTGTCTAAATATTGACATTTTAAGAATGTAAGTATAGTAAAATTATGCATAGAACTTTGAAGTCTATAACTGAATGGGGGGTTTGGTAGGTCTTAGAATATCTTTTTGGCAATATCTCAAGACACAATTTTTTGGGTGACAGTGGCTTGGGATTTTAAGACTCAAAGCATGATGTAAAGATGTACTAATTATTATAATTAATAAAACATAAATTATTACCGATCCAAAAAAATTGGATCCGTAAAAATAATGCAATAGTTTGTGCAACATAAAGTCCTCACTAATTATTTTATTTAAAACAAAATGGAGTGAATGAGGATGGCCTAGTTTGGCAAATAATATTTACTTTGTCCTCCTATCCAAGGCAAGAATGAAAAACATGACTTATTCTAAGCATGGTAAATTTGATGTGGTTGTATGCACCCTTCCCCAAGTTCTGGTATGCTCGAATTCTTTCAATGTCAATGATATCTTGTTTTCCTTAGAGGTTGACTTTGGATATTTTTTAAATGTTCCATATTCTTATTGTTAGTTTTATTATTTTTTGTTGCAATTGTCAAAATATATATTTTAGTTTGCAACATTGCTATCATTTTCCCTATATAGTTCACCACATTGTGATGCCAAATTAGCAATTTTAGTGACTCACACCAATCTAGCATAAATAAAAAAAATGGACGTGTGTAGTTGTGGGAAACATATTTACTTTTTCCAACTATCGAAGGCTACAATGACAAATTTGACATATTGTTATCATGGTAAATGCAATGTGGTTGTATGCACATTTTCCTAAGTTCTGGTATAGTTGAAGGCTTTAGTTGTCCATGCTATGTTGTTTTTTGTAGAGGTTGAATTTGTATATTTTTAAATGTTCCATCTTATTGTTAGGTTTGTTACTTCTTGTTTAACCCCTTCAAAGTTTGTTGAGTTCCACTAAATACCATCAGTGTCCCAATATAGTTCACCATCTTATCATGCCAAATTACCAAATTCACTAACTAACACCAATCAAGCACAAATTCATAAATGGTTATGTGCCTAATTGTGCAAATAATATTTAATTTGTCCTCCTGTGTAGGGCAAGAATTAAAAACATGACTTATTGTTATCACGATAAGTGTGGCGTGGTTGTGTGCACCCTTCACCAAGTTTTTGTATGCTCAAATGGTGTAGATGTCAATGCTATCTTGTTTTCCTTAGAGGTTTTCTTTGGATATTTAAAAAAAAAATTGTATTCTTATTGTTAGTTTTATTATTTCTTATTGCACCCATCGAAAGGTAGATTTTAGTTTCCAACATTATCATCATTGTCCTCATATAGTTAAGTACATTGTGGTGCCAAATTAATGATTTCAGTGACTCACACCAATGTAGCACAAATGAATAAATGGTTGTGCATAGTTTCGGCAAAAATGTCCTACTACCCAAGGCCATAATAAAAAACATGTCTTATATTGTTATCATAGTAAATACGACATGGTTGTATGCACCATTTGCTAAGTTTTGGTATGGTTGAAGGCTTCAGTTGTCCATGCTATCTAGTTTTCTTTAGAGGTTGAATTTGGATATTTTTTAAATGTTCCATATTTCTTATTGTTATTTTTGTCACTTCTTGTTCGACCCCTTGAAAGGTTGATTTTAATTTCCACTAAATATCATCACTGTCCCAATATAGTTCACCACGTTGTCATACCAAATTACCAAATTCAGTGACTCACACCAATCAAGCACAAATTCATAAAGGGCTATGTGCCTAGTTGGGCAAATAATATTTACTTTGTCCTTCTATCCAAGACAAGAATGACAAACATGACTTATTGTAAGTACAATAAATGTGACGTGGTCGTATACACCCTTTGTCAAGTTTTGGTATGCTTGAATGCTTCGGATGTCGATGCTATCTTGTTCTCCTTAGAGGTTGACTTTGAATATTTTTTAAATGTTCCATATTCTTATTATTATAATTTATTGGTCCACCGATTAAAAGGTAGATTTTAGTTTACAAGATTATTGTCATTGTCTATGTATAGTTCAACACGTTGTGATGCAAAAATTTCAATGAATGAAACCAATCTAGCACATATAAAAAAAATGGTTAAGTGCCTATTTTCAAAAAAATATTTACTTTGTCCAACTACCCAAGGCTACAACAACAAACATGACTTTTTGATATCACTGTAAATACGATGTGCTAAGTTTTGGTATGTTTGAAGGCTTTGATTATCCATGCTATGTTATTTTCTTTAGAGGTTGAATTTGGGTTTTTTTTTAAAAAAATCATCTTCTTATTGTTAGGTTTGTTAATTCTTGTTTAGCCCCTCCAAAGGTTGATTTTAACTTCCATTAAATACCATCAGTGTCCCCATATAGTTCACCATATTATCATGCCAAACTACCAAATTCATTGACTGACACCAATCAAGCACAAATTCATAAATGGTTGTGTCTAGTCGCACAAATAATATTTAATTTTTTCCTCCTATCTAGGGCAAGCACGATAAAAATGACTTATTGTTATCATGGTAAATATGACGTAATTGTATACACCCTTCGCTAAGTTTTGGTATGGTTGAAGGCTTTGGTTGTCCATGCTATCTTATTTTTCTATAGAGGCTAAATTTGGATATTGTTTAACCATTCTATATTATTATTGTTAGTTTTATTATTTCTTGTACAACCCCTAGAGTGGTTAATTTCATTTTCCACTAAATACCTCAGTATCCCCATATTATTCACCACGTTGCAAAGCCAAATTACCAATTTTAGTGGGTCACAACAATCCAATAGAAAACCAAAAATGGTTAAGTGCATAATTTTGCAAATAATATTTACTTTTTCCTCCTACCCAAGGTAAGAACAAAAAACATGGCTTATTGTTATCAAGGTAAATATAATGTGGTTGTATGCACCCTTCCTTAGGTTTTGGTATGTGTGAATGGTTAGGTTGTCCATGCCATCTTGTTTTCTATAGATGATAAATTTGGATATTATTTAATTGTTCTATATTCTTATTATTAGTTTTATTATTTCTTGTACGACCCATGGAGAGGTAGATTTCAGTTTCTACTAAATAGCATCACTATCCCCAAATTATTCACCGCGTTGCAAATCCAGATTACCAATTTCAAGGAGTCACAATAATCCAACATAAAACCAAAATATGGTTAAGTGTGTAGTATCACAAATAATATTTACTTTGTCCTCCTATCCAAGGTAATAATGACAAACACGAATTACCATCATCAAGTTAAATATGTGGTTGTATGCACCCTTCCTTAGGTTTCGGTATGTGTGAACGGTTAGGTTGTCCATGCCATCGTGTTTTCTATATATGATAAATTTGGATATTATTTAATTGTTCTATATTCTTATTATTAGTTTTATTATTTCTTGTACGACCCATGGAGAGGTAGATTTCAGTTTCTACTAAATAGCATCACTATCCCCAAATTATTCACCGCGTTGCAAATCCAGATTACCAATTTCAAGGAGTCACAATAATCCAACATAAAACCAAAATATGGTTAAGTGTGTAGTATCACAGATAATATTTACTTTGTCCTCCTATCCAAGGTAATAACAACGAACATGAATTACCATCATCAAGTTAAATATGTGGTTGTATGCACCCTTCCTTAGGTTTCAGTATGTGTGAATGGTTAGGTTGTCCATGCCATCGTGTTTTCTATATATGATAAATTTGGATATTATTTAATTGTTCTATATTCTTATTATTAGTTTTATTATTTCTTGTACGGCCCATGGAGAGGTAGATTTCATTTTCTACTAAATAGCATCACTATCCCCAAATTATTCACCGCGTTGCAAATCCAGATTACCAATTTCAAGGAGTCACAATAATCCAACATAAAACCAAAATATGGTTAAGTGTGTAGTATCAAAAATAATATTTACTTTGTCCTCCTATCCAAGGTAATAACGACAAACACGAATTACCATCATCAAGTTAAATATGTGGTTGTATGCACCCTTCCTTAGGTTTCGGTATGTGTGAACGGTTAGGTTGTCCATGCCATCTTGTTTTCTATAGATGATAAATTTGGATATTATTTAATTGTTCTATATTCTTATTATTAGTTTTATTATTTCTTGTATGACCCATGGAGAGGTAGATTTCAGTTTCTACTAAATAGCATCACTATCCCCAAATTATTCACCGCGTTGCAAATCCAAATTACCAATTTCAAGGAGTCACAATAATCCAACATAAAACCAAAATATGGTTAAGTGTGTAGTATCACAAATAATATTTACTTTGTCCTCCTATCCAAGGTAATAACGACAAACACGAATTACCATCATCAAGTTAAATATGTGGTTGTATGCACCCTTCCTTAAGTTTTGGTTTGTGTGAAGGCTTTGATTGTCCATGCTATCTTGTTTTCATTAGGGGTTGAATTTGGATAATTTTTAATTATTTCATATTCTTATTGTTAGTTTTATTGCTTCTTGTTTGAGTTGTCAAAAGGTAAATATGTGGTTGTATGCACCCTTCCTTAAGTTTTGGTTTGTGTGAAGGCTTCGATTGTCCATGCTATCTTGTTTTCGTTAAGGATTGAGTTTGGATATTTTTTAATTGTTCCATATTCTTATTGTTAGTTTTATTACTTCTTGTTTGTCCTGCCAAAAGGTTGATTGTAGGTTGCACTAATATCGTCAGTATCAAATATTGGTCACAACATTGCAATGCCAAATTATTCATTCCAGTTCACTTACAACAATCTAGCAGTCAAACATGGTTAATTGTGTAGTACTGCAAATAATATAAGTGAACTTCTATTGGATAGTGGTGATAAATGTTTCTATTTATTCGCAGCATAGGCCCATCAAATATCACTCATATTAGACACCTTCATCATGCGCTAAAATATCTCATACAAAGCTACGCCAAAAGGACTTGCTATACAATGTTTCTTGATAAGTATCGTGTTATCCTGGTTTAGTTTGTAAGATATATTTGTTCCCTCTGGCCCAAGTGAAGAATGGTGCAAAATCAGTATATTGATTAAGAAAACTCTTATTCAACAAATTTGAATCTATTAGTGGTTGCACATAGCACAAACATGCATCCAATATGAGTTTAGTTGCATTCAACAGTACTAAAAGCTTTATTTTAGCTATCTACAAAGCACAAAACCGTCAGACAGAGTTCAGATAAAACAAACAAAAAATCACAATATTTGGGTGCATCAATCAACATTGGATACATATCAAATCCATTAGCATGTATTGGAAAGATATATTAACAATGCATTGAGCTTGTAAGGAATGCATAATGAATAATAAGAATCCAGATTGGATGCGTAAAAAATGCAAAATGTTGCAATACATAAACTCCAGGAAAATTGTTTTATTAAGAACACAATTGAGTGTAGAGGGATAATAGACAATCCCTATGTCAGGCCGCACAAGGTCATTGTTTAAACATACAAATATTTATAATTAAAAATATCATTCATAGTTAATTAAACTCTCTATCAACACAATTGAATTCATTTCATTGCATGTATTACATACTTCTAATATAAGTGAACCTCTATCTAAAACTAGGGTAAGTGCACAAAGATGGAGGACCAAAAAGGGGTATAAGATGCCACTTTTTTTTTTTCTGAAATCAGAAAATTTTCAACTTCAACCAGAAATTGAAGATAGTTAGACTCAAAATTTTAAGATGTGACAAGAAAAAGAGTTGTAATACTCTGAATCCAATTTCTAAACTACTAATTTATTTTGAAAATGGTGCAGATTAAGGCCCTCAAAAAGGAGGAGCACAAAAAGTGGTCATATTTTTTGTGAAAAAACATAACATAACATCTAGTGTGCTCCCCCTAAAATGGTAACTTTTAAAAAAAAAAATTTTAATCGCTCTAGTAAGAAGTTAGCTAACACCACATAGTTTATCCTGGATTTTTCTACTAATTTTTTGATGAATGTATAAATTTTTATGAATTTTCGAAGTGTACACGTCCTGAAAATGTGAAATTTATGCCTGCTCCCCCTAGAAATCATTGAAAACTAATCAAAAATCATTTTTTAAAGTGTGTATAATTGAGTCTAGTTTCTAATAAATTAACTTGTTGCAAAATTTGACGAACAAGTCAAAATCTATGTCCAAAATACTACATGTTGGTTTTTGACAAAAAATAGACATACATACAAAAGAAATTAGAGACGAAAAGCTTAACATAATTAGAATTCAAAATAAATTATATGGTTAGATAACTAACAAAGAGATCTACAATAGCATGTCGTTTGATTTTAACGTTATTGAACCATGAATAAACCTAAGGAGGAGCACACAAAAAAAAAGGTGTGAATTTTTTGAATGTCTGGTGGAAAACACGTCTCAGGCCTATTTGAATCTTCCAAGCCTTTAGGTTGGATCTCCAAGGAAAATCTAAGTCTTAGGCTTGGTGGATTCCAACGTATTAAAACGTGCGTACACGCTATTCAAATTTATGGCTTCAATAGCGCGTGTATGCTATGTAACATTCAGAAAATGCTTAAGGAAATGAGATAGAAAGAGTGAGAAGGTGGTGGGGGATGAGAGAGGAAGACAGATTAAGAAGGTGAGAAGGATAGGAGGAGAGGGAGAGAGAGAGAGAGAGAGAGTTTGTAATAAGTGACTGCAAATTGTTTGTATTAAAAAAGTGTAGGATTTTGTTACACCTTTGATAATCATATTATTGTGTCGAATACATTTCATAACCCTTACATAATTCAGAATCCTTGGGAATTCATAGAATATAGAAGATTGATTTCCATCTAGTCCATGCCTAGTGCACCTGTTGCCTAATGAGTCGTAGATGGTCCTAGGACCCCTTCCTTACCTTATCTCTCTCTATCTACCACTTTTGTGTTTCTTTCATAATGCACATGCGCTATAGAAGACTAAAATAAACTATCTTATATGTTATAGATCTCATGAAAGAAACCCACATTTTCTGTAAATTATCTTATTTCTGTGTTTTATTTGACAAATATTCACTTTTCATAGTGTTCAAGGTGACAAAGAAGCATATTCTATCAATTTGCACCACTTTTTTGTTTAAAAATTAACATCGAATTGTGAAAGTCAATCATTCTTCACCAAAATTTATCGACTGAGATAAATTTTTTTATTTTTTACATGTGAAATGTGAATAAAGAGTCTTTTGGTTTATAATTGGTATGATATAGACTTTTTCAATACATAATTTGATATAATTGTAATAAATTTATATTATAATTTGTCATACAGTAAGAGATTTATATTATAATTTGACTTATTGTAATAGATTTATATTATAATTTTAAAATTGTAATGAATTCATATGTAGAAATCATCATCATGTTGAGGAAATGAGCAAAGACTCTAACATTGGAAGAGCATACCATAGAAGAAGATTTTTCTTTGGATGAGGAACATGAAACATCAATACAAAGTAAGAGAGAATTGGAATTGGAAACAAAAAGACAATGAATGAGAAACTTGCGTGTAACAAGACAATTGAATTATGAAGATGTGGGCACATCATCTATGAATTCTCAAGTTGAAGAGACATCATCATCCAATGTTGGAGACACGCCATTATATCATGTTGAAAGCACACCCTTGTATCATGTTGAAGACACACCATTTTCTACATCCCAAGGTGTACGCACCCCCTTGTATCATGTTGAAGGCACACCATTGTCTACATCCCAAGTTGGAGGCACACAATTGTATCATGTTGAAGGCACACCATTATCTACATTCCAAGGTGTAGACACAACATCATGTCATGTTGAAGGCACTCAAAATGGTACGCAATTCACACATAATATTTTTGATGATCCTATAATTATTTATAGAAAGCTAAAATATTTAATTGATATTGATACTAACATTTTGCAAGCAATGTCTGACAAGATTCCCAAGCATACTTGTCAAAGAAATATTAATCGTATTTGGAGATCATTTTTTGATAATTTAAACATGACAAGAATATGTGAACTATTTGTTGAAATGATGAAAAATGTGAAATTTAGGCCCATCATGAAGATTCTTGGGCTAAGAACGATGGATGAGTCAAGTGAAAAATCTATTATAAAGAATCTAATGACTGCATATGAGAGTGTGGGTTCTACATCACGCATGAAAGATAGTAATGTCACACAATGTGTACTTACATCAAAAATAGTAAGCACTCAAATGAAGAAATCTCGACTCATTAGAATGACGAGAAAAGCATTAAAAATAAGTAGAAAGTCTCTAATGAGAGCCCTAGGAAGGCATCAAAGAGTGGAAGATCAAAATAGCAATAAGTTATGGGCATTTTCCGGTAGATTACCGTGAAAAGATAAAGCAAGTGTTGAAGCTTTGAAATCTTTGATTGAAGAATTTTGGAAGAATAACACACGGGTATCTCCTAATCAAAGAGACGTTGTAAGAAGGAGGATTGGTAGTCAAATTTTTGTTCCACATCCAAAATATTTTTTGGATTCAACTTAGACACAATTCTTTGCAAAATTTATACATATGTATCCTCAAATTAAAATTAGTCAGAGATATTTTGAAATGGGTAAACCTTTTTATATGAAGATAAATCACACATGCACAACTTATTTTTGTAGGGTACATATTGAATTTTCTAACCATTTTTCAATGTTTATAAGAATATATGTGTAGCTTTGCACTCTAACAATGTTTTGCAAGATTGTAACATAAATGTCCCACCTAGATCTTCAAGGGAATTAATATCTACCATTTTATGTAAAAGAGTAGATGGTCAAAAATTTTACAAGCTCTCATGCTTGAATGGTACATGCATAGATTGCAGAGGTCTGTGACATTTGCTAATTTGTCAACATAAAGAAAGTAAACATGCAATCGGTAATGAAATAGTAAAATTTAAAAAATATAAGACCGTGACATACAATCTAAAAGATGGAAAAGAGGCTAAAAGATATGATTTAGTAATTGAAAATATTCTAGTGTATCAGTTCATGAAATTTTTTTGTAAAAAAATTATTTATTAGTATGCAAGGCATACACATAGAACGCAATGGTTGGATATGCAATTCAAGTTGTGCAAGGACACATTCCCACTTGATACCATTGTTTCAGTTGTGCAATTTGTAGAGTACTACACTACAAAAATAGAATGAGGTGCAAGCAAAGTATTACAGCTTTCAACAGGTTGCTATATTTGTTCATATAGCATTCATGCATTCACTTGACAGTATAGAGGAGAATAGGAGGATATTGAGGGGGTATCATTTTTATATCAGCGATGATCGCTCACATTCTATAGAGTTTGTACACGGTTTCTTTCAACTATTTTATGGTGATTTGGCTAACAAGGGCATATCATATCATCGACATATCATATGTTCAGATAATTGTGCATCACAATTCAAGAATTCTCATATTTTTTTATTGGTTGTGTAAGATTCATAAGATTACTAGAATTCAATATATGTGAAATTTCACAAAGGCCGGTCATTGAAAGGGAGAGCACGATGGTGCAGGTGCATGTATTAAAAGAGCCTTAGCACATGAAGAATTAAAGTACAAAGAGCAAGCAACATTGTCATATGTGAGATGTATTGTCAAGTGGTGTAATGCTATAATGGGTCCAGGTAATGAATGTTAGTCTACAGTTCATAGATTTTTTTGGTTGATGGATGAAACTAACATTGCACCATATGAGGATTTTTGTACACTGATAGGATCGAGTGAGCTACACTCTTTTAGAATTTGAAATGCAGGTTCATGGAGTATCCACACATGACATATGGTGTTCTTTTGTTCATCATGTGTAGATGAATATTGGGATGGGTGCGAGTCAAAGGAATGGGTTGATGAATGGTATACATGTATTTTGAGCCCACTTGACTCCTATCATCCCATGAATCACTACAAATGACAGAAATGGAATCATCCATTGACTTTGATCACTTATTTGATCTAGTACAACTAGGTAAATTGTCCACATACAAATAATCTCAAATTTAGTACTTTATCATAAATATTCAATAAACTAATGTCTTCATTATGTTTATATCATTGCAGGCCATGTTTTTTTTGTTATTGCAACTGAAGACAATGAAGAAGGGACATATTATTATTTGCGTCATTGTGTTGAGGAAAAAAAAAAATTGGATCACTCGGTTATCGATGGTGAAGAACTAGAATACCCTATAGGAGCAGTGGTTGTAACCAATATATGGCTTATGCGGTATGCTATGAAGAACCCTAGGTTGTGGTTGCTTGAGAATTGGGAGACACACATAAAGATTCCTCATTATTCAAATGTCATCGTTGCATCAAATGTCCACTTGATCAGATATGGGGGAAGATCACATAATAAAACTCTTTGGAAGGTTTGTGAGTCAGACCACGAGGCAATATTTGAGACAATAAAGGGTAGGGCAGATCCAATTGGTTCATTGGACTAAATGGAGATACAAAATATTGTAATGTCAAATCTATTTGAATACATGTGCATATAACATGTATATTTATATAGCATTGTAAATTGGGTGGACTGTAAATTGCTCATGCATTACCCCGTATGTATAATGGGAAGTTTGTAAGATTTAATGACAACATTTGTCTTCTATTTTTTGGGGCAATACCAGAGGTTTTCTCTTCTTATCTCTTTCTTCCTCATGCTACTAATGAGCTCAGTTGTAAAATTATTTCTCATTATTAATAAAAAAAACTTTATGATGTTATGTCAATGACTTGCAGGCACATAATACTTGGAAGGCCATGGAAGCACCTTAGGAGGACTATTCATGATGGTTTCACAAATAAATATATAGTGCACAAATATGGAAACAAGTACAATGTCAAAATTCTACCGCGTTGCTCAGTTAAAATGAACAACATTGCATATCTTTCAAATCATCTATCGTAGCATCTAATTGTCTATGCCAACAGCTCTGATTGGCTGATTTAACACTAGTGACAACCTCATTTGGCACAGAGACTCACCCGAACACTGCCAACCACTCTGGGCTGAAGTGTCCCTCAAGGTGCATTCAACATGAAATTGACAATCTTTACGGGGTCATATCTCGGAGCTTGTGTAGGGTTTCATCAAACCATCAAGTGCTATAGGACCATGTTGCCAAGGTCTACAATAACCTACCTCAGTTTTCAAGGATTCAAATTTATTTATATTTAGAAACACAATCTCTGTTGATGTGAAAAGTCAAAGTGTTCCTTAGTTGAAATGAGCAACATTGCATATATTTCAAACCGTCAGTCATAGTATCAAATCATTTGTGCCAATAGCTTTGATTTGTCAGGTAAACACTAGTGGAAACCTCATTTGGCATAGAGACTCTCTCAAACTCTGTCAACCACTCCAGACTGAAGTGTCCCTCAAGGTGCACTTAACATGAAATTGGAGGTCTTTACAGGGTCATATCTCAAAGCTCGTGTGAGGTACCGTTGAACTGCTAGGTGCTACAAGACCATGTTGCCGAGGCCTACAATAACCTATCTCAGTTTTCAGGGATTCAAATTTGTTTATATTTGAAAACACATTCTTTGTTGATGTCAAAACTCAAAGTGTTCCTCATTTAAAATGAGAAATATTATGTATATTTCAAACCATCGGTCGTAGCATCAAACCGTCTATGCCAATAGCTCCAATTGGCCAAGTAAACACTAGTGAAAACTTTTTTTGGCACAAAGACTCGCTTCAACACTGTCGACCACTCTAGGCTGAAGTGTCCCTCAAGGTGCACTCAACATGAAATTGACAATCTTTATAGGGTCATATCTTGGAGCTCGTGTGAGATATCATCAAACTATTAGATGCTATAGGACCATGTTGTCGAGGCCTACAATAACCTATCTCATTTTTTTAGGGATTCAAATTCATTTATATTTGGAAATACATTCTTGGTTGATGTCAAAACTCAAAGTGTTCCTCAATTGAAATGAGAAACATTGTGTATCTATCAAACCATTGGTCATAGCATCAAACCATCTATGCCAACAGCTCTCATTAGTTGGGTAAATGCTAGTGGCAACCTCATTTGGCAGAGAGACTCACTCAAACACTGTTGACCACTCCAGGCCAAAGTGTCCCTCAAGGTGCACTCAACATGAAATTGGTAATCTTTATGGGTCATATCTCAAAGATCATGTGAGATACCATCAAACTGTTAGGTGCTACAAGACCATGTTTCCAAGGCCTACAATAACCTATCTCATTTTTCAAGGATTCAAATTTGTTTATATTTGGCAACACATTCTTGGTTGATGTCAAAACTCAAAGTGTTCCTTAGTTGAAATGAGAAACATTGTGTATCTTAAAAAATCATTGGTTGTAGCATCGAACCATTTATGTCAATAGCTCTGATTGGTCAGGTAAATGCTAGTGACAACCTCATTTGGTGCAGAGACTCTTTTGAACAGTGCCAACCTCTCCGGGCTGAAGTGTTCCTCAAGGTGTACTCAACATGAAATCAAAAATCTTTACGAGGTCATATCTCAGAGCTCATGCAAGGTACCATTGAATGGTCAGGTGCTATAAGACCATGTTGTCGAGGTCTATAATAACCTATCTCAGTTTTTAGGGATTCAAATTTTTTTATATTTGACAACACATTCTCGATTGATGTCAAAACTCAAAGTGTTCCTCAGTTGAAATGAGCAAGATTATGTATCTTTCAAACCATTAGTCGTAGCATCAAACCATCTATGCCAACAACTCTGATTGGTCGGGTAAATGCTAGTGGAAACCTCATTTGGCCCACAAACTCACTTGAACGTTGTTGACCACTCTGGGCCAAAGTGTCCCTCAAGGTCCCTTCAGCATGAAATTGACGATCTTTATGAGGTCATATCTCAAAACTCGTGTGAGCTACCATCAAACCATCAGGTGCTATAGGATCATGTTGTTGAGGCATACAATAACCTATCTCAGTTTTCAAATATTCAAATTTATTTAAATTTGACAACACAATCTCGGTTGATGTCAAAACTTAAAGTATTCCTTAGTTGAAATGAGAAACATTGCATATCTTTCAAACCATTGGTTATAGCATTGAACCGTTTGTGCCAAAAACTCTGATTGGCCGAGTAAACACTAGAGGAAACCTTGTTTGGCACACAGACTCACTTAAATGTTGCTGACCACTCTGGATCGAAGTGTCCCTCAAGGTGCACTCAACATGAAATCAATGATCTTTATGGGGTCATATCTCAGAGCTCATATGACGTATCATCAAACCATCAGGTGATACAGGACTGTGTTGCTGAGGCCTACAATAACCTATCTTGGTTTTCAGGGGTTCAAATTTATTTATATTTGGCAACATAATCTTGGTAGATGTAAAACTCAAAGTGTTCCTCAGTTGAAATGAGCAACATTGTGTATCTTTCAAACCATTAGTCATAGCATCAAACCATTTGCACCATCATTTTGAAGCACTTTAGATTCAGCTACTAACCCTTTTGAGTGCATTCTATGTGATTGACCTCTAGTAGTAGTGGGTTTGTGCATTGAACAGAGGATGAATTAGGTGGATCCATCTACTTTCTATGGTTACTATGGTTGTGGGATGGATCCAACACTTGTATATTATGTAATGTGCCCTTATTATGCAAGATTTTAATAAATATGCAAGGTAATTACCAAATTGTGCAAGTTGACATGGTGAAAGGTGCATGAAGTAATGGCCATGGGTGTAGCAAAAGGAGTTTGGGCTGAATGAGAGGGTGTTTTTCTTTTGGAACATGTTAGGACATGTTGAGGACATGGTGTAGGATCAAAGACTGGATACCTGAAGAGAATTTTAAGCCATTTGTGATAAATTCCTAGTTATAGGCTTGATTTGGTGAGGGTTTGTGATTTGGGGTATCTATAGAGGGTCCATGGCCTAAATGATTTCAAAATCTTTGGTTTTAGTTCATTTAAAGAGATTTTAGTTGTGCATGTGAAATTGTACCGACTTGTAGACACAACACTTCAGTAAAATATTATTGGTTAACAAATCAAAAAATCTGCAATAAAGATAAATATCATTAACTAGGTGATTTACTACCTTCTAGTAGATGTGAGTTTGTTATTCTCAGATATAACCAAGATTAGTGATGATGCAACACCTAAATGAAGGATTTAAATGATGAAAGCTATGAAAAATGGATGCAAATTTAAGCTATGTTTTTTAATTTTCTATGCAATATGGATGAAAAATAATGTAGAATGATGTAAAACTAGATGTAATATGGATTGAAATCTAAACTAGCAATGAAATGAATACTATGAAAATGAAGAAAAAAATGTTACCAAGAATCTCAAAAGTTGCATCAATGGAGTGGAGAAGGGAGGAACATTTTCGGAAGGAGCCTCGGCTCCAACGGCTACCTGCTAATTCTTATAAAGGGAGATAGGGTAACAATGACCATTGGCACTTCAAACTGCATGGTGGCCTCTCTTATAGATCACAACAAGGTGTTTTGTGTCCCTTCAATAGTCATTTTCAACAAGGGTTTCAGTCCAACTCTTCCTTTCGACATCCTAGGGCTAATGTCTCACGAAATAGAGGAACACAAAACTTAGGCTGGAATGGAAGGAGAGGGGAGAAAATGGCACCCAGGCATGCGCAAAACCTGAACTATGTGCATTTTGGTAAAAGCTTTGATTTCAGGCAGATTGCAGGGAAGTTTTACAAACTGAAGCATCCCAGCCCATCAAAGGTTGCGACGACTTCTACGTCTCCTTCAAACACTCCTCCAGATAAGATAAGGTATGAGATCTCTACTACTATTAGAGTGTTGGACTCTCATTGGAAAGAAGCATCCTCAACTCTGAAGGAGAGATCTTTTTTCTTTAAATGGCTTGGCCCCTGGCCATTTGTTTGCACAATAAGGCATTGGTGCAAGGATGTTTTGGGGGAAGGTTGTAAACTTAAAACCCTATCTAATGGTTTCTATATGGGTTTGTGTGCTTCAAAGGATGATAAATATTGGATCTTAAACAATGGCCCTTATCTCATTAAAGGGTAGGGGATCTACTTGAAGGATTGGGAAGAAAACTTTGACCCTAAAAAGGAAAGTTTAAAAGAATTTTCGGTCTGGCTCAGTTTACACAACCTACCATTGGAATACTGGGGAGAAGAAATGCTCAGACATATTAGAAGCAGCATTGGAACTTTTATTAAATTTTAGGAAGTAATTTGTGATAAAGATTCCTTGATCCATCCCCAAATCTTGATTAGTCTGTAGGCAAACAATCCCATCCTTGATACTGTTACCCTTGGAACGGACATTGGTTTTTGGGTTCAGAAGATCACAAAATGGTAGGGTAAGGATCCTACTTCTTCTCTTGAAGAAAACATTTTTGTAAGGAAAGATAAAGGGAAGGCTCAAGAGTCAATGCTAGATGAACTCGAAAGAAGGTCTCTAGAATAGGAGATGGTTAAGCTGGACCTTGCAAATCAATTCATCTCCAGGAGCCCTTCCTTTGCTTTGCAATGCAGCCATGATTTTAAAGGTGTCATTGACTCTTCCTTTGTTGAAGATTTTATGCCCTCTGGGGAGGCATCTAATAATCCCTCAACACAGGTGGTGAAGGAAACACCCTTTTCTCATTTCTCAAAGGCTCCTGAAGTGGCTTAGTGCCCCCCTCCTCCTAAGTTTGATGCGTCTTTATGTCAGGCAGATCTATTCCCTCCTATGCAACCCTCTAAAGTGGCTGATAGCTATGGCCCTCTTAATGTTCCAGATTCCTTTAAAATTATCAGTAGGTTCTTTTTCCCTGGTTTGGAAAAGGTTCCAGATGATGCGAGTGAACAGGATAAACAAGAGGATGTTTTTAAGGATATAGAGATCCCTCCCATAAGGAATCTGAGTAATTCCTTTGAGGATGAAAAGGATTGTGATGGTGCTTCTGAGGATTGGGACTCTGAATTTGATGGCCCTGATGCAGGGATTGACCCGAATGACCTTGGCATGTATGAGAAGGTCAACTCTTTTGAACAAAGGAGGTCAGGACATCCTACTTCATCCTTGAAAAATCCTAGAATCGGGGAAAAACAAAGAAGAGGGGTGAAATCTATTCGGATGAGGTTGGAGATTGTAGGAAATGTTGTCGACCAAACCAAACTTTTGAGATAGGGAAAAGGCTATGCCTTTTCTCGGGAGCCATGAAAACCTTATCATGGAATGTCAGGGGCTGCAATGCCCTTGAAAATCTTCATTTGATCAAAATATGTCTTGATCAAATGAAACTTGATCTTGTACTGTTACAAGAAACAAAGATCAAAGATGATGCTAGTGACTTTTTCAAAGTTAAGTTTAGAAGATGGAATTGTGAACTTGGTTTTTCTCAAGGGGCGTCGGGTAGACTTGGTGTTCTATGGAATCCAGGGTCCCTCGATGTGACTGTGCTACAGGCTGATCAATACTGGCAATGGTTAAGAGTGTTTGTGAAACTCCTTCACTATCACACTTATGTTTTTAATATGTATCGACCCAATTGTAGATCTCAAAAGCATTTGCTTTGGAACTCATTGGTGAGTGTCCTAGAAAACTTGGATGATGATTTTGTTGTACTAGGTGGAGATTTTAATGCAATTCTCTCCCCTGAGGAAAAGAAAGGTGGTAAAGGGTGGAACAGTGTTAGTCAAAAGGATTTTTCTACCTTTGTGACTTCCTACAGCCTTATAGAGATCCCCTTTAAAAAAGGTGATGTCACATGGACTAACAGGTGTGCAGGCTTCCTTAACATTGTTGAAAAGCTTGACCATTTCTTTGTTGGTTGTAACTGGGCTGTTGTTTTGTGGACATGTGATGCTGAAATTATCCCTTTTCAAGGTTCAGATCACTTCCCAATCACCTTGAGGATACAACATGAGGAGACCCCAGATAGATGCCCTTTCAAATTTGAATCGATGTGGTTTACTGCCCATGGTTTTTGTGACCTGATCAATGGCTGGTTGTCTCTTGCCCTGAAAAGATCAGGTAATAAAGCTTTTTTATTTGTCAAGAAACTTCAATTTGTTAAAGAGTAGTTAAAAGTTTGGAATAGGCTGCATTTTAAAGATATTTTTGTTGAAAAACTCAAAGTAGGGATAAACTAAATTCCCTAAGCATGCATATTATTGAGAATGGTCTTTCAGAGGCTGATTTCATGGAAGAGAAGTGTTTACAATCACAATTGGAAGGTTGGTTGAAAAAAGAGGAGATTTTTTGGCGGCAGAAGTCTAGAGACATGGTTGAAGGAGGGGGACCAAAACACTAAGTTCTTCCACAATTCCCTAAAAGAGCGTCGAACTCACAATAAAAATTTTAGTATTCAGAGTGGTTATGGGGATGTACTAAGAGATAGAGAGGAGATCAATGATGAAGTTGTTTCTTTCTTTTCTAAAAAGAAACACGTGTTGGGGAACCATAAACCTTTATTTGAGGAAGTTCTTGATGTCATTCCATGTGTGGTTTCTGATATGCAGAATAGGGACCTTACTAAACCTATTTTTATGGAGGAAGTCAAAGCTGCCCTTTTTGGTCTAGGAAGGGATTAGGCCCCAGGCCCTGATGTTTTTCCAGCTATTTTCTTTCACAAGTTTTAGAATCTTATTGGGAAGGATCTTTGGGAGCTTGTGGAGGAGTCTCATTGTGGTGGTTTTATTCTTAAAGATCTCAACAATACTTTTATTGCTCTTGTTCTGAAAAGAGACACTCAGTCTTCTTTTGAGGACTTCTAGCCATTTGCCTTATGTAACATTGTCTACAAGGTCATCACCAAAGTGATAGCCAATAGGCTCAAACAGGTTCTCAACACTATGATCTCTACAACTCAAAGTGATTTCTCCCCTGGGTGCTCTATTTTTGAGGGAGTGGTGATTGCCCATGAAGAAATCCACTCCATTTGTGCAGTGAAAAGCAAGAAAATGATGGTCAAGCTAGATATTAAACAAGCCTATGATGAGGTGGAAAGAAGCTTTTTATTGGCAGTTTTGAGCAGATTTGGGTTTGAAGAAAGTTGGATATGTTGGGTTCGTAGTTGTATTACCACTCCAAGGTTCTTTGTGCCTGTCAATGGAATCCCTCAAGGTTTTTTTGAAAAGGAAAAAGGGATCCGACAAGGGGATCCACTATCTCCCTTTCTTTTTATTATTATGGCAGAGGTTCTTGGTAGATTGATTTCTCGTAAACAGTAGGATGGTGTTTGAAAGGGCATCCTATAGTACCTCACCCCTAGTCTGATTTTATAAATGCTATGATTATTTTAGCAAGATAGATTATATGTTAGGAAATTATTGATGTATATGATTTTACTGACCCCATACTGGCATGTGTATGGTTGATGTGATTGTTTTAACATTTATGTTTGACGTGCTTGATGTGGTTGAGGGAAGGAGTCGTAGTTACTTGCTTGCGAGATCCACATGATCGGCTAATCCCCGCCATTTTTTGTTATATATTTATCTATGTTTGTACATGCAGGTGTTGTATGTAGGTTCACAAGTACCGGGCATCATCTTCCCTGAATTGTCAGGATGAACGTGCCCTATCGCAATATCTCAAATGGTAAGAGAGGGGAGATAACACGGATCCAAAACCCTATCCTAAGCCTAATTATCCTAAGTGTTGGATAAGTATCTATTGACTACCCTATCCAAATTTGTCGGGTGACAAAGTTCGTGGATCCCTTCTTTGAGTTTGTATGTTTATTTGATGATATTGAATTATTGTTGTTTGAGTATGTGATTTTCTATAGTTATGGAAATTAATATTTTATTTGGAAAATAATATCAAATTTATTTCCTATGTTTTTGTATGATTATTAATTAATTAAAAATCAAATATTAGGATATTTGGTTTTAATTAATTAATTATGTGAAAATAGGATTATTATTGTTCATTAGATATTAAATTGTTAAATTGCATGTTTTAATGATGTTAGGAATATTAAATTATTTAATAATAGATTTTTATTATTAACATGTGCTTTATTGAGTTTGAATGTGATTTGTTTGAAAAAGGAGTCAACTTGTCTTTAGGAGACTAAGTTGAGTTGTGCACAATTAAATATATTTTTAATTATTAATTAGTATTTTCTTTCAACTCAAGAATGTGAGTTTGATTAGGAGTTGATTTGTGAGTCATTTAGGGATTGCATGAATGGTGGAGTTGAATCCCTAATAGGGGGGATTAGCATTCATTTGCTTTCAATCAGGTTGTTGAAGAATTTGGGAGAGAGTTTTTGGAAATTTTTGGAGATTTCTTTGTGTTCTTGAGTTTTTGTGTGTGTGCTTGAGCTTCTGGGTGAGGATTGTTTTTATTTGGATTTGGGATTTGCATGCACTGTGATTCAGATTTGCAGGATTGAGCTTTTCTGTTGTCAAGATTTGGGAGTTCCAGCATTCTACAGGCATTCTAATTCAGTTTCTAGCATTGGAATTGAGGTAGGGGTTTGAAGGAATTTTCCTATGATTTTATTTGTAGAACTTTCAGTAATTTTCTATGTTTGATTTGGTTTATAGTTTTAGATCTGTGTCTATTTATGCTTTTAATTTGAGGTTTAGTAAACTCATAGATTTTTTATTTCGTATTTTTATGTATACTTGGCATAGTAGGGTTATGCTGTCAAAATTTAGAGAGAAAATACATCGTAGAACTCCTAGAAAATAAAAAATTAATCTTGATATAGTTAGTACTATAGTGTGGCTAAATTAAATAAATGGGTTGTCAAAAATCCAATTTGGCTTGAAAAATTACATTCTGGAAAAGAAAATCATCCTCTGTTAGAAAAGGATAGTAAAAAATATATTACCATAGTAAATTAGTTGTTTGTAAATGAAAGGAAAATTACACTATCAAATGGAAGATATGATTGCAAATAATAGAGAATAAAACAAAAACAAAAAAACAAAAAAAACTACCTTGTGTTTTAGCAAAAAAATTATACTTTTTCCTTTTCTGGAAAAAAATGCCACAGTCAGTATATGCCATTTTCAGAAATGTAATTTCTATTAAAATATTGGGGCTTTTGTAAAAAAATTGCTTTGTATTTTATTGATTAAAAATTTAGCATATTAAAAAAAAGGTATATGTTTATGCTATTGAAAAAGTTTTAAAAAATATATATATAATATAAAAAAATTAGAAAAGTTTTAAAAAAAAATTATTTATAAAGGTGAAGGGAGGCAGGGGCCACCACCTTCCCCTACCTCCCTCGGCGGTCGTGCGTGGCAGGCCAGGCCTGTCAACGATACTCGAGGGTACCGCATGGCAGGTGCTGACCTGCCAGGCCTGTCGTTGGTACCTTAGGTACCGTGCGGCAAGGGGGGTGTGGGGACCAACCCCGCACACCCCCCCCCCCCAAACGCACTTATATTATATTGTATTTTATTTTATGTTTTTCTTTTTTTTAAAAATTATTTTATAATATGTTTTAATTAAACTTTGTTACTTCGTTTAGTTATTAATTAATAAATTAATTTAGTTTAATTAATTATGTTTTAATTTATTTATAAATTGGTTTTATTTATAATTCATGGATGTGTATTATATTTAATTCAAAGTTTAATTATTTTGTGATTAAATTTGAGTTTGTAAATTATTTTATTTTGTAAGGTATTCTAGAATACCTTGGCTCATATAATCATTTTGTTTTTATTTTAGTTAAAAAGAATAGATCATTGATTTAGTTATTTGAATTGAAAATTTATAATTTAGATTTAATATAAATCTAATATGAGGTTAGAACTATATGATTTAGTTTGTATGTAATAAACTTTTAGTGATCTTGGTCGATAGTTGGTTTGTTTCGATAGGACTTAGCATATAGTTTCATATGATTATATTTCTATAATATTTGAATTATAATTTTAGAATTTGATCAAATCAGACCTAATGTGTTACTACTCAAATGTTACGTATGTACATACATGCCTAGGATATTGGGAATACATATATTTTGCGTATTGTAATATATCTAACCGTGAATCATATTGGCAAATGAACTTAACAAGTGTTTAGTTTTATGCTGAAATTGGGTCTTTTTGTCTGTTAAGTTCATTAGACGTCATTGGGGAATAATCTTTGCTTATGTCAATGTTGTAATGTTTATGTTCAAAATTATTCTAGTAGGTTTATTTGTTCTCATGCCTAGATTCAATTACGCTAAATGAAATTTAAATGCTTTAGGTCTTTTTCAATTCTTCATGATGTGAGTGTTGTATTCTTTGTGTCTGATGTGCCTTCTTGTGCTATTTTGGGTTATCAAGTACTAGAGGACCATTAGGGAACACAGAGGTCAGGGTATGTGTCAAATGTTGTAAATTTGGCTGAGTTGATTACATAGATGTTGTCATTATGGAAACATATGATCCACATGAAGATCGCATAGGTCAAAGAGCAAGTATGACAGAGCGCATTGCAAATTTGTCTAAGTGTGAGACAATGTTTTACCAGTGAACCTGGACACAGTTTTTGTTTGCGACATTGACTGGAGTAAGTTCAGTGCTTGCGCACTTGAACATAGACTCTATGATGTCTATTGATCACCCATCTCAGAGTGCAAGTCAGTACGGCATGTATGGAATTAGTTATGACAGTTTTACCGAAGACAGTATGAAGCCGATATGACAGAATATGAAGACAGAACTAGTAAAAAGTTAAGGGATTATTTTGTTTATCAAAATAATGACTTAACAATATAAAGGGACGACATCCTAGATGTTAACTCTTGGATAAAGCTATTGGTATAAATGTAAATGTAATTGTAATTGTAATTGCAGCAGCAGTAAGTAGTATTATTGAAAGAAAGACAAGTGATATGATGTGAAGTATATGAAGCATATGTAATAGCGATAGTGAAAGAGCAGCGAAGTGATATTGATGTAAGCAGTATAAGGTTATGTACCTTAACCTATTTTTAAATCACTGTATATTGTACATTACTTGTTTGGGGAGTGGGCTCATCTAGTAATCACATTTTGTACTACAACTCCTAACAGGGTTGAGGCTTCTAACAAGGCCTATAGTCCCTTAATCAAGACTGATACACTATATGCTTATAATAGACTCCTAACAGGGTCAACATCCTTAATAGGATACTTTTGATTAGTGGATCTTTGTGGGTACCATCCCCACCGGGGTTTTCCCTTGGCTAGGGTTTCCTCGAGAATAAATAATGTGTTATGAGTTCTTTATTGTTATGCATGTTGTTTAGCTTCTTATGTTATGCATGTATAAAGATAATCTATTATATCCATAATTGGGAAAAAGATAAAGTTTGTAGAATACTAATTCACCTCCTCCTCTCAGTATTCCCTATTTCTAACAATTGGTATCAGAGCTTAGTTACTCAGAAAAGAATCATTCAAGAAAAGTCTAGCAGCTTGAGTAAGATCTCTATGGATATGGATCAACTACAGAAGAATCTTGAAGAATCTCTTGAACAAATTGACTTGCTTACTATTGAAAAAGATACTTTGAAAAGAAAGTATGATGATGCAAAGAACCTCATTAAGAAACTGAAGAACAAATTGGAAGATTTGAGATCTGAAAAGGAATCTGAAGTTCTTATTGAAGATTGTGATGACAATTTGGAAAAGGCAAATGAGATCCTTAAGCATGAACTGAAGATAGAAAATTTGAAGCTTAGTTTGAAAGATGGAAATGGAAAAAATGAAGTGAATCTGAAATCTAAGAATGAAAGTCTAAAGACTGAAAATGAAGGACTGAAATCTAAACTTTCTAAAGTAACATCTAAACTTGAGAAAGTCAATTTGTAGTATGATGAACTTGAGAAATACAATAAGATTGTGAAAGGTGAACTGACTCAATCCAAACAACAACTTGAAAGGCTATATTTAACTAGTGAGAAGATTGATGAACAAATATCTTATCAGAAATCATTCTATGATAAGACTGGTCTTGGATTCAACACTTTCAAAGCAAATGATGAAGGCAAGGAACCAAATCTAAAGATATCTGAAACCATAGATGAGAAGAAGCATGATGAGATCAACAAATCTGAAGATACACCTAAAGAAGAAGAATCACCAAAGCAAGAGGAATCACCCAAAGGTATGCAAAGATAATTCAAAGGTAGATATTTTTCTTGTAATACTATTGGTCATATGAAGAGAGATTGCACAAGTAAACAATTTAAACCTCTTAATGGTTATTGTTACAATTGTCATGGTTTTGGACATAGAGCTATTGATTGTAGGAAACCTAAATTTATTGAGAATAATGTTGGTAGTAGAATGTTTAGAAATACTAACAATGTAGATAAGAAACCTACTGAAGATATGAACAGAAGAAGTGGAGTAGTATGTTATAGATGCAACAAGGTTGGACACATTACTAGAAACTGTAGATCACAAATCAATCAACCTGGACCAAGATATGGAAACAGTGGAAATTTTTGTCAGATATGCAACAAGATTGGACATGCAGCAAGGTTTTGCAAAATGAACAATAGAGTTTTGCATCCTAATCCTAACCCCAGGAATCATGCAAGAAGAAATGAAGATGCTAGTAACAGTCATAAAGGATGTTGTAGTAATTCAAATGAAGTAAAGTTTACCAAAAGCATAGATCAAGGAAACATATTCAACATTGAAGGTAATGAGGAAGGTGAAGTATTGAAAGGTAAGAATGAATCTTTACCTGACCTATCTCAAAGTACTTAATTTATGTAAATTGCAGTAGAATAGGAACTTAGATTTAGTGTAGAAGTAGATATATGATGAACTAATTCTTGTGCAGTTAATACAAGGTAGTTTATGATGTTCTAATGCTATGGTTAAGAGTGCAAAGAAAAATATTATGTTTTGCGAGATCGCAAGAAGTTTTA
This sequence comes from Chamaecyparis obtusa, assembly GCA_027943335.1. Lineage (NCBI taxonomy): Eukaryota > Viridiplantae > Streptophyta > Pinopsida > Cupressales > Cupressaceae > Chamaecyparis > Chamaecyparis obtusa. The sequence goes on along the minus strand of BSBK01007290.1, from coordinate 160,213 downwards.
AGTTTTGCAGGTTAGCAGAGACAGCTTTTTGGAAAGAAGCGGCAAAAGAATTGAATGCGATGTCAGATCTAAGTGAGATTGAATTAATAAAAGGTTATGATCGGTATTATTTGATCATCAAAGTGAATTCAAGTGTCAAGGAGATCAGAAAGCAGTGATTGAAAGCATTTTGCAAGGATTTGGAGAAGAATTTTTGTGTCGAATCTACGCAAGCCCTAAAATCATGAAATTGAGGTATTTTACTTGACAAATCTTTGAATCAGTAAAGGCATTTGAAGAAATCATGGATGTTTTGTTAATGCACAATGTCAGAGATAAGAATAGACCTAAATTGAAAAGGGAACTAGTAGAACCCTTGGAAGAAGACCCTAGGCTTGCATTATCATCTGTACCAAACAAAGTATTACATTTAGAGAATGTCAGAAGTTATCTTGGATGCAAACTAGAGACAGTAAATGATAGTGATTTCACATATGAGTATCAGAAGATTTACAATCAGGATATGACACTAAAACAAGGTTTTAAATATTTGGAACATAATGAAATTGTCAAATATGGATTATAGTATGAATTTGATAATGAAGAATGCACTAAGATTATTTTAAGCAGAATTCATAATGGAAATTTTTGGCTAGAGGATAGAGTGATAGATATTACAGCTGATTTGATTCATGAAGTCACTGGACTATCTAAGACTGGAGCTATTCCTTTTAATGAGAAAAACATGAGAAAAATAGTCATTGACAACACAAATTAATCCTATAATGGTAGAGGAATTGTGATTAGTAAGATCAAACAAGATGATGTGAGATACTTATGCAAGATCCTAACTACTAAGTTTTGTGCTAATTCAAGAGAAGATGACATGGCATCTGGAATGGTACATGCAGCCTATCTTATGTGTGTTGATAGGGTACCAATTGATATGTGTGAAATTCTTAGAATTCAATTGTTTGAGAACTTGGAGAAGATCAAGAAAACTAAGTATACACAGTTTAGGTTCTCATCCCTAATCACATATATGTTCTTTCATCTTTTGAGGAGATTTCCTTACACCATAGGAAATGACTAGAATGATGGACAAACTACAATGGAAAGGATTAATGTAGTATACAAAAAGCATGTTATTGATAGTGTTAATGAGAGTGCAGTACTTGTTATTAAGACATTTCAGAATATTGTGTCTAGCAGATCAAGGATCCCTAAGTCTTTTGTTGAAAAATATAAAGATGATATATGTTTTATGGTGGATACTGACTTTACCTATATTGAAGTAGTAGAGCCTAGAACAAAGTTCATAGACCCTCTTGGCTATGAAATATCTGAGGTAGAGACTGAAGAGTATGTTAGCAAACTACTAAAGTGTAAGTTGGACACTCAGTGTAACAGGTTTGGAACCTTTGAGGAGAACTTCAACTCCGCAAAGATTCTAATTGAAGAAAAGCAATCTAAGAAGAGAGTTGAGAGAACTATTAAGAAAATCTTAAAAGATATAGGAATGACAAAGAGAGAGTTTTTGGTAGCAAAGAAGACAACAATAGCAATCAGAGAGAGTGGACAAAAGGAAGTTTTGTCTATCCCTCCTTTATCATCACTGGCAGTGCCACAAGAAGAACCACAAGTAAAGGTGAAAGTGGAAGTACCTGAGAAGGACATAGGAACAAAGATGTCTACTAGATCCACTTCCTCCACATCAAGAAAAAGAGTTAAGGAGAGTGCCACTGGACCAGGAAAGAGACATAAGACTCTAGTGCAACCTATTCCAAGAAAGATTGTAGAAGTTAAAGATGATGTCACTACTAAGAAGAAAGCTTGGAAACCAAAAGTTGAAAAGCTTAATGAGCAGATTATTGAGAATGGTGAATTTGAAAGAATGAACAAATATTATGATCTTTATGATTATACTGATAGACTTAATTTGGAGAATGCAGTTGTGAAGCATATAATCTTGATTGGTAAGAAGTTTAATACTATTCAAGGATAGATACCTGATGACTTGTATAATAAACTTCTAAATAGGAAGAAGAGAGCATCAGATGAAGAGACAACTATCAGAGAAAATATTCTGAGGAAGCTTTGTGATATAAAAGATGAAACACAATTCAAACAGATCATGAAAGTCATAAGCACCCATCTGAGAACCAAAAGGAGAGCAATTCAGATTATGGGAGGCAGGTATGAAGAATAAATTATGAGACTGAACAGGCAATTATCAAAGTTATGGCAGAATATGTTGGAGAATCATTAGTTGTAGCAAAGCAAGTAGGTGAGAAAGTACAAGAGGACATTCCCTCTTCTCCATCTATTAATATTGAAGATGAAACAATGAATGTAGAAGGTACACAAATCACCTTGGATACTGATGAAAATGTATTCAAGAATTTGGAGAACATTGTTGACAATTCGGCCTTTGAGGAACATGAAGCTACAAAAGAAGAAGAGATGACAGAGACCACTGTTGTGGAATCACCAATTACAGAAGAAAAAAATTTCCATTCCCACCAAAGAAGATATCAGTCTTACTCTTGAGACTAGAAAGAAGACTCAAATTGGATCTATGATTGAGCATTTGGGAAAAGAAGTAGATGATGATGATCAGTTGGAACTGATTACATCCTTGAACAAAATAATTGGTAAGAATAAGAAGGTGAAGAGTCTTGAAGGGTGTCTGAAGGAACTAACTGAGAAGTTACAAAGTATTGTGACTACACAAATTTCAGAAGCAAACCCTATGGAGAAAGAAAAGAAGGTAATGAGCACCTTTGATATTGAATTCACAAACCTAGCTAATATTGCAAAAGTAAAAGCACAAGTAGATTATGAGGCTAGAATGCTTTTGAACATCAGTCAGTATATCAGAAATGATATCAATACTCTTGATATCTGTATCAAGGATTTGAGGAAGCATTTGGAAACAGGTAAATATTTGTACATACAGTGTACAAAATTAGAGACTTTGACAGCTGAGGAAGATCAGAAGATAAAATTGAAGGAAGCAAAGATTCTAAATGAAACAAACCTTTTGTCTAGTCCCAATGTGAAGGTCTGTAATGTTGAGAAGAAAGTTAGGAAACTTTATGATGAAATTAGAGTTGTGCAAAATGAGAGAGATGGGAAATTGAGGAGATACACTCTTTTGAGAGAGCATGCTTCTATGAAGTTGAGCATTATTGAAGAACAGTTGGAAGAATGTCTTTCAGCAAAGACATCTTTTCAGAAATTTAACTTTGAAAACCTCCAAGCATGTGAAATTGCTTCTTATGGACTAAGAGCACTACTTAATGTGGCAGATTCCATTAAGAAATCATGGGAGAAGGAGATTAAAGCCATGAAGATAGATTTTATAGATTGTGTTGCAAGCCTACCGGCTTTGCAATAAATAAATTGAGGTATAAATTTTTGTGATACAATTTTGTGACCCTCCCTACCTTATTTTGTCATTGTTGTCAAAGGGGGAGAGATATATAGAATAAAATTGATAGTATATGATAAGGGTTGTTACTCTTAGGGGGAGTACTATATTAGAGGAAATAATTTTTGAGGAGTTATAAGGATAGTATGTATTTTATACTATGGCCACAATTTTTGGACATTTTTTGAGATTTTGCATTGTACACTTAGCCAATTTTCTCATATGTTGCCACCAATGACAAAGGGGGGCATTGTTGGAAATTTGGCTAAGTTGATTACATAGACATTGTCATTATGGAAACATATGATCCACATGAAGATCGCATAGGTCAGAGAGCAAGTATGACAGAGCGCATTGCAAATTTGTCTAAGTGTGAGATAATGTTTTACCAGTGAACCTGGACACATTTTTTGTTTGCGACATTGACTGGAGTAAGTTTAGTGCTTGTGCACTTGAACATAGACTCTATGATGTCTATTTATCACCCATCTCAGAGCACAAGTCAGTATGGCATGTACGGAATTAGTTATGATAGTTTTACTGAAGACAGTATGAAGTCGACAAGACAGAATATGAAGACAAAACTAGTAAAGAGTTAAGGGATTATTTTGTTTATCAAAATAATGACTTAACAATATAAATGGATGAAATCCTAGATGTTAACTCTTGGATAAAGATATTGGTATAAATGTAAATGTAATTGTAATTGTAATTGCAACAGCAGTAAGTAGTATTATCGAAAGAAAGACAAGTGATATGATGCGAAGTATATGAAGCATATGTAATAGAGATAGTGAAAGAGCAGTGAAGTGATATTGATGCAAGCAATATAAGGTTATGTACCTTAACCTATTTTGTAATCAGTGTATATTGTACATTACTTGTTTGGGCAGTGGGCTCATCTAGTAATCACATTTTGTACTACAACTCCTAATAGGGTTGAGGCTTCTAACAAGGCCTATAGTCACTTAATCAGGACTGATACACTATATGCTTGTAATAGAATCCTAACAAGGTCAACATCCTTAACAAGATACTTTTGATTAGTGGATCTTTGTGGGTACCATCCCCACCGGGGTTTTCCCTTGGCCAGGGTTTCCTCGAGAATAAATAATGTGTTATGAGTTCTTTATTGTTATGCATGTTGTTTAGCTTCTTATGTTATGCATGTATAAAGATAATCTATTATATCCATAATTGAGCAAAAGATAAAGTTTGTAGAATACTGATCCACCCCCCCCCTCTCAGTATTCCCTATTTCTAACATCAGATGGATATGTTTTCAGTATTATGTTTGATGTGTGTGTGATATCCAATTGTCATCCATGTTTTGACCATTGGGCTCATGTTGTGTTATGTTCTGCTTCATATTCTATAGAGGAGAATATGATATTGACTTTTATGTCTGATCCATGGGATCATGTGTATATATTCTTTTGTGAACACTTTGAGAGTGTTTTGTGACTTTGTGGTTATGTGAGAACCAGTGTGTTCCTATTATTTTTCGGAGCAGTCCTGAGGGACATTATTATCATCTTATGATCTATGTGAGATCTGTGAGCCTAGGGTAGTTTACCTAGATATGTAGTAGGAGGTGGCTTGCAATAAGCATCGAGGCCCACAAGTGGTTGCCAGGATCACTTATTGTTAAGTATCTTAATCAAGTGATAACTAAATATAATATTGAGAGATTTTAAAATGAACCTAACAAGATATGTTTTCCTCGCCCTAGCTTAGTGCTAGTATAGACTAAGGTGGGAATGGAGAAGATGACTAGCCCCCTTTTAAGGGATGAGTTGGCATAGTCGATGGCTTCATCAGTATGAGAGGTCATTGACACATGTAAGGTCACTTGGGTGCTGGGATCCAGCAAGATTACCAGGACAAAACTCAAGGGTTAGACGTACATGATGACACCTTCCTATGCATAGTCTAGTTATCCTACATGTGTTGGTTGCCTTTGGATTAGTGAGTCTTTCATGGCATTATTACTTTTTCACCTTGAGTTAGAGAGCTTTCAGGATCCTTTCCTTAGCTTGATCTATTTGATGTTTGTTATCCAAGTGGGATCTGTTGTTATCTCCTTAGCACAGTGGGAGTGGACCTTCTTGGTTCATGAGGTTGGGTGGTAGTGGTTCTTTTACCATGTGAGATTTTGACATTCGTGTACCAGTGCTGGATGATCCCTATGGCAATTATTCCTTCTTGTTCGTCATTGATGGAGTTGTGTTCTTCTTTCTCTTCTTCTTGTGATCTGGTATCTTTGTATCAGTTATTCTGAGATATCATGTGTTCTTCTTTTCAGTTATTGTATTACATACCCTACGACATGTGCAGTGGATGTAGGTTTATGGGTGCCTTATGGTACTAGTTGTATTTATGTTATCTTGTATGTGATGTTTCTTTTATCCTTCATTTGTTTATATGAGATTTGTCATTGTACCTAATCTTAATTAATTTATTATGATTAACGAAATCTTCATTGAGGAACCCTCGAGAGTTGTAACCTATGTTGGTTATTGTATTGTTGTGAGTAAATGGTAATTGCTTCTGCATTGTTGTTTATCTTGCATGTTAACTTTAAAATAAAAAATCATTCTGCAAACTTAGATGCATGGTTAGGTTAAGTTCTCCTGGGTTCCCTGGCGGGGCATTACATATCCTCATTACAAAAGGAGTGGAGGCCCTCTCTCATCTTCAGTTCATGGATGACACATTTTTGGGTGGGGAGGCCTCTATTCAGGAAGCCAAAGTTATGAGGGACACCCTGGAGTTGTATGGGAAAGTCTCTAGGAAGCTTATAAATTGGAGAAAGTCTAAGATTTTTTTCTTCAATGCCCCTTTGAAGGAACAAGTGAAGATTGGAAAAATCTTGGGCATGAAAATGGGCCTTCTTCCCAGAAAATGTCTTGGTATTCCTCTTTTCATGGGTAGTAACAAGTCAGAGCTATGGAAGGATTTAGTTAACAAATGTCTGAAGCGGGTGGATGGGTGGAAAGGGAAGTGGATTTACTCTACATGAAGGATTTTGATGTTGCAAACAGTGATCTTTGCTATCCCTATTTATTCTATGACGTGTATGGATATCCCCAAAAAAATCTTGAAGGTGGTTGAAGCTAAGATGAGGAAGTTTTTTTGGTGTGGATCAAAGGAGGAGGATAAGATCCCCTTGGTCTCATGGGAAAAAATATGCAGACCCAAAGCTAGCGGTGGGGCAGGAATAAGGAATTGGTGGCTTATGAACAAAGCCTTAGGGGCCAAAATGGTTTGGAGTATGTATAGAAACCCTTCATGCTATTGGATTAGATTACTCCAAGCCAAGTATTTGGATTCTCCAGATAGTTCAAGGATCCTGACTATCAAAGACCCCCCTCGTGGATCAGCTATATGGAACTTTTTGTTAGGATGTAGACCTATTATTTATGATCACATTTCATGGAAGATCTATAATGGTAGTGAGGCCCTATTTTGGGATGACTCTTGGAATGGTCTCCTACCTCTGAAGGATACTCAAGAATTTTCCCAGCTGAAGGTTTTCTTTGAAATTAATTGGGGGTCCAAAGTAAGAGACTATTTGGAACTGGTTGATGGTGTTGAAGGACAATGTTGGAGATAGAAAAACTTAGCTAATGTGGATCTCTCTATGCAATAGAAGGAGCTTATGAAAGGTATTTTCAATAGCATATCAATGGCTATTACTGGACAGTGTGATAGGATAAGGTGGTGTGGCTCTCTCTCTGGAGACTACTCTGTCAAATTGGGATATGTTATGTTGGATACAAATGATGCCACCCAGTTTTCTTCATAAGACCTATGTTGGAAAAAGGATTTACTACCGAAAGTTGGTGTCTTTGCATGGTTGGCATGCAAAGGATAGATATTGACTACAGAGAGAAGGAAACGATTAGGTCTGAAAGGACCTACTAGGTGTACCCTCTATGAAAGTGAAGAGGAATCAAAAGATAATTTTCTGATTCAATGTAGATATACAGATTAGTGCTGGAATTTTGTACAGAAAAAACTGAAGTGGCAATGCCCAAGAGCAAACACTATACAGCAAGTCTTTGATGGTTGGCCACGGGTGGCTAGGAAATCAACCCTATCAGGAATTTGGTCAATCACACCATCCCTGGTGGTGTGGGAACTATGGAAAGAATGTAACAGGAGGATTTTTAGAGATGAAAAGGAATCTATTCAAAGGTTCTTAATGAGATTACAACATGCAATTGAGGAGGTCGTTAGCACGTCCGCCACAAGAAGACAATTTTTGAAAATCCCTTATACAAAAGAGGATAGGGCTATTCAAGTGCAATGGCCAGGTATTATATTTTCCTCCCCTGTTGGTGCTCTAGTAACAAGGAAGAGTCTAGTGGGTAAAGATAAAATTAATTAGAGTCCGCCGGAGGATGGCTAGATAAAGGTAAACTTTGATGGGGTTGCAAATAACAATCTTGGTAGAAGTGGTATTGGGGTGATTTTCTGAAATAGTGATGGTAACACTATTTTGACCACGTTGAAAAGATGTGAGGATGGCACTAATAACATGGTTGAATGAAAAGTTGCACTTCTCATGGTAAGACTCGCAAAGAAGCATGGTTATAATAGATTACACCTGGAAGGGGATTCCTTGTTAGTTGTGCAAGCTATTACCAATTTATCCATTAAGGCTTGGCACTTAGAGAATGAGATTTTTTTGATTAGGGAGTTGTTATCGACCTTGGAAAACTATAAGGTCTCCCATATTAAAAGGGAGGGTAATGAGGAAGCGGATTTTCTTTCAAAGCAGGTTGTGGATTTTGAAGATATTGGGGACCTTTTGATTGATGATTTAAACTTAAATCATGAATCGATGCATTGAATGGTTGTGGTTTGTTGATTTCATGAATGCTTATGTCAGATTGCTATGACATATGATGGTTGCTTCTTCCATCATTTCATTGGCAAGTTTCTCCTTTTGATAGGCACACATGTGGTAGCATAATGGTAGGTCTCATATTAATGGTCTTTGGATGTTTGGCATGCTTTCGAAAGCGTTCGATGTCCTGCGATGGTGAAACTTTTAAATGCTTGCTCAGTGGTTTTTCATTTTGGTGGTGTTTCAATTTTTTGTTTGTGTTGGTGTGCTCTTTGCATTTGGTGTGATTCTCAGTGCGATAATGGAGGCGACATTTACTTTCCACACTAAGAGACAACAGAAAGGGATTTATGAACCGGTCGATGATCATAGGGTGAAGTTGTTAGTAAAATGCCCCTCAAAGGAGGTCGTTCAAGCTTTCCAGCAGACATTGGGGCCTCTTTTCCATAATGGTGATCGAAAATGGAAATTGCAGGTAGATATTGCAGCCATGATTATGGCCTTGGTTCGGAGTTGGGCAAACATGAAAATCATGTGGCTTGGGTAATGAGGGTTATGTTTGATGAGGAGTTGATTGCAGGGTTGGACTCACTGCTAGAGTGGGCGCATTCCAGATGGGCATTTAATTATAGTGAATGCTTCTCTAATGAAGAGGAAGGTGTGGAGGTCAACATCTTCCCCTTTGTTTCATGGCCAAAAAGGGTTGACAGAGACTGCTATTTGGTGGCCAGAAGATTTGGTTGGGTCATCCTGACACATGGCATTGAAAAGTATTTGGCTGAGAGGCATGTGGTGCAGGTGTCGACTATCTTCCCCAAGAGAAGTCATTCTCTCTGGCTTTGGGGTGGCGTGGGAGATATTAGGGCTAATTAATATGATGGCTAACTGTGTTTTTTGATGCTAACTCCACAAGATTTAATGGGTGTTTGTTTCCTTTTGACAATAGCAGTGTTTTGGCTGAATGGCGGACGTTCCCTCTGGTTTTTGGTTGGTTACATATGGTTGTTCAAAGGTTTTCATTTTAGGCAATTTGCTCGGGGTGGTGCTTTTGTAGTTGATGTGTCTGCTTCGGTTTAGATGAATTTTTTCTTGGGGTGGCGTTCTTGTAGCTGATGTGTATGCTAATGTGTAATGGTCACTTTCAGTTGCTTGTGGGAGGTTTTTTGTATGGATGTTTTGATTTGGCCCTATCTCTTTATAAGGGCATATTTGGGTCTTCATTGTATACATCTGGATTGTAAGGATCCTTCAGAAGCAATATTGTATGCTTCTTCAATCTTGTAATTAATCTTATATTAATAAAATACAACTTATTACTGATAAAAAAAAAAGAATCTCAAAAGTTGCAATCTCTCAATTTGCCAGATCGCACGTGCAAGATTCTCCAAATTCACGGTTGTTTGTAAAGGACTGAGGCCTGTTTATATAGAAATCTAGGGTTTTCAAGAACTCATGGAAAGCCAAAAATCTCTCCCTGATCAACTAAGATTTATTGTTGAGTTATCAAGAAATTAGAAATAGTTAACTCACAAAATCATGCAAAATCAACTTTTTTTTAACTCAAATTAGGAGTTCAGATCACTCAAATCTTCTTTTCAACTCACAATCAGATGTTGAGTTCAAAAAGTTAACAAATTGAGTTTAATAGTTGATTTAGAGTTTAACTGCTTTTTTGATTGTGCATGGATAATTATGAATTTATTTAATTTTTCATGTGTTTTATTCTCAACTTAACTAATTTTTGAATAAAAATAAATGATTTATGGATTAATCAATTATTTAATCAAACTATGTCATTAAATTTGACAACTTGATTTAATCAATTGAATAAACATTTAATCAATTATTTTTAGAAATTTGATTTATTGTCAAATAAAATAATATTAATTAGGAATAAATTTAATTAAACCCAATTAAATAATTAAGTGGCGGAATTAAGTTTAATTAATTAAATATTTAACATATTCAATTAATTAACTTTAGGATAAATAAAATAATATCATTTATTGCCAAACGATATTTAATTAAAAATAATTAGGATAAATTAAGAATATTTAGGAATATTCCCCGATACAGAATTAAGATAGGATTGATTAGGGTTTTGATGTGCAGATATGCCTTAGGTTAGGACTTTAAGGTTGATTTCAATCAATTTGTCGATGTAGAAGGTTAATGGTACTGAAGCCCATTTTTGGGGTATTACAATAGTAAGTGGCAAGGTCAGGGGATACAACCATGATAGGGTTGCTTTGTAAAATGGGGCTATTAGGCGTAGACATGAAAATGGAGCAACAGTTTTTGGAGGAGAAGTTCTGAAACAAGTGGGCTTGGTTTCAACATATGTTTAATAAATTGGAAAAGGGTATTTGGATCCCTAATTTTTTGGGGGATTCATTTGAAATAATTTGAAGAAATATGCAAATTTCTTGCTAGATAGGGCTAGTATGACAGGCCTAAAGAGAGAAGTTGGCTATGGGAAGATAACCACTGAAGATTATGAGTTTGAATATGGGAGATGAGATATTTGGAGTATGTTGAGAACCTTTTAAGGTTTTGGGTTGGGTCTTGGAGTTAATCCTTGGTTCAAGGAAATATTAGAGTGTTTTTACAAAACAAAGGAGAAATATGATATTCTCCTATGAAGATTACAAATCCACCACTAGCCTGTGCATCAAAATGAAACATACATATTCTAATAAATTATAAATCATATAGTAACAATATACATCGATAAACATACAAGCATAACTATAAGGCATGGGAAATTTACAAAGCATAAGACTTCCACATAAACATAAATTTGTATACATCAATACACCTGACACATGAATTGCATACCTAAAACATAAACTATATATATTCATAGGGCATGAAGCCAAATATATATGTCCAATAATGTCATACATCGAATATATTCAATACAGATAAACTAGCTTCCTCAATGCCAAATGGATGTACAATGTGTCACTTATACAATATACAAAAAATATTTCCACTACGCCATATAAGCATACAATCTATATCCCTAATCTAGTCCTTTCTCGCCATGGGAAGAAAACAAATCCCGAGCTATCTTTGATCGTCACGTCAATGGAGATGCAATGGATGTTGTAATCTTTCGAGTGCGCTCAGTAGCCCTCCTGTCTAGACTCTTCTGCAGCTCGAGCTGATAAAAAAATAATATAAGCATCAATAACTAATATACATCGAAATCGAATTATACAATGACATAAAATAGAATGTTTGCTTACCGCTAGCAAATAGTCACTATGTACATCCACAGAAGGCGCATGCTAACAATCTAGAGTAATAAGTCCCTACAACAATGATCAAAATAATAATTAAAATACATACATGAATATCATTATAAAATTCAATACAAACTATTAAAATAATAATTAAAATTAAGTGATCTCTTTCATACCTCAATCAGTGCTTCAGAATTAGCTACTGTTGCAGGTACTCCATGATCCAAAGTATCACGAATTGAAGGAGGATTCTCTGATGTCAATAACTAAAAATGAAACAACAAAAGTATTATGTATTTATCAAGGTTACATATATTTTTTACAACCCTACTAATGAATAAATAGTACCTCTGTGAAGGTTCCATTGCATCCTTCGGTGTGCGGTGTCGATGTCGAAGTTCCAACATTAAACTAGTGCACATGTACATGGAAATTTATAAGACAACCATTCATATAAGAACTTACTACTAACATGTTAATTATAATGCATTATTACATATATACCTATGGACTCAATGATGACATCACAGAGCCAAGTGAAGGAATGTGATCACCACAATGACCACTTTGCCTCTAGATTTTGATCATAATTTTTCTAGTAATATAGTTATTCATTCATTTATTAATTAAATATAATCAAGTAAATCAAATTATCATGCAAATAAAGATACCTCAAGGAAAGTGACACTATGTCCTTCACTGTCTATTGTGAATGTCGATGGTCCACCAGTGAACTAATGCACATGCACAATAAGTTATGATACAATAATTCATATAATTACATATTAATCAAATATATTAATTAAAATGCTTTATTTGATACATACTTGTGGAGTTGATGATGAAGTGTAGAAGGGGACTGGAGGATCATTGCCACTGCCACCAACACTGTTGCCCTGATTTTGATCATAATCAATAGATACTAATTTAATTAGTTATTCTTTTATAAATGAAATATGATCAAATAAATTTAATGAACTTGGAAATATTTACCTGTGTGTCAATGCCAAATATCATATTTAGAAAATCATCAGTCATCATTCCATGATCCTCTTCCTCTCTCTTGGTAGTACCAAATGTGCACAAGGATCCACATGATCAACAAATATTCCCCCTCGAAGATTTACCATGGTGACCCTCAACTAAAGGAGTGGCACACTGAATGAGAGTTTCTATCAGAGCACTAATCGTGCCTAGTGTGTCCACCTCTACATGTTCCTTCACAATGGAAGAAATACTAACATGATCCACCTGTGGCTTTCCAATAGGAACCCTAGGTGCTTTAGGGTCATGATGTGCCCCCGCTCTATCAAATGATGACCCCCTCCTCTACCCTAAGAATCTAAAAAATCAAAATAATTTGGCATCTCTTTGAGTACAAACTCACAATAGAGTTTCCTCAAGAAATATATAGGAACCTCATGATTGTTATAGGGAGGGGAATCAAAGACCATCCACCATATCTCCCAAAAGTTTTTTTTTATGTCTTCATTCAAGAACCAATAAATTGGCAACCTCTTTGTTGTAGTTCTAAGAGTATCAATTTCCCCTGGCTTTTTAAAGAGTTTGCAAATGTCATCTTTTGTGATTTTTTTCCTTTTTATGTCCTCATATGACAATTTATTTTCATAATATTGTTTTTGTTCTTCTCTTTTATCATGCCATAAATTAAGTTTCCCACTAACTGAGCCTATGTGGGCCAAGATTGATTCCAATGATTTTGCAAGTCTTTCCCTTCTAGGATTTGTAGCAATAGAATCTCTTAACCTCCTAATTAAATATTCTAATTCTATTTTCCCTCTTTCAATTGGGTTGATCAAATTTTCCTGTGTTCCAGGAGGAGGTTTCTCGATTGGTAGAGGTGATTGAGGTTCATTTTCTTGGATATTTTCTCCATTCATTTGCTCATGAGGAGAAGATAGAGGGTTTGGTTGAGAGTTTTGTTTAGGGAGATCATTTCTTCCTAACAATTAAAACAAAATCAATATTAAAATCCTAATTACACTTAAAATCTAAGAAAATAAATTTTGACAAAACAAATTACTTCAAAACTGAAATTTCAATACAAATAAGAGGCATGGGCTATAAAAACACTTACCTCTTCTTTCAGTTTGAACTTGACGATGTCATGGAGCCATTCTTTATCGAATTTAATGAATCAAACAAGAAGAATGCCATTGTGCATGCACTATGGGAAGCTCTCTTTCGCTTCAAACATGGGTTTGTGGGAGAAAAATGAGCCTTTGAAAGGAAAACAAGAAAAATTATATATTTTAAATAGTGTGTGCACGCTATAGTGCGCATGCGCTATGTTTTGAATTGCTCAAGCCTAAGGCTTGGGAAACCCAAGCCATAGCATGCATGCGCTTTAGTGCGTACATGCTATAGCCATTGGGGGGCCAAAAAGGAATGTGGCACCTTTTTGGTGCCCCCATGTTTGTGCATATACCCACCAGTGTTAACTAAATTGTACTGACATTTATAGGAAAAACCCTAACCGACAGTTGATGGAATTGAAATGAAAAATGACAATTCTTAGGTGTAGAAAAGAACATTGAATTCATAAGGAATGCATTCACCACCCTTCAAATCATTAAGAAACCTAAAATACTACTTGTGCAGTTGGAGTGTTCCCATGAAAATTTAAACTTAAAAGAATGATTTAAAAATTTTCCTTTATTTTAGTGTAGTGTCTATTCTTTAAGATTTAGAAATAAACTATGCCAAAAAAGAAAGGACTAGAAACAAGCAACTCCATATTCCAAATATATCATATGGATTCACATAATTCTTTCCCTCCTTTTTAAAATTTTTTTGTTTTTAATTTTATTTTTATTTTTTTAATTGATAAAAGGCTGAGGCCAGATAACTTATTTTAAAAATGAAATAAAATATTTACAACTTTGTTCGTGCGAGCACTGGTAGGAAAGAACGAAGTTGAGAAAACCTCGTCTCACCCAAGACTTATAAGTCCTAAACATTTATTAGTTTACAATTTTCCCATTGGTGACATGAGATAATCCAGCGTGAGGAATAGCTTCCTATGTAACTACAAATTTATGCTATAGACTTCCTTATACTACTCCTAAGCCATAATCTTATCATGGCTTCTTGATTAACTAATCTGCTGCTTTTGGATCCATTACAACTGTAGATATTTTTACATATTACATTACAAGATGTCATCCCTTAATATAAGATGGGTTTTTTATTTACATTTTTTATTTACAAAATCACTATTTTTCCACCATGGAGTGACCCTTCTCATAATCACTATCTTCAATCTCACTAAGAGTATGTTCCATACATACCTATAGATTCCCTGTTCTTGAAGCCGCCTTAAGACAATACAATTCACTACAATATTTGAGAGCTTACCTTGCATGTTAGTCTAGGAAAAAACCTTTACCTACCTTATTGTTTAGAGTACAAAGCTATACTGCGATAATAATTCTAAATCATATGACTCACTATTCATCCTAAATTCCATGATCAACTATCGGCCATGGATATCCATTTCAAAGTATGAAAATCCACCTTCAGGAATTATAGTAACCTTCAATCCATATTGAAAAAATAAAATGAAAATAGAGGCACTTATAACAGACCCTTTCAGTACGTAAAATACAAAATATTCACTATTGTCATATTTTCCCTATGCAATGTAGTGCAATACAAGATATACCATAAACAACCTATAGCCATCTCCATAATTGTACCTTAATTTATAACAAAAGAGAGCTCATATTGTTAAACAAATGTTAAAGTCATACTAGTATTCAAAAAAATGAAGCTTATTTATTTCTCTAGGAATAAGAGATTCAAGTGAAGAATTCTGAAAGCTAGGATCCAACAAACTATACCTAACTGAACTACTCAAAGACATAGTACATAGGGGATGATTATAATACAAATCTATTCAATCAGTTCATCAATATTCAATCAGTTCATCAATAGCCATAAAAATGTAATCCACGGAGTTAAATCATAGTTTAAAATTGAGAGTCAGCTTTGAGAGAAAGGAGCCTTACCAAGCGTATATCCCAACCATTTCTAACTGAATATTATAAACAAAACCCATTCCACAATATCATCTTTGAAGAAAAAATAATGTATTGTCACCTCCAAGTGTAGAGATAAAACAAGCCTTTAATATAGGCCAGGTGGTGGCACAATTTGTTGATCACTTTGGGTTATTATTAATGTGAGATGTGTCCAAACTTAAGCTTTGGGTGATTGTGTAATAATTGTGAAATTCATCATCCAAGAGGTAAGTGGAACTTACTAATTAAAGTAAATGGGTTGATGTGAAACATTTCAAGCTAAGAGTTCTTGAAAAGACAATCCTATAATTAAAATGAATTTAACATGTACATAGTGTGAAAGATTGAAATCAGTCCTAAAATGTTTGCTTGATTATTTCCATTACCTATCCTAATCTTACTCTATAGTAAGTCCATCAGCTCCTTTGTTGGCCAACTCATCAACTCGGATGTTGCCCTCTCTAAAATATGATTGATAGTAATCTTCCTAAAGTACCTACATAAGACCATTTCTCTAGATAGGATTGCATCCAATCTCCAATTCACAATTGACTTTGTTCACATGGCATTAATAATAATAGTTGAGTCTCCCTCAATTTCAAGTTTCTCAATCCCCATATTTTTGCATATGTTAAGGCCTTTTACTGTAATACCCCAAAAATGGGCTATAGGTTCATTAACCTCTTACATCAACAATTCGAACGAAATCGACATCAAAGTCCTAACCTAAGGCACATCTGCACATCAATTTATGAAAAATTGATTATCTTAATTTTGCATTAGGGAATATTCCTTGAATATTCCTAATTAACCTAATTACCTTTAATTAAATATTATTTGGCGATAAATCATATTATCCTAAAGTTTGATTAATTGGATATTCTAAATATTTAATTAATCAAATTTAATTCTGCCACTTAATTATTTAATTAGATTTAATTATATTTATTCCTAAATTATATTATTTAATTTTAACAATAAATCAAAATCCTGTCAAAAATTGATTAAATTCTTATTTAATTAATTAAATCAAGTTGTCAACATTTAATGATATAGTTTTTGAATAAAAGTTTGATTAAATAATTGATTAACCTATAAATCAATTGTTTTAATTCAAAATCAGTTAAGTTGAAGATAAATCACTTTATTTATTTAATTAATTCATAATTATCTATGCACATTCAAAGAGCAGTTAAACTTTAAATCAAAAAATCAATTCAAGTTGTTATCTTTTTGAAACTCAACATCTATTTTGAGTTAAAAGTTGATCTAAACTTTTGATTTGAGTCAAAAAGCTATTTTTGCATGATTTTGCATGATTTTATGAGTTAAATAATTTTGATTTCTTGTTAACTCAAAAATCAACATGAGTTTATCAAGAGTGATTTATGGCTTTTCTCAATGCATCCTCAAGCCCTAGATTTCTATAAAATCAAGGCTCAGCTCTTCACAAATTATCTCTCAAATTTGCACAATTACTCTAGCGAAATTGCATATGAAGAATCAAGCTTTTGCGAATAGGTGACTTTGTGAGATCATTCATAGTTTTTTATAGATTTGCATAGTTTTTCATATCAATTTATAGCATTGTTAGATTAAATCTGCATATCATTTCAATTCAATTCTAGATTAGTTTCATATCAGTTTTTCATCTTATTGCATCAAAAATCCAAAAAAATAGATTAATCCGCATTCATTCTACATTCATCTTTTAGCATTAAATCCTTCATTTAGGTGTTGAATTGTCACTGATCTCAGTCTGATCTGAGAATACATACTCGCATCTACTAGAAGGGAGTAAATCGCCTGGTTAACTTAGTTTCATTTATTTGCAGATTTTGATTTTGCTAACCTCTAATGTTTTACTGAAGTGTTGTGTCTACAACTGGGTACAAATTTCACATACACATTTATGGCACCCACCATGGGGCCTTAAATGGGTTTCCATTTCATTTCTAACAATTTCTATCAATTTTATGTCATTTTTTGGCCAAAACTGTGATCTTTATTTTCTGTCCGTACATTTTTCATATGAGTTTTGCTAGAAAGTCGTGCCAGGATCCCCTGACTTTCATATGATAATCGGTGTTTTTGAGTCTTGTATCAGTTGTTACACATTGTCGTTTGGAAGCTACTTTGTCATGTGCAAAGAGACCCACTATCGTATCAGGTCTGGATTGTCGTACGAGAGGTAACTAATTGTAGTACAAGTTTCGGCATCAAAATTTAATTATCGTTTCAAATTTTCAGGCAATTTTCTAGATATGATTTTTGGATTTGGACTAATAGCTAACCCTAACAATTGAGATATTCTATTTCTAATTGGTACTCACTGATTATGATTGGAAAAATGCAATAAAAATTACAAAATAGGTAAAATATACTAATCGCGTTGCGAGGAACTCAGGTATTATGTGGCATCTGATAACACTTCATTTTGGGACATAAAATGAACTCTCATGTGTCAAGCTTGTGTGACTTTTCCTTCTTTCATACCACAGACTTCAATTTTGGGCTATAAAATGAATATAGATTTTCTTTTTGCATATCTGTTACACATAGTAAATAGGACCTATAAACACTATTTGTGGATGATCTTGAGAGAGTGGGCTTCATTCTCTTTTTTTTCATGCGAAGCTCTTCTTGACGACATATCCCCTTGTAGGTAAGGAGGTTAATCTGATTATCTCACGTTTTACTTGGTTTGGTCCTCAACTTTGATTGGTATGTTCTCTCTTGGTCCCTCTTAGAGAGCTCGGTAGACATCGTTGTTGACATCACAAGCCTTGGTGAGGTGATTTCAGTCTTAGCATGTTGGATTGATCTATTTGCTGTGTTTGGGTAAAAGTGATAAGGCTAGAGGATTATGCTCTACTCCCTTTTTGGGTAGTATCAGAAACTCAATTGAATCTAGACCAAGTCCCCATGTGGTATCTTTTGTGAGTCACCTTTAGAGAGGGTTAACCATAGTGGACATTCCCTTTATTGGGTCAACCACGTAGATGAAACCTCAAGCGGTAATAGCCATTTTTGTCATGGTAGCAATAGCCACTATATAAATGTCTCTGTGGAAGAAATCTCCACAAGTGTGGTCTCTTGTTGGACTGTCAGTTCTCCCTAGCAACTCCTGATTGATTAAATTCTTAGACTGTGTCAAAACCCCGGTGTGCCTGGATTGGAGTTTGCCCTCTTGAGATCACAAAAGTTGCAGAGTCATACCATTACTAAAAACCCTAGCGAGGCCAAATTTTCATTTTCTAGGACTATGTGCGTTATTGAAAAACTTTTGAGAACATACACAAGTAGCATTCCTAGGGATTAGCACAATCAGTCACTATTGCTTGTTCATGTGAAAGGTTGCTTTTGCCCTTGTTCATTGTTTTGAGATGATTGATTGCTTCACTTTGCTTCTTGTTCTGTGTGTTTTCTATCTACTTGGTCCTTTGGAAATGAACAATGCCGAACTATTACACAAATCTGCAAACCTTGGCAGAGAAAATCTTACAAACAAACTAATTCTAAAAACTAAAAAATTGTAAAATTTGAAGCAAAATTCCTTTTTGGAGTCCAAAAGTCATCCCACAGTCTCAGGAAGTCATATGAGTTTTTCCAAAAGTCATATTAGAACCCTGAGATTGTCATACGGGAGCTTGTATATTGTCGTATGAGTTTTGTCAGGAAAATTCGAAGAAAATCAAACCTTGGTGTCAACTATCATATGAGTCTTGGCAATTGTCGTGCCAGAGCTTACCCAGACTCATACGAGCCTAGAGAAACTTGTATGAGAATTTTGAAAAATTGCCAGAAACTTGCCAAAATTGTCAGAAATCCATTTTTTACAACCTAATTCCAGATTCTATCAAAAAATTAACTATGTCAGGAACATAGCAGAAACTAGAAGAATCCAATCATTTTCCAAAAGTGGTCTCTTGAGTTTGATCTAGCCTCCTGATCTATCGATTTGAACCTTTTTCATCTTGTGTCAAAACCTTGTCAATCATCTTCAATTCAATCTTCATAAAAAATGGCTAAAGTGTTCTGAGCTCGTGTCCACCATCTTTTGGGCATCTACCCATACCTCTAGGGCACAGTATCCTTTATTTACATCCAATCTATCTTCAATCAATCCAATCTTAACAAGTTTGTGTCATTCAATCTTTTTGAATCAAGTCATTCTTCAGTTGTCTTAATCTTGCTCTTTTTCTTCACTCGAAGTTAATGGTGGAGACTAGAGCTTCCTCACAAAGAAAATAAGGAGAACAACCCAAATTCTCTTCAGCAGCATCTTTTGTGATTGCTCAAACTTTCATCAACCCTATGACACAAATCTCTTTGGAGAAGACGCTCTTGGCAATATTTTCTTGAAATGTGGTTACGTCACCCCTCCTGCATCGATTCACACAGGTCATCAACTGACCCCACCTAAATCAATTCCCAATAGTCCTCACAATAGCACTATGTCTCAAGGTGGAGAAAACCAAGGCTCCCAAGGTCATCACTCTAATCATGGTAGAGATACCGAAACAACACCCTTTGAAATTGCCTGATATCAGAATGATGATAACTTCAAGAGAATGATGAGACACTTCTTGAGGGAAGACAAAGAGGCATACTTTCTAGAGTTATCTCAACAAGGAGCTAAACTTCCTCAAAACTTTAATGTCGAAGATATCGTTACTCAAGAGGAAGAAACTCCTATCATGGCTATGATGAAACAGATGCATGCCATGCAATTCAAGATCAATAAACTCGAAAAAGAGAAGGAACCTAAAGAGTTCTCCATGGAGGCTCTATGTCCTTTTCCATTTGATAAAGACTTGTACATGCCACCATTCCCGAAGAGAGTGGAAATGCCTAAGTATGACAAATACGATGGAAACTCTGATCCCCAAGACCATGTCAAAGAATTCTATATTCAATCCATGGAGTTCATGCATGAACCAACCTACCTAATGCATCTTTTCCCTCGATCTCTGGGAGGAGCAGCCATTCATTGGTTCACAAAAATGCCTCCAACAATCAAAACTTTTGAGGAGTTAATCAAGCTATTCTATCAACAATACTCCTACAAAATCAAACATATGGTCACCATGATAGACATTTGTAATCTGAAACAATACCTAGGAGAACCATTCCTGACTTTCCTCAAATGATGGAGGAAGAAGTTTTCTCTATATGCTAAACCCATTCCAGAAATAGAGAAGCCAGAAATTTTCATCAACAATCTTGTTCCAGAAATAACTACCCTTTACAAATGCAAGATCACACATCCTTTGCTAAGATGGTAGATAATGCAATCAAAATTGAGAAAGTCCTTGTAAAAAAAGGAGACATATCACTCCAAAAAGAGAAGTATGAATCTGGATCTAGTTCCAAAGATAAGAACAAAAACTGGAACAAGAATAAAGGCATCGTCATGGATGGCATTGTTGATAATGTCCATAGCCTATCTAAGGCACCCACTTTCAATCTTATTTTTGGTACTCAAGCTATCAAAGCCTTAGAGGTAAAAGTGACATAATCAAACAAGAAGCCATCTGACTACAAACCTTGGTCTACAGATCCTAAATGCAAGTTTACTCCTCTTGGAGAATCCTTAGAGTCCACCATGAAAACTCTGTTGGCCAACAAAATCATCACATTGCCTGAGATCCTACCATTTGATCCTAAACCTAAACCCAAATGGTGGAAAGAGACCAATTTATGTGATTTCCATCGAAATAAAGATCATAAAACCAATAACTGCATATGCTTGAAGCATCTCATACAAGACAAGATTGGTAATGGATAAATTGTAATTGACTATCATAAGAGCAATAATGATCATACGGCATTCATGGAACCATTTCCAAAACATGGTCAAGGAGATTCATCTTCTCATCCTAACATGGGTGCTAAAGTCAATTATGCTTACTCTAGAAATAATGTTGTCATAAACATGGTGGAACCTTGCTTATCTGAACATTGCAATGTCATCACCATTGTGCAAAAAGATAGAGATAATTAATCAGCAAATGCAGTTACTTGATCACAAGCTCAGGCACATCTACAAGGAGAAATCTCAGATTTATCAAATGTCCCTAAGATTCCTTTTAATCTTTCATCTTCTTCTAAACAAAGGGCTGCCTCTAAATCATTAAATTCTAAAGACATGAGACCAACATCATACAGTATTGTCCAACAACTCTAGCATACTAATGCAAAAATATCAATGTTTAAGTTTCTTTGGATATCTCCCACTCATAGGGCTATTCTGGATAAAGCCCTGCTTAGTTCCAATGTTCCTGACAATCTTGATCTAGATAGATTGCAGACTATGGTTGGTCATCTGACATCACCCCAGTATATCTCCTTCTCAGAGGAAGATGACAACTCACTAAGTCATTTGCATAACCAGCCCTTGCACATTGAGGTATTGATCCAAAACTATCAAGAACGTGTGTTGATAGATGGAGGCATTGGTCTAAACATTTGTTCTTACAACTTGATCATACAAGTGGGATTATCAAAAGTAGCCATTGATCCTAAAAAGAAGATAACTATCAAGGAATATGATGAACAAGAAAGGTCTTCCAAAGGAACAATTGTCTTACCTATCAGGAAAGGTCTAGTTATCAGAGACATCACATGTCAAGTTCTAGATCTACCTTTGGCATACAAAATTCTCCTAGGGAGACCTTGGATACATGAAATGTGAGCTATTCCTTCCACATACCATCAATGTGTGAAATTTCCTTATGAGGGAGCAGAAGTAACCATTCCATCTGACATATCTACAACTTGCAATGCATTGAAATAAAGTGTTGACAAACTTGTTCCAACTATCAAAGAATCTTCCACTAAGTAAACAATTATTGCATCTACATCCAAGATGGAAGACATTGCAAAAGAAGTAAAAATCAAAGACAATGGCATGGGAGAATATAATATGGAACCAATCCTATCTCTAACATCTCTTCCTATCTCACCTAAATCTTACAGTCTTTTAAACAGCCAAAACCAGAATCTAAAGAACCTCAAGTTATCTACAATGGAAGTTTTGTTCCAAAACAAGTGTCCAAACAAGAATTTGAAGAGGATGAATTTGTGCTTGCATAGCTATACAAAGATGAGTCTCAGTCCAAAACTATTCAGGTATGTGACTCTAAAATACTAAAAATTCCTTCCAAGTCATATGGACTAGGGGATAAACTGATAGCTAAAATGGGATATCCTGGTAAAGGACCTCTAGGAGTATGAGGCAAAGGTCTCATGGCACCCATTGCACATGTAGGTCAACCAAAAAAAGATACTACGGGCCTAGGATATTGAAAGAAACCTTTTTATCTCAAGAGTATCTCCTATCATGTGATAGAACAGATCAAACTAGAAGAGACCAACAACGAAGAAGAAGATAACAAACAATCAGACAGTGGTGATTTAGACAGTTCTAAACTTATTCCTTATGAACACTTATCTCAAGAAATCCTAGATCTTCTCAAATCTAAAGACGGGCCAATAAAATGAATCAATGTAGTAGAAACGCAAGAACCTACTATCGAACAAAAGATAGTTGCACCACAAGAACCAGCTGATCTTGAAGAAAACTACAAAGACAAGAAGGAAGGTGGTAGCTATTCTGAAATAGATTCCATGAGTATGAATTCAAATCAGAATCTAAAGGTAACCCTTCTTGGGGTATCCATCCTAACTTTACACATGTTCTTATATTTCCTAGAGGTCCAGAATCAGAAGATGAATCCAATGACTATGAATGGGAAGTCATTCTAGAAGAAGATGAACTCATCATAGAGAAACATGTTGATGTCATTCACCAATATGCGCCTACACCTACTATAAGTTTAGAGCAAAGAACTGAACTTGATGAATTTGATCCACCTATTCCCGAAGTGGAATCCCATACTGACGTTGTGACTCTTAATGAACAGAACATCTTGAGTAGTAGTATCACCTTTGATTTCATGAGTCAGATCATTTCCAATGATGCCAATACCATGTGCATTAACCTGATTAGCCAATCCTCCCCTACATTGACTATCCAACATCCAGAGCTTATTAACCAAACATCTACTGATCCGAGCCAAGATATCTATACCTTTTGAAATGACTATGCCCTTGCTTGCTACCTCAATGCAGTGGAACCTATGATGACTTCCATCAATGAACCTAGTGTTAGCATGACAGATTTGGATATCAAATATATCTATCAAAAGAATAAAAATAAAAAGAAATGGAGTTGTGAGGGTGAAAACCACTTTGTGGCAATCTCAGAACCAAAAATAGTAAAAATAAAAGACATATCCGAAGCTGAAAACCTCTCTGAGGTGCCTAAGGATGAGATATTTGATGTTCTTCTAAGTCATTTATAGGACAGATCTCCAGTATTGATAGAGCCAACTCAATCTATCAAATTGGGTACAACAGAGGAACCACAACTGATTCATGTAGCACAATCTCTTTCAGAAGAAGAAAAACAAACATTCACTACTTTCCTAACAGAGAAGAAGATCAACTTTGCATGGAAATATTCAGACATGCCTGGATTAGATCCTGATCTTATAATGCACCATTTATCTATATCTCCAGGAGTCAAACCTATTAAGAAAAAATTGAGAAAGATGCATCCACATGTTGCACTCTTGGTCAAAGCTGAATTAGAAAAAGTATTGAAATCTGGATTTATCCAAGTTATTGATTAAGTTGAATGGATCTCTAACATTGTTCCAATATCAAAACCAGACAAATCTATAAGAGTATGCATAGATTTTAGAGATGTAAACAAAGCATGCCCTAAGGATGATTTTCCATTACCAAATATTGATATGATAGTGGACATGACTACGGGATTTGAGATGTATTCTTTAATGGATGGTTTTTTTGGATACAACCAAATAAAAATTGCTCTAGAGGATCAAGAGAAAACTACTTTCACATGTGCGTGGGGTACCTTCTATTGGAACATCATGCCATTTGGCTTGAAGAATGCAGGTGCTACATATCAGAGAGCCATGACATCTATTTTCTATGACATGATGCATCAAACTATGGAGGATTATGTTGATGATACTTTGGAAAAATCTATGATAAGATCTGAACATCTAAATGATTTGAGAAAAATACTAGATCGAATGGAGAAGTTTAGTCTCAGACTAAACCCTAAGAAGTCTACTTTTGGTGTCACTTCTGGAGAGGTCCTAAGCTATATTGTTTCAAAGAAGGGCATTGAAGTAGATCCTGCTAAAGTCAAAGCTATCGTGGAGATGCAACCTCCCAAAAATATCAGTCAAATGAGAACCTTACAAGGAAGGGTGCAATCAATCAGACATTTCATGTCTCAGTTAGTAGACATATCACAACCTTTCACAAAGACATTACATAAAGGTGTGACTTTTGTATGGAACGAGGAGTGTGAAAATAATTTCAACCACATCAAACAATATCTATCAAATCCTTCTATTTTGATGCCTCCTATTCAAGGGAAGCCATTGATCATACATGTCTCTACCATAGATACATCACTGGGGGAATTACTAGCACAACATGATGAAAATAAAAGGGAAAGAGCTATATACTATATCAGTAGAACATTGGTAGCATATGAGAAGAACTATTCAATGATTGAGAAAGCTTGTCTAGTTGTGATCTTTGCATCACGGAAACTGAGACACTACATGTTAGCTCATACCACACATTTGGTAGCTAAGATTGATCCACTAAATTACCTACTAAGAAAAGTTTCCCTCACAAGTAGATTAGCTAAATGGGTGATGCTATTAAGTGAATTCGACATTGAATATGTTGAAAGAAAATCTATCAAAGGAAAATTAATTGTAGATCAACTGGTTGAAGCACCATTGTTTGATGATACACCAATGCAAATGGAATTCCCAAATTCCTCTATCATGAATCTTTCTTTTAGATCATGGAAGTTATTCTTTGACGACTCCTATACACAGAATGGATCTGGAGCAGGCATATTTCTCATCACACCTCAAGGATGCTCAATACCTAAAGCATTTAGAATTAAGTTTCCTTGCACAAACAATATTGTTGAACATGAAGCCCTTCTTAATGGCATGAAGATAGCAATTGAATGGAGGGTAACAGAGCTACACATTCATGCAGAATCACAAATTGTAATACACCAAGTCAATGATGTGTATCAAATGAAAGATGAAAAGCTAGTTCCATACAAGTGAATGGTTGATGACCTTAAGAAATATTTCATATTCATCACATTTGAGCAAATTCCTAGATTGGAGAACAAATTTTTTAATGCTATGGCAATGCTATCTACTTTATTATAGCAGCCCGATTATGAGCTATGCTACGAGTTCCTGGTGGAAGCACTATCTTATCCTGCATATGACTCCCCCAAGACCCACATGATTTGCACTCTTGTTGGTCATGATTCCTCCAGATACAAAAACCTTTTCTCCTATCTCTAAGACCAAATCATTCCCGATACCTTCAACCACCATGAGAAATGATACCTTATTCTCAATGCATCCTGGTATGTCATCATTGGTAACGATCTATACAAATGAGGTCTAGATGGTACACTCCTTAGATTTTTAAAGGGGAAGAGTCTCAACATGCATTAGAGGAATTCCATGAGGGTATATGTGGATCACATTCCAATGGTTTAACACTAGCTCAAAAACTTATTAGGGTTGGGT
Organism: Chamaecyparis obtusa; assembly: GCA_027943335.1. NCBI lineage: Eukaryota > Viridiplantae > Streptophyta > Pinopsida > Cupressales > Cupressaceae > Chamaecyparis > Chamaecyparis obtusa. The sequence goes on along the minus strand of BSBK01007290.1, from coordinate 133,976 downwards.
ACTATTGGCCTAAAATGGAAAAAGATACAATCAAGTTTGCTAAGAACTATCAAAAGTGTCAAGTACATGGAAACTTAATTCATGCACCAGGGAGAGATCTAATTCCCTTTACTACACAATGGCCTTTTCAACAATGGGCATTTGATCTTATAGGATCCATACATCCTCATTCTTCTAATGGACATACCCATATCATTACAGCTACAGACTATTTCAAAAAATGGGTAGAAGTAGTTCTTTTGACTCAAGCAACTGGCAAGCAAATCTCTATGTTCATTCTAAACAACATCATATATCGGTATGGGATTCCACATTCAATAGTCACAGATAATGGTGGCCAATTCAAGAACAAGGACCTAGATTCCTTATGTGCTAAATTAAGATTACACAACATTGATCATCAATCTACTATCCTCAAGGGAATGGACAAGCAGAAGCTTCAAACAAGAATCTATTGAAAATCTTACATCGCATAGTTAATAAAATAGGAAGACACTGGCATCTCATGATCAATCCAGCTCTCTCGGCCTACAAAACAAGTATCAGGATGCCCACTGGGGCTACTCCATTTGCTTTAGTTTATGGGTTTGAAGCGGTATTTCCTATTGAGGTTAAAATCCCATCACTAAGATGATGACTACAGAGTGTCTAGGTTGCAAGAAATTGAACTACATAGTGTCGTGGTTAGAATGCACGGTCTCATAAGAAATGATGAATACAGAGTTTCATGGTTAGAATGCATGGTCTCGTAACTGATGATGACTACAGAGTGTCTAGGTTGCAAGAAATTGAACTACTAGATGAGCATAGACAAGTAGCATATGATCATCTCAGAGTATATCAAAAGAGAATGTCTAGAGGCTACAACAAGAAAGTCAAACAGAGAATTTCAGGTTGGCGATCTAGTCTTGAGAGAGAATCCTAAAAATCAATCACATAGAGAACACAAGGGGAAGTTTGAACCCAACTGGTTGGGTCCCTTTGTTGTCACTACTTCTTTTGGCTCTGGTGCCTATCAACTCTCAACGACTAATGGAGAACAGCTCTGAGAACCAATCAACATTCTCCATCTAAAGAAATTCTATGCCTAAGGCATTCAATATTAAAAAATGTCCTAAAAAAATTATAAAAATCAGAAAAAGTCCTGAAAAAATGAACATCCTAGTGAAAACCTAGCAATAGGCGCCTTGATGTATCGCAAAAAAAAATAAAAAAATATCAAAAGTAAAAAAAAATTGAAAAATGAAAAATACAAAAAAATGAGAAAAAGAAAAAGTGCCTTGGTGAAAACCTGAAAACAGGCACCTTGGTAGAAAAAATAGAATCTCTGCCAAGATGGTGAAAACTCAACAAACGAGCGCCACTTGTCCAAAAAGTATGTGAATAATTTAATGGTGTTTTGTTTTTTAAATTGAGGAAAGTTATTTTTAACTGGGGTAGTAGTAACTTTTTTAATGAACCTCAATATGTAGTGGAATATCATTAGATCTTCGAATTTTATTGAATGGAGAACATAATAAATTTATTGTATTAGTATGTCAACATAAATTTGTGTCAAGTAGATTAATAGTTGGCAGGGTTAGTTTGGATCCCTTTTATGTTTGGGGATGTGAACATTGATTTCCAACAAGAGAATCTTATGACTTTGTCATTTAAGCACAACTTCATCGAAGTGTTTTGTTTTTTTAAATAGTACAAAATTGTTCATTTTTTGAGGTAATAGTTACTTTTTAATTAAGGTATTATTAGAAATTTATATTATTGTGTTATTTGAAATTTATAATATATAATATTAGTGCGTGAATAATTTAATGGTGTTTTGTTTTTTAAATAGAGGAAAGTTATTTTTAAGTGGGGTAGTAGTAACTTTTTTAATTGAAGTAATATTGGTATGTGAGCCGTTTAGTGTTAACCATCTATATGCTAAAAATTAATTCAAACGATAGTATATATTCAAAGTCTAATAAAGAGGAGAGGATATATATGCATATATAGCAAATTGATGTTAAATCAACATATTCAAAATTTTTAGGGTATAAATAATTTAATGTCTAATTATTGATCTTAGGACAGAGATTGGCTGACAGCCACTACTCAATTTATTTAGGCAGTATTTGTGCAACTCATGGCTTCATGAAAATTTAATTTTTGCTCATTCAATTATGATTTCTATCAATAATATTAATAATAATTCATTCAATTAAAATTAAGGATAATCTTCACAATACAACATCCATGAGCACATTTTGACGCAATGCATAAACTAGAGAAATAAAAAGAAGGATTCAACACTAGGAAAGAAGCATGCGCAAGAATCATTTTGGAATTTAAAAAAATGGCTCTGCTTCACGCGAAAAAAACTCAGCGAGTTCAAATTTTTTTAGAAAACCAAATATGCTCAGCTAGCAATGGAGAGATATGTTACTGTTGAAGGTGTAGGGAGTTGGGCTCCCCTTCCTCCCACAAGCGACAATCTACAATGACAAATGGTTAAATAAAAAAGAACCATGGGGCTAAAAAAAGAGACTGGATGCAAAAAAATCAAAACCCTACCATCTGGGCAATTCTGATCATGATAGGAACCCCAAGCTTTGCCTTAGTATCCAATAAGGTTCCCGTGGGTAGAAGGCCCTCTGATCCACAATTTAATCTCTCTACAAAAAAAATGCCAGCCTCCCAAGAGCTCAACAGGGCTTGTTCTCTACATTACCAGGAGGAAGGTTACATAAAACTGGCTCCAAGAAGCAATCTCGCGTCAAGATCCCTTCATGGGAAAATGATCAACGAAAAGGAACCCAAAATAGACTATGGCGACTCTGGATGGAAAAGAAACAAGGAAAAGCTCCCTCAACACTCTCAAGGTTGGGAAAACTATGCGCCTTATCAGATCACGTAAAACCCTCGATTCCATATTGAGGAAGAAAAAGAGGCCTCGAGACCAAAGCCTTCTTCAGAAGAAAAACTAGGAACTCCTACTAAAGATTTGAATGACAAAATCACCATCAAAATTTGTAGTGGAATCGTAGAAAACACTTAGTGACATTACCAAAAGTTTGGGGTTTTTGCCAAATGGTGTGGTTTTGGGGTTCCTGTGGTGGAAGTGGCAGAATGGTTTTAGAGGACCTTCAAGGGTAAGGTGTCACCATCCTTACATAAGATTTCTTTTATGTAGATTGCAATAGTGTTAATCTAAAAATTAAATTTTTAATGGCAAATCTCCATGTTTTAAAGGATATGTTTTCAAATTTATGGACTGGCAACCGCACTTTGATTCTAAAAACCTTAGCGCTTTTAAGGTAGATAGGGTAATTCCGCTTCCTAATCTCCCCATAGAGTTATTAAGCAGGGAAACCATTAGGAATATAGGCAATCGGTTAGGGAATTTCATAGGTTTCGAAGAACTGCCATTAACTCAATCCAATTGTGTTATTGTGGTCAATACGGATATCAACATTAGCACCCTTAAAACTATTGAGGTTAAGATCAAGAAGGATACCTTTTTAATAAAATCAGATTTTTTAAAGGAATGGTAGAGGAATGTAGGGATAGAGAGAGAAAGAATGAGGATCCTCAATTAGAGAACCCTATTCAAAATCAGAATTAGAAAGTCTATATTGGGATGAATGAGGACAAGGGTGGTTTCACTATTATATCAAAGAGCTCTAGTGAAGATTTGGAGGAAGGGGAAATAAAAGAGGGCCAGATGTTGAGGAAATGATAACAAGTTGATAAAAGCAACCAAACCAATAAGAGGTTAGGGGAGGAGATCATAGAAACTCAAAAAAGAAACACAAAGCAAGACTGTGATGGAAGTAATTGTAAATAAGGAAAATAATGAAAATACTAAGAAGGATACTTTATGTGCTGAAGTTAACAACTTGAAGGAGGCAACAATAGTACATCCAAAGACCCAAAGGGGACAAAGCTGCATCGAAAACAAGGGTCACAAGGATGCAGTGAAAGGGAGTGAGGCAATAATTAATCTAGGGGATAGAAGTCGGCATTGTAGTAAGGATAAATAAGCCCCAGAGGATGCTAAAAAAGTGGAGGAAGAAGTGAATATCATCACAAAATATTTGTGTGAAGCAGTGGTCAATGACCTAGTGGATCAATTTGTGGAGGAGATATAAAGTCAGTCTGTCTGTGCACAAATAAAGTCAGTCTATGCACAAATTAGCTCAAACATCTATAAAGTCAATAAAGTCAGTCTGTGCACAAATTAGCTCAAACATCTGTATCCTATCAATGTTCAAACTTGGGGGCAATCAATGTCATATCCTATGGTCTCTAGTATACTTAAGACGATTCATATCCAGTCAAGGTCCTTTGAAGCTTTATCCGAGTCAGTCATTCTGTCTCCTCACTAGAAAGGACTTTTCATCTACAACAACACAAACAAACATCAACGCAAACTGAAAACAATCTTTGCTTCACATGCTTTTATCTCCTTGTATGCTTACTGATTCACATTGAGATTTTTGCATATTGTGTCCTTTCGAGCTCTTTGATGATGTCCTTTACATGGTTTAGAGAGTGATGACTGGGGGCATAATGTTTTCTTTGTTTTTTTCTTTGAGCAAAAATCTAATAACTTTGGAAATTCTGGATTGAAATGGTGTCCGTTTGTAAGAGCCTCCATCATGTGTTGGATGGCCATGAGTACCTCAATCATTGATACCTAAAAAACTCAAGGAAGTTTGATCTAGCTTACATCTTTTTGAACGATTTCTCAATCCTATTGTGAATGGCTATTATCCAAGGATGTGAACGATAAAGGGTCACTACAGGTAATTCACATTGGAGACAAGAATGAATTCTATAAACTATTTGGCATGTTTGTTTCGCAAGGCGTATTTAGGTCATCACAACATTCATGTTTTGATGCTTATACAAATTGCTATATCAAAATGGACATGATATTCAAGTCATCCTAGCATTTTTGCCTTGGTGCTTATATCTAATCCGACATTCTAAAAACAAAATCAATATTCATATGTCCATGGTTGTATAGCTAGTGGGCATTGTATTGATTTTTGCACATACAAATCAATATTCATATATTAATAGTTTCCTAACTAGTGGATGTTGTATTGATTTATCTAATTACCTAATAAAAAATCAATGATGAAAATGACCGACACATGATTAGTGACTAGGTCCTAGGTCTTAGGTTTGCATTTCATTCTGCATGTCATTTTTACACTTTGCATGATTGCATGATCTCACAATTAATGAATACAATTGAATGCTTAAATGATTCTTCAAACAGTGCTAAACATCTTACAAGAGCTGAATCTCAACCAAAGGTTTCTTCACAGAACCACAAGCAGTCACCATCCTGGGTTAGACATCCTTTTTGACAAATGACCGAGTACTTGGCTTCATCAATACTTGCAAAACATATCATGTGTATCACTGCATTTACATATCATATTCATCCCATTACATGGCATTTCATTACATACATGTGCATTTATCATTGCATAGCATAATCAAAATCATACATTGTCATACATTTTCCATCTATCAATTACATTTGCATAAATCCATACATTTGAAAGAAATCATTGCATTGCATATTACATACATTCTAAACTACCCATTAGCATTTACATCACATGATATCATCATAAATCAAATCGACAAGTACAAATGAAGTCATAACCAAAAACTCAATCTCATATATATCATATAACCGAAATAGTTAGGGGTGCACTACTGGCACAGTATACAAAAGAATGCACTCATGTGAGCTATCAAATCAGATCATTATCTATGGACAAAATGAGAAAAAAACTATCAGATAACAAGATAGATCATTTGTCTGCCTAATCCTCTACATCTAGTGGGGGTGGTGGTGGTGCATCTGGTACTGCCTCAGCTCATGGTGCTATGGCTCCCTCTGAGGCTATCATATACTGAGAGTATGAAGGTACTCTCTATCTAGCAAGAACAACAACATAATACGCAGAGACATAGTAGGCACTTTGTGCGGTCTGATGAGTAACCTCTACATGTAATTGTTTGTTCTCTGCATGTTGCTCTAAATGTTGCCTCTCAAACTCCTTGAGGCATACCTCAAGTCTAGCGCTCTATAATTTCAAATCCCTAACCTATAATCTGAGCCATCTAATAACCTCCTATGGAGTATGAGCCAATCCAGGATCTACATCTGTAGTAGGCATGTTTGTATCCCTAGTAGGTTGATCAGTAGCCTCAGCCTTGTGCACCTTACAGCGTCTAACCTCAACACCCAAATCAAAAATAGTATCAACCTATGTAGCATCACTACCAATACCTACATCCTGTTGAGCAGCTAGTACTTCATCTGCACTACCAATACTACCAAGGGTACCATGCTCTCCTCTAGAAGATCTCCTCTGTGAATCTACAGGCCTGCATGCTGTAGAACTAGAAGGGCGTGGTGGTCTCATATGTCTAGAAGGCCTCTATGGAGTAATAAAAGATCTAGGCCTCGGAGGTGTAGGCTATGGCATAGGAATCTGAACATCTCGGTGCCTCTAGCCTCAACCCATCGGTACACCTGTAACATCCACTACCTCCTCCATACTAGGAATTAGCTCTGTGGAATCAAAAAATTGACGTATAGGATCCTCCTCCAGCCAAGCAATGAAAGCATCTATAACTCCAGCATCTACAACCTATGGCCTATAATCCCACTCTCTCACCACATATCCACTGTACTCCTATGTACTAAGAGCGTAAGACAAATGTGTTGTCCATCCCAATCCAATCTCGCGGACTAACTGTGCATAAGTGGCATGCTCCTATGGTACATCCTGGATAAGACCATACTATCTCCAAACCTGTGTGATCAGGAAATGTTCAAGGATAGTGGTGGACCTACCAATCAATACCCTGCTATGGAAAAAGAAACTGAACTGAGCACGCGCAGAAGGCCACGGCTCCACTTGTAAGTAAGGTCTCCATATACAATAGGTCATGTCATCAAGGACACACCTCCAATACTCAGTAATGCCCATACGGACCTGTGTGACATATCCAAAATAAACATATATAATGGGCTCCTGCAACTGTCTTTGTGACTGACATACCGACCTACATATGGGAATGTGCTCTCATGCCCAAATCTAAAGAACTAGCGCACCCAAAGAAAATGATTTTCTCTCATGATACACTATCTCATGCATCTCGGAGAACATGTGGGCAAGAATACACTGTCCCCATCCCAACTCAAAAGGATTAGCTATCAATCGAGCCACCATCGGGGCCCAGCCCATCAATAGACCGTTATGTTGATGCTCGGACATGATGATACCACCTATCATACCTGCTATAATGCACTCAAGTCTATGGGTGTGCCCATATCTTTTAACTAATGACTCCCATGAAATAGACTGATTCAGTTGTGTGTCATCACCAAATACTCTCCTAAAGGCATGCAGGCCAGAGTTCCCTGAATTGACATAATCAGGCCGAGGACCATGGAATGGAATACGCAATATCTGATAAACATCCTTAGGAGTAATTGTGGGCTCTTCAGTAGGCAGATGAAAGGTATGTGTCTCAGAGTGGAATCTCTCTATCAAAGCAGTCAGTAAACTATGTTTCACCCGAATCTCAGGCAACCATATCAAATACTCAAAACCACATGAGGCTAAGTGAACCTGCATTAAGGAAGTGAAACGCACAATCTCTGGGTCATCGGGTGTGAAATCCAGATATGTACATCAAGGTAGACGACCTATATAGCACAGAAATAGGGAATCCTATCAATAACTTTGTCAAAATTAAGGCTACCAGTACAGAAATTACAAAGTTTAATATCTCAAATGGTACATTAAATGCTAAGGAATCAGCCTATGAAATCAGAAAAATCAAAAATGTGACCTAAGGATGTGAAAAACACTCTCTATTTTCCATATGAGTTTTTATATTGGTGTCGAAACTCGTACGAGTTTCTACAGGTTGCCATATGATAATTCATGAGTATAAGACAAAGCATAGGCTCTCGTACAACAATTGAGGGACCCGATGAAATGTCATACAACACATGGGTCCCTCTCATACGAGTTTCAGGTAATTTCAGGATGATAATTGAAATGAAATTGAAAACTCGTACAAGCCCCAATGGACTATCATACAACTTTTCGTGGTACAAAAATTTAAAAAGATTCTAACGTATGAAAAAAAAAATCCTAAAAGCATCAAAACATGGAAATTTTTAAATCACAGAGAGGAACAGAGGTCCACTTACTGAGTTCCCATACTGGGGAGGTCGCTAGTATCTACGGTTGCGCTTGAATCGGTGTGAGGAGACTAGAACTTTATTCATGGCCATTTTTCTCTCAGAGGGCTCCACAAGTTTCACAAAAGACAAAAGTGAATAATGAAATGAAAATGACCCTTTTGGCTCTTATATAGGTTTTGACCTAATTTTTCAAAGTGCTCCATTTTCCGCAAAAATTGCACCCCTGGCTAATTTCGATGTTTTGAATCCATTTTCGAGATCAAAATCAAAATTTGAGATCGTTTATTATGTCAAAATCACAATTTAAAATTTTCAGACCCAGGACGCCCGATAGCTTGCGTGATCGACCTTCAAATCATCAAAAGAATCTAGAATTCAACTTAACTGATTATCTTACATCAAGCTATCAAAATTTCAACTTGGTCAACCATGGTCAAACCTAGTCAAACTTGGTCTCCAAGACCTCTAAATGATGAAGAACATGTTCTCGAACGTGTATAACCACTTCTCAAATCAATTAACATTCTTTTAAACTATTTAAGGCTGTCTTTTCTTGTTAGATTTCAATTTTCATCCCGAAGGGGGCATGGTATTGCACATCAATAAAGTCTATAAATCAAATCTTTCCTCAGTAATCAAGACAACAACCATGTCTAGTTGTTGAATCATCAAAATTCCTCGTCGCTTGGGGCACATCGCTTGGGGCATATCAGATTCATTGAGATCCATATCAATCTAATCAATCTTGTAAACTGTATCAGCTTTTCGTAACCATCGATTCATTAGTCTTATTTCCTTGGTTCTTCATAACTGAAGGGTTCGGATGTGATACCGTTTCGATTCCTTTGGACAATTAGGTCACTCACTTCTTCATAATCATAAAGTCTAGAATCAAGCGTTTTGATAATTTTTCGTAATCATCAGTTCATCATTGCTATAGTTGACATCATCACGATTCTTGGTCAACCAGGACCTGAATCAGCTTTTCCAATCTTTCAATCAGTTTCTGTCTCGGAATCGGTTCATCTTTCAAATCAGTTTCAACATCAAAAATAGACTAATCTTTGAACCACTATGCTTCGCACAGTGATTCAAAGAGGGGCAAAATGTAATACCCCAAAAATGGGCTATAGGTTCATTAACCTCTTACATCAACAATTCGAATGAAATCGACATCAAAGTCCTAACCTAAGGCACATCTGCACATCAATTTATCAAAAATTGATTATCTTAATTTTGCATCAGGGAATATTCCTTGAATATTACTAATTATCCTAATTATCTTTAATTAACTATTATTTGGCAATAAATCATATTTATCCTAAAGTTTGATTAATTGGATATTCTAAATATTTAATTAATCAAATTTAATTCTGCCACTTAATTATTTAATTAGATTTAATTATATTTATTCCTAAATTATATTATTTAATTTTGACAATAAATCAAAAATTGATTAACTTCTTATTTAATTAATTAAATCAAGTTGTCAACATTTAATGATATAGTTTTTGAATAAAAGTTTGATTAAATAATTGATTAACCCATAAATCAATTGTTTTAATTCAAAATCAGTTAAGTTGAAGATAAATCACTTTATTTATTTAATTAATTCATAATTATCTATGCACATTCAAAGAGCAATTAAACTTTAAATCAGAAAATCAATTCAAGTTGTTATCTTTTTGAAACTCAACATCTATTTTGAGTTAAAAGCTGATCGAAACTTCTGATTTGAGTCAAAAAGTTGTTTTTGCATGATTTTATGAGTTAAATAATTCTGATTTCTTGTTAACTCAAAAATCAACTTGAGTTTATCAAGAGTGATTTATGGCTTTTCTCAATGCATCCTCAAGCCCTAGATTTCTATAAAATCAAGGCTCGGCTCTTCACAAATTATCTCTCGAATTTGCACAATTACTCTAGCGAAATTGCATCTGAAGTTTTGCGAATAGGTGACTTTGTGAGATCATTCATAGTTTTTCATAGCTTTGCATAGTTTTCAATACCAATTCATATCATTGTTAGATTAAATCTACATATCATTTCAATTCAATTCTAGATTAGTTTCATATCAGTTTTTCATCTTATTGTATCAAAAATCCAAAAAAATAGATTAATCTACATTCATTCTACATTCATCTTTTAGCATTAAATCCTTCATTTAGGTGTTGCATTATCACTAATCTCAGTCTGATCTGAGAATACATACTCGCATCTACTAGAAGGCAGTAAATCGTCTGGTTAGCTTAGTTTCATTTATTTGCATATTTCAATTTTGCTAACCTCTAATGTTTTACTGAAGTGTCGTGTCCGCAACTAGGTACAAATTTCACACACACATTTACGAGTACCATTAGCTCTTCCCAGTTATTCATTTCTACTCCTATTAGTTGAGCTTTTATTGCCACTTCAATGCCATCGAAATTATGTATGCTACATCCAATCCTGGCTATCCCTGGATTCCCCCTAGAGCCTCCATCAAAATTCAATTCGAACCATCCTTTCTTTGGAGGGATCCATTTACATTCATCTCTTTTTTGTTTATTATCTTTAACTCTCGATCCCACATATGGAAGGATTTGAAGCCCTATCCACCTTCCCCTCATCTTTTCATCCCAATTAGTCATCTCTTCTTCCTTCTTGTGTTGATTCATGATTCTACTATTCAGAGTTTCTATGATGGCCATCTCAATCTTGTTTATAATTTGTATCCATTCCATTTTGGTTTCCTTGAAAATCCACTTATTACACTCTTTCCAAATCTCCCATATTACCATAGAGGGGACACAATCAATAAACTTCCATATAAACATCATCTCTTAATGGTGGGCCATGCTTGAAACATGCCCACAATAGTTCTTGGGAAGGTCGTGGTCTATCCTAGTTTGATACTAAGCCATTTCCAACATTGATTTGAAAATTTGTAGTTCAAAAGAAAGTGGTCTATATCTTCTTCTTCTTCGTGGAGAGGACACATGACTGGGCCTACATAACCTATTTTGTTGAACCTATCTACTGTTAGTATTATGTTATGTAGGGCCAACCATGAGAAAATACTTTCCTTGGGTAAACAATATTTGTCCTAACATAGTTCTAAAGGAAGTTTTGAATTGGGCCTCAGATGTTCTCTTACTAGGATCTCATATCCATCCTTAGAGTTGTATTCGCCATTGTTCGATTCATCCCATACTAGATTATATTTTCCCAAATTGAAAATTATACTTCTTTTACTGAGGATCTTGGTAAGCTCCTCCTTTTTTGATACTAGGATATCTAAATTATTAACCATTTCCAACCCATGCCCTCATCCGTGTTTACCATATAGTTCTTTACTTGTTTTCCCTATCTTACCTCCATAAGGGCTTTGACTTTTTCAAAGTTATATAGATTATCTATGGCTTTGTGTCCCCCCCAAGAATATGACCAAAATAAAGCCTCATCTCTCATCCCAACATTCCACATAAGTCTCTCCAAGATTACACTCCTACAATCTAGCATAAAATTCCATATCCTAGATCCCCTAGGGGGTATGTTTCTCTAAATATGTTTATTGGCTCACCTTTGTTGAGGTACTTATTGTATACACCTAAAAATGGTCACCTAGACTATTAGCCCCTTTTGCTAAATCATAAATTGTTTATTCTTGATCAAATCCTAGTTCTATCATTTATTTGATTATTTTCTATGGGCTAACCATTTTATCCTAAATTTTTATTTATTAAAAGGAATATTTCCTCCCCTTTTAATAAATAAAAAGCCCCCCTTTTCCTCTTATCCTAAGTTGCACAAATAAATTATTATTCTTATTTTATAAAAAGAAGAAAAACACTTTTTGTCTTATATGGACACAAAAGTCAACTCCTATTTTCTCATTGGAGGATACTTGTGCACATGGATTGCTCCTCTTTCAAGCTCCACCCTTGATTAAATCTTTTGCCTCTTAATCTCCATGGTCCATTCCTTTTCATTTCTTATAAAAGGAGAGCTCTCTTCTTCATTTTCATATCTTAGGTTTTCATGCTAATGTTATGCTGCAGGTTTTCTAGGTCATCTTGGAGCTTTTTGAAGATTTGGAGCATTCTTGGCTTTTGCATCTACATGTTATCATAATTTTTATTTTTTGCATTATCGTGGCATTCTTAGCTTAGATTTCCTTTATGCTTTAGATTAATCCATCTAGCTTAACTAGGAGGCTTTTTAATACTTGCATCTTTCATTTTCATAGCTTAGCTTGCATTTTCATTTCTAGCATAGCATTGCATTGCATTTTCATTCTTGATTCTTGAGGATATTGGCATTCTTGCCCTTGTCTTCATTGAATCTCCCATTGCATGGTTTACTAGCAAGGTTATAGGCTAAATAGCTCTAGCTGAGAGCATTCTTAAAACCCTTGCACTCCATGCCTAGGGAGCTATGGATCAATTTTTGAGACCTCATTCTTGAGTGTTCTTGAATGTAATGATTCATAGAAGTGTGGTCACATTTTCACCATACACTTATGAGTTAGGATCTTTTCCCATTTTAGGTGGGAGTTATTGTACAACCTCCACACTAATTTTTCCCCTAGGGCCTTACCCTATTCCCAAATTTTTTTGATGTCTTCCCCCCCTTCCTCCTTAGGCCTACACACTTTTTCCCAAGATATCAATGAGAATTTTCTCTTTTCTCAAGCCCCCTACCAAAAGAAGGTTCTTAGATGTTTGTTTAATTCCTCCATTTTAGTCATTGGAAGGTTGATACAAGATAATTGGTAAATTGGCATTTCAAATAGTACTGACATGACCATAGTTTCTCTACCTGCAACAGATAGCCACTTCCCTTTCCAAGATTCAATCCTTTTCCTAATTTTTTCTATCATAATGACCTAAAGTTTAGATGATTTGCAACCTTTGTCTAAAGGAAGTCCAAGGTATTTGCATGGAAGTTTTTCTTTTTTAAAATTGAGTATTTTGCATATTTCTACTTTTGTCTTAGTGTCAGTATTGAAGAAGAATACTTTTGACTTTTATGAGTTGATTTCTTGTCTAGAAACATCTGTGTAAAAATCCAGTACTTCCCTAAATGCTTATGCTTCTTATCTTACTCCATGCCCGTATAACATGGTTTCGTCTAAAAATTGATGGTGGGTAGTAGGTTCCAGACCACTTGTTATGTTAATTCCTTTGATTCTATTTAATTCCATCACCTTTGTAATCGATCTTCCTAGGGTCTCTGCCATAATAATAAATAAAAAAGGGGATATTGGATCCCCCTATCTTAAGCCCCTAGAGATGTTGAAAAAAAAATTTGGGGTCCCATTTACCAGAATTCAAATCTTTGGGGATGATATGCATTCAGATATGAGATCAATCCATTATTTGGAAAAATCAAAGGCCTGTAAACACTTACATTGGAACTTCTAATCTACCTTATCATGAGATTTTTTAATTTCAAGTTTAATGAGCATACTAGGTTCTCCATTTGTTGTACTGAGTGAATAGATTCCCAGGCTATAATAATTCCATTGTATATTGATCTTCTTGGGACAAATTTGGTTTGTTCCTGGCTGATTAAAAGAGGTAACGGCTTTTGCAACCTATTAGCTAAAGTTTTAGTAACCAATTTGTATAGGGTTTTACAAAGGGCTATTGGCCTGAAGTTGTTAAAGTTTTCTACTTTATCATTTTTAGGTATAAGAGCTATAAATGTATTGTTGACTTCTCTCAGAATCCTTCTTACAAAGCCTCAGTCACCTCATCTCCAATGAAATCCCAATATTTCTAAAAGAACCCCACAGGGAAACAATCTGGTCCAAGTGCCTTGTCTGGATTCATTTGCTTTAAATTAGTCTCAATTTCTTCTTTAGTCAATTTTTCTGTAAGTATCCTATTATGTTCTCAAGTGATCACTTTTGGGATATTTTTAACAATGTTTTTATGTCCTTTAAGATTAGAATTCTCCTTGTTGAAAATGTTCATAAAATATCCTACTACTTCCTTTGTTATTTCTCTAGGGTCCTCTATAATGGTCCATTTCTCATTTTTAATACTTGCAATTTTATTAATTGTTCTTCTATGTTTAGTGATGTTATGAAAGAATTTAGTATTCATGTCCCCTGCCTCCAACCAAGTTTCCCTAAATTTTTGTCTCCAAAATATTTCCTCTTTAGCCAATATATCCTCATAGTCTCTTAGAAGCTATTTTTCCTTTAGATAGAGTCTCATCCATATCCTTCTCAATTACTAGATTATTTACTTCATCCTACTGTTCTTCAAGTGTGGATTTTGATTCAAAGATGTTACCAAAGTGTTCTGAGTTCCAAATCTGAAGCCTCTGTTTGACCACTTTTAGTTTATTGATTACCTTGTAGAGTTTAGATCCTGATACCTCTACTTCCTTCCACCATTGTTCTATCAATTTTAAGATCTTTCATCCCTCAACCACATTTGTTCAAACTTAAAGGGGCAATTTTTGGGACTAGTCTCTTCAAGAATCCTTAATTGGATTGGGTAGTGGTCTGACCCAAATATTGGCATGATTTATGCTTCCAAAGTATGGGGAAAGTCTGTCAAGCTTCCATAAAGGAAGATTTTGTCCAACTTTTCTACTATATTGCTAAACCCTTTTCTTCTATTGTTCCATGTAAAGGCCTTTTCTATTGTTTGGATTTCTAGCAACAAGTCATTTCTTTTTATCCATTCTACAAAGTCAATTGCAGCAGCTAAAAATTCCTCACTTCCTCCCCACTTGTCTATCCTTTTGGTGATGGCGTTGAAATCCCCTTTCCCCCCCCCCCAATGATGCATACCTAGTTTGAGGTATTCCGTAAATGTTGTTCAATCTCTTGCCATACCTAAATCTTGGCTTTGTTCTTTATGGGGCCATAGACATTAATTAGGCTAAAGCTCAAGTTGTTTATTAGGATACTTACTCTCCCACACATCTAGTTTTGTTGGCCTTCTTCTAGAGTAACCGCTGCACTCCAAGGGTCCCAAATAATGGCCAATCCTCCAGAAGCCCCATTTGCTAGGAAGTCTAAGATCTTTCTAAAATCCAATCTTTTCCTATATACATCTATTTTAGATTTGTTTAGTTTTGTCTCTTGAACCATTATGAGATCAAATTTGGTGTTGGTGATGCAACGTTTGACAATATGTTGCTTGTTCATGCCCCTAACATTCCAAGTAAGGAGTCTCATAGCACATTGGGAAGGACCTTCCCCTTCCTTTCATGTAGTATCGAAGTTAATTTAGTCTGACCTGCAGCTTCCCTATCCTTGTGTCTTAGTTCAGATAGTGATTTCCTTCCTCTTTTCTTGCTCTTCTTGGCACAATCTAGGGTTTCCATAATTTCCATTGTTGATGCAATACCAAGGGATTCTGGATCCTCCTTCTCTAGAGAATTTAATTCATCCATCATTACCTCATCTTCTAAGACCATAGGAATACCAGTTAATTTCTCAATTTCTTTTATGAAAAGATTCCTTTGCAAAGTTACTTCCTCATCATCACATATCTCCTCCACAAATTGATCCACTAGGTCATTGACCACTACTTCACACAAATATTTTGTGATGATATTCACTTCTTCCTCCACTTTTTTAGCATCCTCTGGGGCTTATTTATCCTTACTACAATGCCGACTTCTATCCCCTAGATTAATTATTGCCTCACTCCCTTTCACTGCATCCTTGTGACCCTTGTTTTCGATGCAGCTTTGTCCCCTTTGGGTCTCTGGATCTACTATTGTTGCCTCCTTCAAGTTGTTAACTTCAGCACATAAAGTATCCTTCTTAGTATTTTCATTATTTTCCTTATTTACAGTTACTTCCATCGCAGTCTTACTTTGTGTTTCTTTTTTGAGTTTCTATGATCTCCTCCCCTAACCTCTTATTGGTTTGGTTGATTTTATCAACTTGTTATCATTTCCTCAACATCTGGCCCTCTTTTATTTCCCCTTCAAATCTTCACTAGAGCTCTCTGATATAATAGTGAAACCACCCTTGTCCTCATTCATCCCAATATAGACTTTTTGATTCTGATTTTGAATAGGGTTCTCTGATTGAGGATCCTCATTCTTTCTCTCTCTATCCCTACATTCCTCTACCATTCCTTTAAAAAATCTAATTTTATTAAAAAGGTATCCTTCTTGATCTTAACCTCAATAGTTTTAAGGGTGCTAATGTTGATATCCGTATTGACCACAATAACACAATTGGATTGAGTTAATGGCAGTTCTTCGAAACCTATGAAATTCCCTAACCGATTGCCTATATTCCTAATGGTTTCCCTGCTTAATATCTCTATGGGGAGATTAGGAAGCGAAATTACCCTATCTACCTTAAAAGCGCTAAGGTTTTTAGAATCAAAGTGTGGTTGCCAGTCCATAAATTTGAAAATATATCCTTTAAAACATGGAGATTTGCCATTAAAAATTTAATTTTTAGATTAACACTATTGCAATCTACATAAAAGAAATCTTATGTAAGGATGGTGACACCTTACCCTTGAAGGTCCTCTAAAACCATTCTGCCACTTCCACCACAGGAACCCCAAAACCACACCATTTGGCAAAAACCCCAAACTTTTGGTAATGTCACTGAGTGTTTTCTACGATTCCACTACAAATTTTGATGGTGATTTTGTCATTCAAATCTTTAGTAGGAGTTCCTAATTTTTCTTCCGAAGAAGGCTTTGGTCTCGAGGCCTCTTTTTCTTCCTCAATATGGAATCGAGGGTTTCACGTGATCTGATAAGGCGCATAGTTTTCCCAACCTTGAGAGTGTTGAGGGAGCTTTTCCTTGTTTCTATTCCATCCAGAGTCGCCATAGTCTATTTTGGGTGCCTTTTCGTTGATCATTTTCCCGTGAAGGGATCTTGATGCGAGATTGCTTCCTTGAGCCAGTTTTATGTAACCTTCCTCCTGGTAATGTAGAGAACAAGCCCTGTTGAGCTCTTGGGAGGCTGGCATTTTTTTTGCAGAGCAATTAAATTGTGGATCAGAGGGCCTTCTACCCATGGGAACCTTATTGGATACTAAGGCAAAGCCTGGGGTTCCTATCATGATCAGAATTGCCCAGATGGTAGGGTTTTGATTTTTTTGCATCCAGTCTCTTTTTTTAGCCCCATGGTTCTTTTTTATTTAACCATTTGTCATTGTAGATTGTCGCTTGTGGGAGGAAGGGGAGCCCAACTCCCTACACCTTCAACAGTAACATATCTCTCCATTGCTAGCTGAGCATATTTGGTTTTCTAAAAAAATTTGAACTCGTTGAGTTTTTTTCGCGTGAAGCAGAGCCATTTTTTTTAATTCCAAAACGATTCTTGCGCATGCTTCTTTCCTAGTGTTGAATCCTTCTTTTTTGTTTCTCTAGTTTATGCATTGCATCAAAATGTGCTCATGGATGTTGTATTGTTAAGATTATCCTTAATTTTAATTGAATTAATTATTATTAATATTATTGATAGAAATCATAATTGAATGAGCAAAAATTAAATTTTCATGAAGCCATGAGTTGCACAAATACTGCCTAAATAAATTGAGTAGTGGCTGTCAACCAATCTCTGTCCTAAGATCAATAATTAGACATTAAATTATTTATACCCTAAAACTTTTGAATATGTTGATTGAACATCAATTTGCTATATATGCATATATATCCTCTCCTCTTTATTAGACTTTGAATATATACTATCGTTTGAATTAATTTTTAGCATATAGATGGTTAACACTAAACTGCTCACATACCAATATTACTTCAATTAAAAAAGTTACTACTACCCCACTTAAAAATAACTTTCCTCTATTTAAAAAACAAAACACCATTAAATTATTCACGCACTAATATTATATATTATAAATTTCAAATAACACAATAATATAAATTTCTAATAATACCTTAATTAAAAAGTAACTATTACCTCAAAAAATGAACAATTTTGTACTATTTAAAAAAACAAAACACTTTGATGAAGTTGTGCTTAAATGACAAAGTCATAAGATTCTCTTGTTGGAAATCAATGTTCACATCCCCAAACATAAAAGGGATCCAAACTAACCCTGCCAACTATTAATCTACTTGACACAAATTTATGTTGACATACTAATACAATAAATTTATTATGTTCTCCATTCAATAAAATTCGAAGATCTAATGATATTCCACTACATATAGAGGTTCATTAAAAAAGTTACTACTACCCCACTTAAAAATAACTTTCCTCTATTTAAAAAACAAAACACCATTAAATTATTCACATACTAATATTATATATTATAAATTTCAAATAACACAATAATATAAATTTCTAATGACACCTTAATTAAAAAGTAACTATTACCTCAAAAAATGAACAACTTTGTACTATTTAAAAAATAAAACACTTCGATGAAGTTGTGCCTAAATGACAAAGTCATAAGATTCTCTTGTTGGAAATCAATGTTCACATCCCCACCAAACATAACAGGGATCCAAATTAACCCTGCCAACTATTAATTTACTTGACACAAATTTATGTTGACATACTAATACAATAAATTTATTATGCTCTCCATTCAATAAAATTTGAAGATCTAATGATATTCCACTACATTTAGAGGTAACAAGCGTTATTGAGAAGGAACGAGAACGATTCAAGACTTGCGTCGTCAAAAATTACACTTACATATTTGATTTCAATACACTTTCTACTACTTTAAATATTATTTGTTGAAAGTTAACAACCCATTTTCGTTCTAACATAAGCAAATGTTAATTTCTCATAACACGGCTACAGATTAATTGCACAATAAATTCACAGATAGAAACTCTAGCTGATTTATAACAATCAATACTCACGATTAATTAACAGCAAATAATAGTAGAAGCAAAAAATAAATAATAGAAGCTAATCATAAAAAGATAATAACACAAATATACTCAAGAAACCCCAGTGTGGGCCGAAAAAACCTACAAATGTTGGATCTTCTATTCAACCTAACAACCAACTTTCTCTCAAAGTCCAATAGAATCCAATACAAGTTTGCAACAACAATCTCAAGAAAAGAATCTTTCATTGCTTTCTTTGGCTTTAAATCATATATAAAATCACTCTTGATTTAGTCAACCTCACAAACTTAGAAATATTCTATTAAAGAATAAAAAATAAAGTTGTTAAATATCCAACTCAAATTGCTTTAAAACAACTCCACTCCACCTTCTAAACTAAACAAAAAAATCAACACTCACTCTTAGCGAGGAAGGTGTTCTGCACAACACCCAACTTATCCATGAAGAATACAAACTTATTCTTCACCAAAACCTTGTCAGGGTGTTTGCTATCTATTCGTCTATAGGAATGTCCCACAATTTTACTATCCCCTTCTCCACACAATCTCTAATGAAAAAAACCTAGAACCGAACCTTCTATCCAACTTCAAGAGCAATAACAGACTACAAGATAATAACAAAAATATACTCAAGAAACCCCAATGTGGGTCAAAAAAACCTACAAATGAACAGCCAACTTTCTCTCAAAGTCCAATAGAATCCAATACAAGTTTGCTACAACAATCTTACATATATAGAGCCCAATTGCTTTCTTTGGCTTTAAATCATATATAAAATCACTCTTGATTTACTCAAACTTAGAAATATTCTATTAAAAAATAAAAAACAAAGTTGTTAAATATCCAACTCAAATTGCTTTAAAACAACTCCACTCCACCTTTTAAGCTAAACAAAAAATCAACACTCCCTCTCAGCGAGGAAGGTGTTCTACACAACACCCAGCTTATCCCTGAAAAATACAAACTTATTCTTCACCAAAACCTTGTCAGAGTGTTTGCTATCTATTCGTCTGTAAGAATGTCCTACAATTTTACTATCCCCTTCTCCACACAATCTCTGATGAAAAAAACCTACAACCGAATCTTCTATCCAGCTTCAGGAGCAATAACAAACTACAAGATAATAACACAAATATACTCAGGAAACCCCAATGTGGGTCAAAAAAACTTACAAATGTTGGATCTTCTATTCAACCTAACAGCTAACTTTCTCTCAAAGTCCAATAGAATCCAATACAAGTTTGCTACAACAATCTTACATAAATAGAGCCCAGCTGCTTTACTTAGCTTGCAAGAAAATAATCTTTCCTTGTTTGTTTTTTGCTTAAAATCATATATAAAATCACTCTTAATTTACTCAACTTCACAAACTTAGAAATATTCTATCAAAGAATAATAAAAAAAAAAGTTGTTGCTAAATATCCAACTCAAGTTGCTTTAAAGCTACTCCACTCCACCTTCTGAGCTAAACAAAAAAATCAACACTCCCTCTTAGCGATCACCAAAACCTTGTTAGGATGTTTGCTATATTCTTCACCAAAACCTTGTCAAGATGTTTGCTATCTATTCATCTGTAGGAATGTGTCAAAGTTTTACTATCCCCTTCTCCACACAATCTCAGATGAAAAAACCTACAACCACACCTTCTATCCAGCTTCAAGAGCAATAACAAACTACAAGATTGCAACAACAGTTATACAAAAATAACTTTAGCTTCACAATCCTCTTTTTGCTAAGAAAAATGCTCTCACTGAATACACAAACAAGAACTTGTGCCAAGGAACTCTCTTCCTCTCAATGTGCCAAGGATATCTCTTCCTCTCAATATATTCAATAAGTGTCTTCCTCATATTCTTGGAATATCTCTTTCCACTCGATGTGCCAAGGAACTCTTTTTTTCCAAGAAAACTCTTCTTTAATGTATCCAAGAAATCTTTTCATCGCTCCTCGAATCTGCACCATAGCCACCCTACACTCCATCCTTACTCGAACACTGATTGACATAGCCACAAAAGAAATTGGAAACAAAAAACTGATTATTATTTTCTAAAATCTGTCACAAATCTTGACTTTGTATTCATAGTTTAAAACTATGATACCATGTTAATTTCTCATAACCTAACTACAGATTAATTAAACAATAAATTCAGAGATAGAAACTCTGACTGATTTATAACAATCAATAATCTGGATTAAAAACCTCAATGTTGGAAAAACCTAAAAATGTTGGATCTTCTATTCAGCCTAACAACCAACTTTCTCTCAAAATCCAATAAAATCCAATACAAAGTTGCTACAACAATCTTACATATATATAGTCTAAGTGCTTTACTTAGCTTGCAAGAAAAGAATCTTTCATTACTTTCTTTGGCTTTAAAATCACTCTTGATTTATTCAGCCTCACAAACTTAGAAATATTCTATTAAAGAATTAAAAAACTAAAACTGCTAAATAAGAATTAAAAAACTAAAACTGCTAAATATCCAACTCAACTCAAGTTCCACTCGACCTTCCGAACTAAACAAAAAAACTAACATGCAATGTGTAGATTGTTTGGAAAATAACAGTCTGAAACGATGAATGGGATGGGTTGGCAATGAAAAACTACATGGGACCCTCCCGCGTTTCCGGGCTTTTTTAAGCCCTCTCTCCCATCTCGAAAAATTAATTCAAACGATATTATAAAAAGAGTATAGTCGATCGCTGCCCAAAAAGGCCATGAAAATATTAAATTTTTCAGACTGACATTTGCATTATTCAAGTAAAAGTTTAGTACTCGTAACCCCACACCATCTCTAAGTTCTGTTTATTCACTCTTGATAATTGAAGGTCAATATATTATATACGTAGCTTCAAGGTTGGGACTCATAACCAAATTCAAATCAAACCACTGTTCCAAGCTCTGGTTACTTTGGTCATTAAAAGTCAATAAACATTTTAGTCTTACTCTTCAAGATGTTATTCAATTTAATTATTATAAATATATATATATATTATCTATATTGATATCAATTTAATGAAAGCATGGAGAAAATGTCAGTTCAGTAGTTAAATGTGTTAACAGCAGTAATGCCCAGAAAATCTATGCCGCAAACCACGGAACACGCTAACGAAGGTCAAATTGTTTACATACAAAGAGAAACATAAATTGGACGCCAATCAGTTTGAATTCAACATCTTTAAATCAATTTCCGTGGGAAGTAAGCCACAGAGACATCATACATTACAGTGAAGCTTTTAACTAAGGGAGCAATTTATATATCCAATTTAAAATCAAAACATAACACGATACCAGACTAGCATCATGAAGTATAACTCAATTGCTTTGATAGACAAACATTACTGCCTCTGGTTCAAAGCTGGTTACCAAACCATGAACCTTCTACAAATTTTCTGCCAGCCTAGACTCTTATCACAAATTCAAATGCCCAGCATAGTGAATTATGCACCAAACCTTAAAGTTTGATTTCCAGTACCACTAGAAAATGCAGAAAAAATCTGTGCCTATAAATTAAACAAGAAAGACTTCTCTGAGTCACAATAAATTAATTGTCTCCTGCCTCACTGTTCTCCTCTGCCTCTTTATCAGTCTCCATTGGTTGGACATAGAATTTCTGAACATGCAATAATTAGACAGTCAGGTTTCAAAGAAAATGCATTAATTTTCAAGAAATCAAAGCAACACACTAGAATAAACGATCAGGTACCTTTGCTTCTAGTTCCTCCAACTTGCTCATTCTTGCAAACATATTGCCATAAAACTTGGCTTCTTTCTTGTTATATTCTTTTTGTTTTTCTTTGAGAGTCCTGTACTCCAGCTTGACATCCCTAGAAGTTGAGAAGGCGCATACAACCAAAACGTCATATAGGTCAAAAACATATCTATATTTGAAATACAAAAGTATATTAGGCTCAATAATTGTTATTCAAATCAGGTCAGAGTTTGAAAAAAAAAAAAAGTATTAGGCTCAGATTCTCCCTTTCACATTAACGCTGACATCAGTATTTTATCATTTGGTTTCCTCTGATCACATTCATCAGCTAGTTTCGCTATTATCATCTAGGCAAGCAATCAGTTCCAAGAACCCGGGACTTAATAATTTCTTATACTGTTCTGCCTAGTCCACCATTCAATGGGTGAATAGGAAACAAATATAGCAGTAACGTAACAATCAGTCAAGACACTTCTTGACTGCAGCATTAATTAAGCCTTTAAATTTTTAGGTGAAGACCGAACAGTAACCACTGCTCTGCTTACCCTCCCATCAAAATCTTCTAATCAAGTCAAGCGGGGCTTTAGTTATTAAGAGCTACGTTCAAATCCCTAAAGGCATGAAATGTGCTAAAATTGTTGAATCAGACAGCCTACCACATCCAATTCTAGGTCGGTATACCAATACCCAGAAGAAGAGTTACCAATAATAATTAAAAAACATTCTTTTGTTAATGTATGCTTGCCTGACATTTACATTGACTAACAAGGAAAAAAGAATATCAATAGCAGGGAAGTCTTATATAGGGGGTACTTCAAAAAAATTGTGAGATTTTTTTTACAAATATTTTAATGTTGGAATGGGAACTGGGAACAGGTACGGGTGGGTACAAAACATCAGAATGGCAGAGATTTTTTGGGGGGATTAGATACATTTTTGGTACGTTCATATATATATATAGCTTAAAATAGAATTAAGCTTAGAATGCTATATGCCAATACATATGTTAAACAAAACCATTACAAATTTCAGATTTTGAAACATATCATTCTACTTTAAATTCAGGTTTTCAGGTTTGAGTGTTAAAAAGATCAAGCTAGAATCACACGATAGATAAGTTAGGTGTTTGCTAACAGCAGTGTAGATCTTAAAAAAATCTAAAAAATCAATTAAAATCAACAAACATTTTGGTACTTAAAAAACACTAATTCCAGATGTGTACCCACAAGAGATTCATCAATCTCACGATTCAGCAACTCAGGTTGTCAAGACATAAAAAAATTTATATTGTTTAAGAAATATTCTAATGTTGTTGGTGCTTTGGATTTGGTAGTGCAGTTCAGTTCAAAAATTTGAACTCCAAAAGTTTGAATGAAACTATTTCAAAATTTTAAAATTTAAGATGACTAAAAAGAACAATTTCTAACCTCACCTCAACTGAAATTTCTAGACCTAAAAATCAAGGGCTGCTATTTTCCAAAAAACAATTTCAACTGTGACTTCCTCCTCCATAAAAAGAGATCCAAAAACCTTTTTAAAAGTTTACCTTATCTGTCTCAAACCCCACAAGGCCAGTGCATAAAACTTTTTTCTAATTAAAAAGCATAAATATTAATACACATTAAAACTTAGAAACAACTTCCATGTCACATTCACCGCAATCAAAAGAACAGAAAACAGGGGCCACCGTACCAAATGAATTTTAAAACTTTAACGAACAATAATAGATCAAAACCTTAACTCTGATTTCAGGTAACATTTACAAGAGAATAAGCAAAAGAACTGGTAGAACCAAAACCACTGGACTCTATAAATATGACAAATTGATGTGTGTCAAATAACTGGCGGATAAACAACCTATAGCATGTAATCTTAGATCACCATATACCTCAGGATTTCCAACCATTTGTGGATTGTACTTTATGAATTCTGTTTAAAAATAAGTTATGCAAATGTTCCCATGTAATTTTTTAATTACAGACAAAGGAAAACTTGAAATCTTTTCATATCTTATGTCTTTGAAAGAAATAAGAAACAACTGCTTATTGAAAGAAATGACTCATGGCTCTACTGATTGTTTTCCCTCTTTTATTTCCTCCTATTTTTACTCTAAATTTTATCTTCAAAACCTGACAAATAAGTATCCTTCCTTCATAAAATCAGAATAACCTATACTGAAGGGGATTTCCAGCAGTTCTAGGAATATAGTCATATGCTTAGTTTTTAAATCCAGTGCCAAGCCTGGACCGTGCAAGTTGAGTCCAGCCACAAAAGGCCTTCTAATTAATTGCTCCGACCCCAAAATCAAATTACCACATAAAATTGAACAAAGCAACCATAGTTGGCATAAACCATGTATAAAGTAGCTTTGCACTAGAGACGAACCTGTTGTTTGGATCAATTTCAAGTGCCTTCTTTATGTCGTTCTCTGCAAGCTCCAAATCTGCTGTTTGGATGTATGCCTGTGCCCTTCTGTACAAAGCTTTGACATTTTGAGATTCAACTTCTAGAACCTGCATGTTGAAGTCAGATAATTTGCCTATTATTAAACATTCGATCAATATAATTAAACTCAAAATCTATAACAATTAATTTGTTTACGAACACATATACCTTTGTACATAACGATATTGCTTGCTTATAATCCTTCAATTTAAGCTTACAAGCAGCGTTGTTGAGATTACAAGTAACCTTTAAAGGCTTTGACTGTTTTTTCTCTTCCTCAGTAAATGAGCTATCGTATTCAATGTATTTTGCAGCCTGCGTAGAGATGCAAGTAACATGAACCGAAATCAATTTCAATTCATTTACAGATGTCCAATAGACTTTTCACAAAAATAACAGAAAAAATAGAACCTTGCTACAAGTCTAGCCAATGTAAAAAGGGCATGTACCTTTTCATATTTTTTGGAGGCTCTCCAGTACTTGCCAATCTTAAAGAGTGCATTTCCCTCTTCCTTCTTCTTTCCAGCAGCCTCTATTTTTTCCGGAGTCTTCATATCCCAAGATTCTTTTTCCTTTTGAATATACAGGAGATATGATAAGCCATAAAGAATAACAGAACCATAGAATGGATTTAAAGTGACTTTTGTAAGTAAAAGTTAGTAAACATACCTTCTCAAACGAAACCAGTTCAACTTCATATATGAGAGTAGATTGTGGTGGAACCACTGCCAAATCTGTCTTCACCTCTGTTCCATATCCATATTCAGGCGCTATAGTTACCAATGCAACTTCTCCTTTCTTCATGTTCATGATTGCTCT
Source organism: Chamaecyparis obtusa (assembly GCA_027943335.1). Taxonomy (NCBI): domain Eukaryota; kingdom Viridiplantae; phylum Streptophyta; class Pinopsida; order Cupressales; family Cupressaceae; genus Chamaecyparis; species Chamaecyparis obtusa. The sequence continues at coordinate 107,957 of BSBK01007290.1, read as the reverse complement.
GTCCAAACCATCAATGACTTGCTCTGCAATGGTGGATGACAAATGAATAGTTTTAATTTTTAAAAATATCAGTATCGCCGCTAACAAATAACGAGTAAAATGTAGTAAATTCTTTTTTGATCAAAACTTACCTTCACCAGTCATAAACTCAAATGGTTCTTCATCAGACCCTTTCTTATCGAATACAGTTCCATCCTCCAATTTCGCCACATATTTGACTGTGATTAACATATAAAATTGAATTAATTGAGATTCATCTTCGCATTTGCACACTACTTAACAAAACATCAAACCAATCTTCTACCTTTCACTACTGCCCCATCATTTGGTCGTTCATAACCATCTCCTTGCTTAAGAATTTTCTTCAACACTTTCTTATCATCAGTAACTTCTTCGACCACTTTCCATGAGACAAGCTCGAGGTCAATAATCAGTGTTGCATTTGGTGGGACAGCATGATCATCTCCAATTGCTTCACGTCCTTTGTCTCCAAAGCCATCTGAAACAATTTCATCTCTAGATTAGACGAGGTCATTAACCATTGGGAGCGAAACTGTGGTATCTAGATTTAAGCAGAGAGAAAAACATAAAAAATAAATAAAAGCTGTATTAGGACATATTACTTACACTGGGGCTTAACGGTTAGAACTACTTTTTCACCCTTTTTCATTGTTTTAACAGCTTTCGCAAAAGCAGGACAAAAGTAACCTGGTACATAGACACTTGTTTTAGTAAGAATCAAAGCTGAATACTATGTTAGCAATAAAATCTAGATTCTGTGAAAGAAACTAAAAATACGCACGATAAGCTTAGAGGATGAGCAATCAACAGGGCGAACATCATCTTTAAAAGGATTGATTTGGTACTATAAAATACATACCGTCCTTTACATTGAACTCCACACCCTCCTCTGATTTGGAGACAACAGTTCCATCTTCCAGTCTAACTTCATATTTAACTACATTTTTAAAAGCATCACGTTAAGGTTCTGTTGATAAAGATACATCATTCGAACAAATTCTGCACCAGTACTCCCAAGAGTTACCTGTAACTTCATCAGCATCTTTGGGGTTCTCCCACTTCTCCCCTTCCTTTATAATTTTCTTGAAAATGCCTCCATCTTTGCAGATATCTTTCACACTAGACCAAGAGAGAAGTTCCACATCAAATTTTAAAGTGGCATTGGGTGGAATTGTAGGCGGAGAACCAGATTCTCCGTATGCAAGCTGGGACGGAATAGTGAAGACTGCGTTTTCACCCTTCTTCATTGTTGCAATTCCCAAATCCCATCCTTTTATCACTTGACCTGCGCAGATTATCGAAGAATCAATAAAAACAATGCATAAATTTCCTAAATAAGAGACTAGTGACTAGTGACTAGTGCAGGTAGTCGCAGTTACACGATATGCCATAAAAGCATTTCAAGTGAGGCAGGATAGAGTTCAATTTCTGCGAGTCACCCTACATTCTGGACTTACCATTCTATTTAACATGACGTATAGCAACAACGTATGTTAGTAGCATACCGCACTCTGTACCGCCATGAAAATAGCAAGACATGACGTATTAGGCAAAAAGACAATTTCCAACTGGTGCATCTACAAGTATTTCATTATATTCCCCTGTAGGGACTTTCCAAGGCGAGTGCCATTTAGAATTACTCAAAGAAGCTACAACTGTGAGGAGATGGAAAACCAACTCTTCTCAATAACTTGCTACTTGTCTTCCGGGCACAGCTAAATCAGATTCTATGTGAAACCGGACATGGTGCAGGGGCCAAGTGCCACCTAAGTATGCCTCACTAGTTTAAACCCCTTCAAATAAGGTGTAATTTGTAATAGGAGGGAAAAAATTTACCTTGACCGAGCTTGAATTTGAATGGGGTCCCTCGGTCCACGCTGGAATCAAACTTAGTGCCATCTAAGAGAGTACCGGTGTAATGAACTGTATAATCATTTACAATCATCAGGCATATTACAAATAGGAAGTTAGAAACCAGACCATCACATTCTTTCAATGTAAAATTAGGAAAGAACAATATTTAGACAAGTTGGTCCAATAGATTAATTATCAGAGTGAAATCAGAATTCGAATGCGAACATAGTTCATGATGTCCGTGTAAAGTTGCCAAAAGCCATTTTATACCACGAAAGCCAATTCAATGATCAGCAACTTTCTAATATTAGTGGTTAAATCCTATCAACTGGCTCAAAATAAGACAACCTACATAAAAGGAAACATGGTCGCATGTAACCACTGTTCACGATAACCGTTACAAATTTGCCAATAGCCATTTCATACCATGAAAACCAATTCAATGAATTCAAAGATCGGACATCACTCGAAAACAAAAAAGCAATCGCAGAATATCAGCAGTTATAGGCTGAGAAAGCCACATTATACCATTAGAGGTTAAATCATTACAACTGACTTCAAAAAAGAGATTATTTTATCCCACCCACCTAAAAGATTCCGCAACTTCAAAGATTAGTATTTGCACATCGATTGTCTATACAAGGAAGCATTACGGTCAGCAATAATAATGAAAAGAGAACAACAAATAAATATCAATCTACTACTTTATAACAAAACCAAAAACTCAGATCAGAATCTCTTTGATGATTCGATAAAAAGAGGAAAAAGAAAGAACGTATTCTAAAAGGACTGTGAATTAATAGCCATGCTCAAAGACTTGAAATCTGTAGCATTATACCGCAAAAAGACTTGAAGGACTCGGCGATCCAAAGAATCCTTATAAGATACAAATGAAAAAAAATAGTAGTAGCTCAAGGGATTTCGATGCTATAGTACACCACTAATGTGCAGCAAATACAGTTACAATCCCCAATCCTATGCTAGATTAAAAAAAACGCTGGAAGACACTACAGACGGCAGAGGGTTTTTGGATATCAATACATACAAGCTTTTCTACTAAACACCATTCACTTGATAACCCATTTAAGAATCTCTGAAAAGAGAAAGGAAAAAAGATATAATAACCAAAATGAGAAAATACCTTCGACTTCATCGCCCGACTCAGGGGTCTCCCAGCCTTGTCCTTCTTTCACAAGCAATTTCTTTAAACCCTCTTTCCCAATTTCTTTCTCTTCCCCAACCTTCAAAATGGTATCTGCTCCTCCAAATTCACCGTTCCCCAGTTCTCCAGCATCAGGGAGTTCAAAATCATCCGCCATTGCAGTACTCTGGCAAAGAGATCGTTCGCTAATAGGGGCTCTGAGCAATAAAAATGAATGATATTAAAAGGGCAGGCACTGAGCGTGTGAAGATTTAGGCGTCAGGTTAACCGATCGATTCTTGCAGGCAACAAAGAATGCAGTAAGCGATAGAAGAGGAAACGGGGCTTTTTCTAATTAATAGAGGGCATAACTTCTAGAGGCTTCTTTTGAGCGACTGGCGAAGGAATATTTATATGTAGTGGTGTATAGAGATTTCTAGGTCTTTTAAGGAAAAAGGTTCGTTACTCTCTTTAGTGTTTGGTCACTTCCCATTTGACTTTTCACTTAAAATAAGGTTTAGGGAAGACTCATGGGGAGAAGCCAAGGATATAGGGGTTTTATGTAGCGTTTATGAAGGCTTCATCTCCAAAAAATTCTAAATTTTGTTAAGAGGTGTAAATGCTAAAGTTACATAAAATGTTAAGAGTTGAGTTATTTTATCTTAATTTTGAATATTATAATTTAATTTTATTTATTTAAAAGATAATTTAAATTTTAAACTTTTAAATGTATTGGGCGTATTTTAGATTTTATGTATATGATTATATTATATCAATGTATAGGTTATTTTTATTGTAGAATGCTTTTAATATGATAAATTTAATTAACTTTAAAAAAATAGGGGGACAACTTCATAGTGTAAAGGTGGTTGTAAAATTGTGTTAATATAGTGGTTGTTAGTTACAATCTCTTGTAGGTATATTGACTAAAGAAATTATGCATAAAGAGATAGAATGTGCAGGTAAGTATATAGAATGGCATACACTCAGTGATGTGCATAAGGAATGTTGGGTGGGAATGAAGACCGCCTGCATCAATGGAAATTTCAAAGGATTTTGGCAAGAGGGGATAAGGAGAGAGTGATGTGGAAGGTGCAAGAGAACAAGTATTGTCACACATCAAGCTTATGTTTGCATCAGCTAAGACCTGAAGCAGTGCTTGAATGCCTTGATGGGGAGGAACAAAGGGCTGAAGATAGAGGAGGGAGATGACATTGAGGAGGTGCATGAGAGACATAAGTAGACAACAAAATAGATTAATAAGGATTTGAGTGGAAAAACCAATAGGGAGGGGTGAAAAGGAGATGGTAACAAGGAGGAGTGATAATGAGATGGAGAGAATAGATAAGGAGACAATGGTTGGGAGGAGCATGATGGGAATGGTAAGGAGACATAGGGAGGAATAATAGGGGAGGAGTGATAAGGTGAAGATAACAGAGAAGAGTACTGTAATCACCGAAAAGTGGACAGGATCATTCATATGAGTAATCAAGGTAAATCAAGGCAATTGAATCCAAACAAGCATTTAGCCAATCAAAATTAAAATCAATCTTCAATTCAATTTAAATCAAAATCAAGAGCATTTTAATCAAGTTAAATCAAATCAATGTGCAATTGATTCAATTAATTGTATAGTTTGAATTAAATCAAATCAACCCATTCAAGGGGTGCACTTGGCTAAATAAATGAATTAAAATCAATTGATTAAATTCTAATTTCTCTCAACACTACATGGGAGGAAAAAGCCTCAACCAATAGGATTTAAGGAAAGGAGCTCACATGGATCAAGCCAAAATGAATCTCAATCACTCATTCCAAAAGAGCATCTTGTTGTCTTCTTGTCCCAAGCTTTGAGGACACAATATTTAAATTATCTTCAAAGGGTGGAACCAAAGACTCAACTCAAACTTAATCATGATCAACACAACTACACCCCCTACCCTTGCCTAAATCTATAAAAGGAAGGCTAAAATCAATCATAAATCAATCCACAAATCTAAGAATTGCATCTAACCTCTTGAGAATTATAGCTAGAAAGGCAATTTAGAAGTTAATTTGAGCATTTCTATTTGGAATTGAATTAAATAGCTTATCTTATCACATTTTCTCATTCTAGGACTGTCATTAATGAAGGCTTGATGAGAGCTTCACATTAACACTCTTAGTTAGAGAGCCATAGGATGCTTAATTGTTCATTCATTTGCTAAATAGAGTTGCTAATTGTGGTTATTTAGTTTCTATTTGATTTATTGTTCAATACTAATTCTATGAAGGTACAATTTCTTGTACACAAGTACAAAGGGGAGTGATAAGGAGAAGGAGGGAAGAGTAGTGAGCATAAAAGTATGGATAAGAGTTATGAGGAGACAAAGAGATGAGTGATGGGGAAGGAAGGTAGAAAGCAAGATAATAGCTACCAATAGGAGTTGAATCAGGGGGGTGTCAATGCCCAACAAATTACTAGGGATGGTGTCCCCCATTGTGATCTCACTAGTTCATAGCTTTGTTAGCATTATATACTCTATGTTGTCATTGATGTCAACTCGTGGTGGCATTGATGTCAACTTGTTGAGGTTGTGCAGTTGTTGAGATTGTGAAGCTGGTAAAATTATGTACGATGATATGAGTTTTGATTGATGAAGAAGACTTGAAGGATTATTGATTAATAAAGAAGATTTGAAGGATTATTGATTGATGAAGAAGATTTGAAGGATTATTGATTGATGAAGAAGAGTTGGTGATTGATATGTTGGGATGAGGGTTTGAAGGACAATAATTGATTGGTATTAAGTGTTCAAATGAGGTTATTATGTTTTGATGATGATTCTAAGACTGTATAAGGTATATCTAGAAGATGGAAGTTTGTTAAGATAAAATATGCAGGAAAGAGCATTTGAATATGTTAGAGTACTAAAGTGTTTTCTTATTAATTAAATCATATTGATTTAATTATTAAGTCACTTCTTATCTCTTTCTACTTAAGCTAAGCTTTAGGCATATAATAATTAATTGCTTTATTAATTATTATTGTGCAACCTAGGTTTTACCCTTTTAGGGTTTCAGATCTCCTTTTATAAGGATTGATCTTCTCTTGTTTTAATAACATATTGTAATGTAGATTATTCATTATTGAATTGCAACTTTTGTTTTTGCACATCAAGAATGATTTCTCCTCTCTCGTGGATCAATGCATTTAGGCCTCCATAGCTTCTTGCTTCTTCTCTCTCTTTCTGTGACAGGTGTTTGCATGCAGGTGTTGTTGGGAGCTATGGGTTGTTTACTCATCAACTCCAATAAAATCTACTTTATGGGAGAATTCTCAACATTCCTCTGCATAAGATGATAGCTCATTGCAGTTTTGGTCATTATGACTTTGCATTGTGTATATTGCACTACCATGCTTATAGGCTCCCAATTGTCTTTTTGAAGAAGTTATGATGTGTTGTTTGTTTATAGTAAGACTGGCTATTAGGAATGGATTGAATAGGCTCGGAGAATGCTTTGCATTTTTATTTTAGATTGTGTGATTTAATGAACATAGTCAAATATTTTGTGTGGTGTTTTAGTTCAAATGTATTTTGATGGATTACTCTATAGGTGAATGTTTATTGCCATAAGTGCAATATTGTTATTTATGTAGGATTTTGCTTGACTCGACTATTTACAATGACCAAAATTGTGTCTTGTTGGACTGAATATAGGATAAAGAAAGAGTTAAGAAGTTTTAAAAAATGATCATTCATGATGTGTTATGCTTCACATGGTAGATGCGTTTCAAAAATGTTATGGAGTTAACTAGTAACACATTTTGATGTCTTTCTATACATTACCTTTGGGACCGACTTTATAGAATTATAAGATGTGTGTGCCTTGTTATATCATCTTTAGAAGACTTAAATAATGATACATTTGGGTCCACTTCATCTCCTAGTCTAGACCACATTTAATATTCATGTCAAGGTAATGGTCAACTATGTACTAATATTGCTTATATTTCTCAAGGCGACCTTGATTATGTTTTCAACAGACAACTACTATATATTTTTTGTTGACTTGGTGGTCATCACCTCCTTGGGGACTTGTGACATGGCTTAACCACCTCCCATGGATTGGGTTAAATTTGGCATTTGTATCGGGCATTGATAGTTTGAGCTTTTGGCGCAACTGCAAATGATTCCAACAATTGGTATCAGATCCTTGAGTCATGGGTTCGAGTCTCCCTTCAGTGGGTGTTGAAGGCTCAGTCGGTGCTGAGGGGGAGATTGTTGACTTGGTGGTCAACACCTCCTTGGGGACTCGTGACAAGGCTTAACTGCCTCCCGTGGATCAGGTTAAATCTGGCATTTGTATCGAGCGTTGATAGTTCAAGCTTTTGGCGCAATGACAAATGATTCCAACATGTTTAAGTGAATGGATGAGAGAATTAAGAGAGTTTGTTAGAGTATTTTAAAGTATGTGTGGATCAAATGTAAAGACTGAGTAATGTAGATAAGGAAGAGAAAAAATATAAATTACTAAATCAGATAGAAAAGTTACATAAGCTAACCATGAAATCTTACATCTTTTTATATTTTCTCTATTCTTATTGAAAGGTCGTATGCTCTCTAAGTAGCATTGTGAAAATATATAATTGTTGTGCAAGTTCTCTTTGGAATGAGTTGTTAAATTTTAGTTTATGTTGCTTCATCTCCCCTCTCTCAACATCCATAAGTGGTCAACACTTGGTATTAGAGCAAGGTTCGTATAGAAGAAGCTTAACTACTTGAGGCAAATCTAAGATTGATGGAAGAAATTATACTTTTTGGAAGAAGAGAATGGATGACATTTGGACTCTATATAATATGGTGTTCTTGATCATATCTGAAAACATTGTGTTCCTCCAACATTTAGTGCTCCTTCTACACCAAATAAAACAAAGCACATGAGAGAAACAAAAAGGTGAGGAATGCTATTATGAGTAGTTTGGGTAACTTAGAATTGTTGAAAGTCATGGGTTGTAAACCACATCTAACATTTAGGTGAATCTTGGAAGTGTTAGAGTATGCATATTTTTTGCATTAGGCATATTTGCATATGTTCAATTAATTAATTATGTATGTGCCCAAGAATATTCTCATGCATAATTGAGTATATGTTTGCACATTAATGCTCTAGTTTAAGTTCACTTAGTTGAGCCTAAATTTAGCTTAGTTTAGTCTAGTTGGGCTCTAATTTGTAAATTTTTCATATCATGCACCTCTAGATTCAATATCTATCTCTAATTTACTATTTTTGGTTTGATTTAGCTTTAGCATATTTTTGGGACTATTTATTTCTATAAAAGTAATTGGTATCTTCATTATAATTCATCTTGCAAATTGTATTATTTTTTTGCACTTGAGGAATATAGCAATTCTTTCTTTCTACCCTTGCTTGTGGAAGGTTATTTTGTTTGTTGTTTGATATTTTAGTGCTTATGTTGCAAACTTTAACATGTATCAAAGCATGGATTCAACAAACCCCTTCACAATATTTGAGGGTTTTTTTCTCAAGAGCATTTCAAGGTCTCCAAGTTTGTCCTTTTGTATGAATTTGGATTTGGGTATTTTCAACATATCTTTTGGAGCTCCACAAACCTCATGATCGTATTTGAAATATCCCAGAACCCTAAGATTGATTATTGTTTTGTCAAATTTTGAGAAGTTGAGGGTTTTATTGATCTTTTATATGGGCACACTTTTCAAGGCAAGCTCATACTTTTGGGCACTTTAGTAAAAAATAAACACTTCCATTGAGTTTGTAACATGTTAAAACCCTATGATTAGTTGTCATTTTGTCAAAATCTAAGCAGTTGAAATTTTGGGTCAGTTGAGGGCACACAGAAAAGGCAAAATTTGGGGGTCATCAAAATATTTGGGCATTGTGGAGAAAAACACAAGTCACTATCATGCTCACAATGCACAAAACCTTATAAATTGACAGTAAAATTGTTAAAATCAAACAACATTAAATCTGGGCTATAATTTTTTAGGGTCAACACATATCATGAGGTCAGTACAACACTAACATCAGTGTTGACACAAACTATTTTTTTATCATCCTAAAAAGTAAGCACCCTCAATTAGGTGCACATTCTAGCCCCATTTTAGTATGTATGGGTTCCCACATTGACTTCATGCTCTCCTAATGCTTATTGGACCCTCAAATTAATATTAGGGTAAGTGCACAAAGATGGGGGACCAAAAAGATGTCACTCAAATTTTTGGTCCCAAAAGAACATATGGTGTGCCCCTATATGTCACACGCCATATGGTTTAGTGTGTCGAGCCTTAGGCTTGGGAACACCAAGCCTATTTGGTGTGTGCAAATTATGGTGTGCACCAAATGTTGTAGAAAAAATGTATTCCATTTGTCTCTCTCTCCCACTTTGATCATTTTTGTCAAGACTTATGTCGGTTACAAAAATAGGGTTACAATATGTCATCAAATAGAAAATCAATTCCTGACGCCTTTGTATAATAATAAAATTCATTTGAGCTTTCTCTATAAGGGTCACTACCCCTTGACCCCATCTTGGGGGCGTTTCCCCCAAACCCCTATTGAATAATTTGGAGGGAAACTACGCTAATAAAAGTGAGGGAAAATTAACCTTTGAGTCTTATTAGGCTCCATATAACAACATATATCATCCATCTAGGTCTCTCATTTTTCTTCCTCTCTCCCTCTATATCTCCCCCTTCCTCATTGAGCACTCATCTCACTTGTTTCTCCCAGGTCTCTTACTCTCTCCATGTCTACCTCTCCATCCATCTCATCTTACTCCTCTATTTCTCTCATTGTTATTCTATCTCTCATAATCTTCCTTCCTTGCATCTCTCTCTCTCTCTCTCTCTCTCTATGCTAAGATCAATGGTACAATTGGTAGAGAGAGAGAATGAATGAATGAATTAGTAGGAAGATGGTTGAAAGAATGAGAAAGGGGGAAGAGAAAGAGTTGAAAGGATATGGAGAAGAGAGGGAGAAAGTAAGAGAGGGAAAAGGAAGAAAAGGAGAAAGGATTTAAGATTTAGGGTTTTCTTTGAGGATTAGGGCTTAGGGCTTGGGTTTAGAGAGAGACAAGTAGGAAGATAGAGGAGAGAGGGGAGAGAGATGGGGAAGATGAACGCAAGGGAAAAAGGGAGAGAGAGTGATAGAAGGGGAAGAAAGAGGGGGAAATGGATAAAGGTAGAAAGGATTTAGGGTTTAAGGCTTAGGGTTTATGGTTTAGAGAGAGAGGGGGGGTGGAGAAGAGGGAGAGAAGGGAAAGAGGGACCCCTTAGGACCACTTAGCACCCATTATGTATCCTAGGACCCCTTAGCACCCTTAATGTATCCTAGGACTCCTTAAGACCCCTTGTGATCCCTTACGACCCCTTACGACCCCTTATGACCCCTTATCATACATTAATGTATTCTAGGAATCCTAAGATACATTAATGGGTAATGGGGGTTCTAATGGGTCCTAAGGGGTCCTAGGATACATTAATGTATCTTAGGACCCCTTACGACCCCCATTGTCCATTAATGTATCCTAAGAGTCTTAGGGTACATTAATGTATGTTGTCTTAAGAGTCTTAGGATACATTAATGTATGTTGAAGGGTCATAAGGTTTCATAAGTGGTCCTAAGGGGTCCTAGGATACATTAATCCATCTTAGAACTCCTTAGGACTACTTATGGCCCCTTATGACCCCCATTATCCATTAATGTATCCTAGGATTCCTTAGGGTACATTAATGTATGGTAAGGGGTCGTAAGGGATCGTAAGGGAAAATAAGGGGTCCTAGGATACATAAATGTATCCTAGGACCCCTTAAGACTCCTTATCACCCCTTACAACCCCCATTAACCATTAATGTATTATAGGATTCCTTGGATACATTAATGTATGCTAAGGGTCCTAAGGCATCATAAGGGGTCATAAGGGATCCTACTATACATTAATGTAGCCTTAGGACCCTTTATATCCCCTTAGGGCCTCTTACAACCCCTTAGCATACATTAATGTATCCTAGGATACATTAATGGGTAATATGGGTTGTAAGTGGCCCTAAAGGGTCCTAGGTTACATTAATGTATTCTAGGACACCTTAGCATACATTAATATATCTTAGGAGTCCTAGGATACATTCAACATACATTAATGTATCCTAGGAGTTCTAGGATACATTAATGTATGATAAGGGTTCCTAAGGGGTCTTGGAATACAATAATGTATCTTATGACCCCTTAGGGAAAATTATGGCCCCATACAACCCCCATTAACCATTAATGTATCCTAAGATTCCTAAGATACATTAATGTATTATAAGGGGTCATAAGGGGTCCTAGGATACATTAATGACCCCTTATGACCCTCAACCATACATTAAGGGGTCATAAGGGATCGTAGGGGATCCTGAGGGGTCCTAGGATACATTAATGCATCATAGGACCCCTCAGTGCCACTCATGACCCCTTATGACCCCTTACGACCCTCATTAACCATTAATGTATCCTAAGAGTTCTAAGATACATTAATGTATGCTAAGGGTCATAAGGGATCCTAATAGGTCCTGGAATACATTAATGTGTCCTAGGACCCCTTATGACCCCTCAAAAAACATTAATGTATGTTTATGTGTCATAAGAAGTTGTAAGGGGTCATAAGGGGTCTTAAGGTGTCCTAGGATACATCAATGCATCTTAAAACCCCTTAGGACCCCTTAGTGTACATTAATGTATCCTAAGAATCCCAGGATACATTCATGATTAATGGGGGTCACAACGGGTCCTGAGGGGTCCTAGGATAAATTAATGGGGGTCACAACAGGTCCAGAGAGAGAGAGAGAGGGGGGGAAGGTAGAGGGGAGAAATAGAATGGGGGAGGAGAGATAAAGACCTAGAAGAGAGGTAGAGAATGGATGGAGAGAAAAGCAAGGAAGATGGAGAGAAGGGAAATAGGAAGAGGGTGAGAGAGGAGAAAAGAGATATGTGGAAATGGAAAAAGGATTAAAGATTTAGGGTTTAGGGTTTAGAGAAAGAGAGACAGGTAGAGAGGTAGGAATATTGGGGAGAGAGGGGGGTAGATAATGAGAAGATGGGAGGAGGGGCGAGAGCATAAAACCTATAAACATAATCCATAAACCCTAAATCCTTTCTCTTTTATCCCTCTCTCTACCCCCTCTCTCACTCTCTCACTCTTTTCCTTCTCCCCATCATCCCTACCTCTCCCCATCTCCCCCCTCTTTCCCCCAAACCCTACCTAAGCCCTAAACCCTATAACCATAATCTCTCTCTCTCTCTCTCTCTCTCCACAACCTTAAAACCTATAACCATAATCCATCAACCCTAAATCATTTCTCCCTTCTCCCTCTCTCTTTCACCCCTCCCTATTTTCCTTCTCTCCATCTTCCCCACCTCTCGTCCACCTCTTGTCCATCTCTCACCTCTTTCACTTAAACTCTAATGTTTTTATATGGATCCTAATTAGACTCAAATGTTAATTTTCCCCACTTTTATCATCACAATTTTGCTCCAAATTATTCAATAGGGGTTTGGGGGAAGTGCTCTCAAGATGGGGTCAAGAGGAAATTGACGCAAGGAGGAGGGACCTTAGGGGCCAAATGATGGTGCACCCTACAGATCCAACCCTTCTCAACAACTCGTGGAAGCAACAACAACACAGTGAGAGAGAGAAAGCAAGATCAATCATATATTCTTCATTCAAATTGATTCATACATGTCGGGCTATAAGGCCTTCTCGGTTAGGGCTAGATATTACAATGAATTACAAAAGTCCTCAAACATGCGAGGATCTACCAATAATCTTGATTCTACTACCTTCTATCTTCTATAAAAATTGACTCCCTAAACTCTAACCAAACAACTATACTTATACAAGAGGCTACCAAACTGAGTCGGCCTTTAGATCCACAATCAATGGAAGGAACAATCAGATCTGGGACCACACACTTCCCAATGATAGATACCAACATTAAATCTGCAACCCATAATCAATGCACAAGTTGGCCTCAACAGAAACTCAAAAGAAACTACTCGATAAGCAAGGATGACCGAGCAACAGATAAGCATTGCTGAGCGCAAGTGAAACAACTGACCGCCCAGGAGATAACCGACCATACTCGGTAACCAAAGGAAACCAACCAACTCAGTCAAAGCAGGAACCAAGCAACATAGACAAACTTCAAATCTTTTTGGTGACATAGGATTTCCAAGGACCCGAGATGCTCCTGCATTAGACACCTGGGGTTATTTAGAAATGATTCTCTGAATCATTTAGTAGGTATGGTCTGAGCTGCATCTAACTCAGACTGTGCAATCCATGAACTATCTTCAATAGGTCTATTCTTCCACTTTACCAGATATTCCATATACTGTTTACCTCTTGTACTCTTGCCAATTCTTTGTTCCAAAATATGTTCAACTTCTTCATTCTGCTTCTTAGGATATTCCATCGGTACTATCATGTCTTCATTAGGTTTATGATACTTAAACAAATTAGCAATGTTGAAAATTGGTGATATGTCCATGTCATCAAGTAACTCAATCTCATATGCATTTCCACTATCAAATTTCTTCAAAATCTTGCAAGGTCAAAACTTATTCATCTTCAGCTTCCCATATGTTCCAATATGAAATTGACCTTTCTTCAAATGAACCATCACTTCATCACCAACATCAAAAATTTTATGTCTCCTTGATCTATCAGCTCTATCTTTGTACTTCTGATTACTTTCTTCCAGCTTCATTTTCAAATCTTCATGCAATGTCTTCATGTACTCAACAAATTTCACTCCTTCAGCACTTCTCTTACTTTCATCAGCAATGTCTCTCAAATAAGATATATACCTCTCAGCTGTATGCCATTCACAATCTCGAAGGGTGTCTTTCCAATACTCCTATTCATTGAATTATTGTATGCAAACTCTGCTTGTGCCAACATAGAATCCCAATTACTAGGTGTGTCTCCAACTAAACATCTCAAAAGATTTCCCAAACTTCTGTTTACAACCTTTGTCTGTCCATTGGTTTGTGGGTGAAATGTAGAAATATATTTCAACTCAGTGCCAAACTTCCTCCAAAGAGTTTTCCAAAAGTATCCAACAAATTTACAGTCTCGGTCAGAGATAATACTCCCCAATAATCCATGCAATCTGAAAATTTTCTTAAAGAAAAGATCTGCTACATGTACTGCATCTAATGTCTTTCTACAAGGTATAAAATGTGCCATTTTTTAAAATATATCTACCACAACAAATATAGAATCATTACCTCTTACTGTCTTCAGTAAGCCAAGAAAAAAATCCATATTGATGTCAGTTCAAGGTTCCTCGGGTACAACAATCAGTGTATACAATCCAGTATTCTGACTTACTCCTTTTGCAACTTGACAAATTCCACAACTTTTCACAAAATTTTGAACATCTTTGTACAACTGTGGCCAAAAGTATTTTTCCTTAAGAAAATTCAAATTTTTATCAATACCAAAATATCCAGCCAAACCACTACTATGTTTCTCCTTCATCAAATTAGTTCTCATTTATCCTCTCAGTATACTCAACTGAATACCTTTAAACAACATACCTTCTTGAATGAAATATTCTTCCCATTTTGTACTTGGTTGATCTTGAATAGGTTATCTGCACTTTCTCCATGGCTCAGAAAAATCAGGATCAGTTTCATACGAATCTCCCATCTCATCAAAACCAAGAACTTCAATTTTCATCTTGGTCATCAAAGATCTTCTTCTATTCAATGCGTCAGCGACTTGGTTAGTGACTCCACTTTTATGCTTTATCACAAATGTATAACTCTGCAAGTACTCAACCCATTTCATATGTCTCTAATTCAACTTATTCTAACTACCCAAGTATTATAAAGCCTTATGATCAGTATAAAACACAAATTCACTCGGTATCAAATAATGTCTCCATTTCTTCAGTGCTTGAACAATAGCATAGAATTCTTGATCATACACAGAATATTTCCTTCTAGCATCATTCAACTTTTCACTAAAGAAAGAAACAGGTTTACCTTGACTCAACACAGCTCCAATTGCACTACCACTTGCATCACATTCCACTTGAAACACCTTATCGAAATCAGGCAATGCCAAAATAGGAAATTTAGCAACCTTCTACTTCAGAGTGTCAAAACTTTTATCAGCTCCATGTGTCCACTTGAATTCTCTTTTATCTCCTCTCATAGTCTTATTCATAGCATTAAAAATAGAACTGAAATTCCTTATGAACTTTTGGTAAAAACTTGCCAAACCATGAAATGATCTTACCTCACTAGCATTCACAGGTGTAGGCCAATTCAAAATAGCTTCAACCTTTTCAAGATCCATCTTCAAACCATCAGCTGAAATTACAAATCCCAAATACACAATCTCCTCTTTCATGAATGAACCCTTTTTCAGATTTATCAACAATTTTTCCTCTTTCAATCTCTGCAAAACTTGTCTAACATCCAACAAATGTTCTTCTCTAGTCTTACTGAATATCAGAATATCATCAAGATATACAATCACAAACTTACCCAAGAATTTCTTCAAAACTTCATTCATCAACCTCATAAAAGTACTCGGTGCATTAGTTAAACCAAAAGGCATAACTAATCACTCATACAAACCTTCTTTTGTCTTGAAAGCAGTCTTCCATTCATCACCTTCTCTGATTCTGATCTGATGATACCCACTTTTCAAATCAATCTTTGTGAAATACTTTCCTCCAATCAAATTGTCCATTATGTCATCCATTCTCGATAGAGGAAACCTATACTTCACTATTATCTTATTGATTGCTCTGGAATCAGTACACATTCTGTTAGTATATTTTAGATTTTACCAAGGAATGAAGACTTCCAAATACTAAGCACAGAATTAAACTTAAGGCAAAGGAGAGATAGTACCCGGATTATAACACTTGATGTTTGTCCAAGAAGTCTTTATATTTGATCCTCCAGATGCGACCCAAGTTGGAAATCTATGGTGACATAGACCAGAACTATGTGCCTTATGATCTGTTGTTGACTACTCCCAATCTGCAAGTGTGTAAGTGTCTTGAATCTGCACCTTACAATATTAGGTCGCAATGCCTATTTATATATCTCAAACTTTGCTGATATTGTACAGATTTCAGCCCTTGATGTACTAATGTTAGGGCAGAGAGGTCTCTGTACTTTACACAGAAAAATTGCAACTTCCTGATGAATTCACTACCTTTACACTTTCAATGATGCCCTAGATAATTTTGCAGATGGCCTGCTATGTTCGATGATCCTTGGAGAAGAGACATGTTATGTCTTCAGTGGTCTTCTCTCAAGGACCAATCTCCTATATGTAGGAGCCAAAAGGTTTTTGCCAAAGGGACCGACCTGATCTATAATATCAAACAGGCCGACTTTGGGCCCAAGCAAAATAATCCAAAGCATAAATCTATGAACAATAGATATTAAATATATCTCATATTTAATATCATTATTTATATAAATCAATTTATCAAGGTAAGTATATTTGTCGACAAGGCCACAATCTTAACACTCCCTCTTAGACTTGAGGCAAAGATCAACTCAATTATCTCCCTCTATCAACCCTTGATAGAGATGCCAAAGACACAGTCAACATGGATACCATACTCATATATATGATACGTAGAACACATATGTTCTTACTAAGCCATATATCTCATGTTGATATTAGAAACATCATATCATAAGATTCTCATCATCCAAATGTGAATTTCTTAAATCCACTAGTCTCCTTGACTATGATGAGTATCAAGTCCATGATATTCAAGATTGTATCAAACCCATGATACTTTTCAAACATAAGTTATCATCAAATCCAATTTTGTGAATAACTTAGATCCTTAAGTCTCCTTGACTTAGCCAATAGAATACCAAGTCCATGATGTATACCATCCAATTTGAGGATAACTAAATCCACGAGTCACCAAGACTCAAGAGGTGTCAAATCCATGACATCATACCAACATCAAGTACATGATGTTTTACTATCCAGTTGTGGATTTCTTAGATTGACAAGTCCCATGACTCAAGAATTTAGAATATCAACTCTATGATATTCATGGTATCATCAAGTCCATGATGTTACCAAATACATAATTGTGGATCCTTGATCCACGAGTCTTCAAGACTCAAGGGATATCAACTCCATGATATCAAGAGCATTGGTATCACAAATATCAAGTTCATGATATTCACCAATTGCTCGGAACAATGGTCTTTTGACATCAAATCCATGATGTCTCACCAATTCCTTGGAGTAATGGACTTTTGACATCAAATCCATGATGTCTCACCAATTACTTGTAGTATTGGACTTTTGACATCAAATCCATGATGTCTCACCAATTACTTGTAGTAATGGACTTTTGACATCAAATCCATGATGTCTCACCAATTACTTGTAGTAATGGACTTTTGACATCAAATCCATGATGTCTCACCAATTACTCAGCAATGGATCCCTGATCCACAAGTCCTCTTGACTCAACCAATAAGTATATCCATATGTAACCACCAATATGATGAAAAGTTCACACATAGAACCACATGTATTTAGTAAATGAAAGGAAAGTATGATCCATTCATACATAATATTAAAGTATGCTTCACAAGCTATACAAATGATGTATGCCCCATACAACCAACATAATTTATCCTTCATTTATGCATAAGAATAATCACATAAGTCTTATTCACCTAAAGATAACCAACATCTAACCAGATGTAATGTGAAAACAACAAGATGCAATATAGATAACAACATATGTCAATGTAAGAATGTTTCAACCAATAATGTAGGAACATAGTAACTAGCAACCATCTAGCAATCAACTATGATATCCCATAAATGAGTCAAGGAAGATATACAAATTAATGCTAACATAAACCAAGAGATGTATATACTCATATAGTTTCCTACTATAAGGGAAATAGGTTCACAACATAAACAAGGTAAAAACATAAAATGTGTCAGTCAGAAAAATATACCAAGTATGAATGTTGCCACCCATACATCAATGTACATATATAACAGAAATATGACAGAGCTACAACATAAAGTATGTTTCTCATAAACAACATATACAAGGATACAAAGGTAAGCAACCAGTGGAAGGAGTTTATAACTTAGATGATTTCACACGTGAGCCCATATATAAAATCCCTCTCAAATTGCAACTCCCTCTCAAAGTGCAAAGTGCTCTAATTCAGGTACATTTACTTCCACAAAGGATGCTTGAAAGTTGTTTCTCTTAGGATAATTCATAGCTATATGACCAAACTTCTCACATTTAAAACATTTAGTTTTAGAGAAGTCTTTCTTGAAAGGTTTCCTTTTCTTAAAGTGCTTCTTTCCCCCTTTGTCCTTTGAACTTCCTTCATTTTCGTTCTCTTGATATTCCCTCTTCCTTTTGAATTTTCCTACCCCCCCCCTCCTTAGAGTTTTTGGAGAAAAGGAATGTCTTCCTTGAAGATTGAGCCTCTTGATATTAATCTTGCTTCTTCTTGAAGACAATCGGTCTTTAGTCTATCAAGAGTAGGTAATCTGGAACGAGCACTAATCCCTTGAATGAATTCTTCCCAAGTAATAGGCAATTTGTTGAGAGCTATTACAACAAGCTCTTTATTATCATAATTGAACCCAATTGATGATATTTGATTCCTTAAATCATTAATCCTCATGAAGTATGAAGTGATGGACTCCCCTTGATTCATTTTTATTTGGGAGAGGTTATTTTTAAGGGCTAGGACCCTATTTGTATTGTTGATTTGAAACATGCCTAATAATGAGATGAACATCTAATATGCATTTTCTAGATTTGCAATAGTTGGCATAAGATGGTCTTTAACACTATCAACAATTATCCTCATTGCTTTATTGTTGTTTTTGTTCCATTCCTTCTTTTCATCATCATCCATGTTTTCTTTAGGAGGACCTTCAATGACTGAAATAATTTCTAATTCTCTTAGAATGATTAATAACCTCATTTTCCAAGATGTGAAGTTAACATCTCCCTCTAGCCTATCTTTAGGTCTAATTCCGAAAGACATGATTACCAGCTTAGTTGAAAGAATTTAGCTTGAATTCCTAAATCTTAAATAGATCTTTTCTCTACCATAGCTCTGATACCATGTTAGTATATTTCAAATTTTACCAAGGAATGAAGACTTCCAAATACTAAGCACATAATTGAACTTAAGGCAAAGGAGAGATAGTACTCGAATTATAACACTTAATACCTGAATTATAACACTTGATGTTTGTCCAAGAAGTCTTTAGATCTGATCCTCCAAATGTGACTTGAGTTGGAAATCTATGGTGACATAGACCAGCACTATGTGCCTTATGATCTGATGTTGACTGCTCCCAATTTGCATTGTAAGTGTCTTGAATCTGCACCTTACAGTATCAGATCGCAATGCCTATTTATATATCTCAGACTCTGCTGATATTGTACAAATTTTAGCCCTTGATGTACTGCAGTTAGGGCAGAGAGGTCTCTGTACTTTACATAGAAAAATCACAGCTTCCTAATGAATTCATTGCCTTTAAACTTTCATTGATGCCCTAGATAATTTTACAGATGGCTTGCTATGTTCGATGATCCTTGGAGAAGAGACACATTATGTCTTCGGTGGTCTTCTCTCAAGAACCAATCTCCTATATGTAGGAGCCAAAAGGTTTTTGCCAAAGGGGCCAACCTAATCTATAATATCAAATAGGCCGACTTTGGGCCCAAGAAAAATAATCCAAAGCATAAATCTATAAACAATAGATATTAAATATATCTCATATTTAATATCATTATTTATATAAATTGATTTATCAAGGTAAGTATATTTTCTGACAAGCCCACAATCTTAACACATTCACCATTCCCCATTCTTCTTAGGTGCCAATACCACAGGTACTGCACATGGACTCAAACTTTCTCTGATCAAACCTTTATCCAACAACTCTTGAATCTGTCAGTTCAATTCCTGATCCTCGGTAGGTGTCAACCGATGAGGTGCCTTATTTGGTAAAGTAGCTCCAGGGATTAGATCCATGCAATGATCAATACTTCTCTTCAGTGGAAAACCATCAGGTACATTATCAGAAATGATATCACTATACTCAGTGAGTAACTTATCAATCTCCTCAGGGACATTATCCTCTATTTTCTTACTCAGTTTGTTAGGAATCATAGCAAAACATACATCATTCTTCTTCAAATCCTTAACAAACTTTCTTCCTTCCATCAAGCAAACTTTCATAGATGTGCAAACGTTACTAATAGGTTCTTCCATCAAAGGTAACAAGATTTGTTTTCTTCCATCAACCACAATAGTATACTTATGCAATCTCCCATCATATATAGCATGTCTATCATATTGCCAAGGTCTACCCAACAAAATGTGACAACAATCCATAGGCATGATATCACACAACACTTTATCATAGTACTTTCCAATATTCAAATTCACATAACATTGTTCACTTACCAAGAGTGTATGCTCATCTTTGATCCATGAAATCTAATAGGGCTTTAGATGTTCCAACCTTTCCAACTACAATTTTGTGACCATGTCTTCAGATGACAGATTCTCTGAGCTATCACTGTCAATGATTACCTTCCAAACTTTTTTAGAAACTCTACATCTAGTTTTGAACAATCTTTTCCTTACTGGATCTTCCTTTTTACTTTCATTCCACAGTGCTCTTCTTACCATCAAATTATTTTCCTTCTCAGGTTCATTCGGTGACTCTTCTTGCACCAAAGCATTTCTACTACTACCATCCTTCTTACTAGCATGTGTACATTCAAAAGATCTATGTCCTTCTCCACAATTATAACAAGTTCCTCAGAAATTACCTCTACTATAACTACCTTGGTAATTACTGCCTCTACCTCTGGATGAACTTTCACCTTTCCACTCAGTCTTTCCTTTGTCTAGATTTGTCTTTTCAGGTTCAGATCTACTATTTTCACCATAAGATCTTCCTCTTCCTCTAGGGAATCTACCACCTCAACCTCTTTGCCTCTGTTCATGTCTCTTGTTCAATTTCTCCTCAGCCTTCAATGCAAATTGATAATCCTCTTCAATGTTCTCCAATTTGACCAAACTAATTTCCTCTTAGATGGAAACTCTCAAACCATTAGGTATCTAGCAATTATTTCCACATCATCCTCATCATGTCCAGATCTGATATCTAATCTATAGAATTCCTTAGTATAATCCTTTACTGAGCTATATTTCTTCTTTAGACTTTGCATTCACCTAACTACGTTAATCTGATAATCACAAGGTAAGAAATTTCCTTTCAATTTGTTCACCATTTTATTCCATACCTTGATTTTGTCTTTGCCTTTCTTCTTCCGATCTACTTGCAGATGTTCCCACTACAAGGATGCATGACCTTTCAACTTTGTGCCTACAATTTTCACCTTCTTCTCCTCAGATACATTCTCATACTCAAAATACTTTTCCATCTCGGTGATCCAGTCTATCAATTCACCAGAATTCAATTTTCCACTATATTCAGGAGGATTGAAATGTGGTGTTAACTTCAAACTTGTCAATGCCTTCAAGAATCTTTCCTCACCCTTATCCATCATAGGTGTAGGTTCTGCTTCACCTTGTTCCACTTCAACTTCATCATCACTAACATCTTCAAGATGTCTGCCTCTTCTTTGGGCCATTTCAACAACTTCTAACCTAACAGCAAGTTGTCTCAACATGCCTACCAATCCTGGATCCACTTCTCACCTCCCATGAACCATCTTGGAACCCTCTGCAATTGTAGGTCAGATCGCAATCTGCCACCCCACAATAATTCAACTAGGGCTTCACAAGAAGGAACTTACAAACCTAGATCTGTAGACCTAGATCCAGATCTCACCTCGCTTTGATACCACCTGACGCAAGGAGGAAAGGCCTTAGGGGCCAAATGATGGTACACCCTACAGATCCAGCCTTGCTCAACAACTCGTAGAAGCAACAACAACAACACAGTGAGAGAGAGAAAGAAGGATCAATCATATATTCTTCATTTAAATTGATTCATACATGTCAGGCTGTAAGGCCTTCCCAGTTAGGGCCAGATATTAAAATGAATTATAGAAGTCCTCAAACATGTGAGGATCTGCCAACAATCTTGATTCTACTACCTTCTATCTTATATAAAAATTGACTCCCTAAACTCTAACCAAACAACTATACTTATACAAGAGGCTACCAAATTGAGTCGACCTTTAGATCCATAATCAATGGAAGGAACAGTTAGATCTAGGACCACACGCTTCCCAATGATGGATACCAACATTAAATCCATGACCCATAATCAATGTAAAAGTTGGCCTCAATAGAAACTCAAAAGAAACTACTCGATAAGCAAGGATGACCGAGCAACAGACAAGCATCATCGAGCGCCAGTGAAACAACAAACTACCTATGAGATAACCGTCCATACTCGGTAACCAAAGGAAACCGACCAACTACCGACCAACTTGGTCAAAGCAGGAACTGAGCAACACAGACAAACTTTAAATCTTTTTGGTGACACAGGATCGCCAAGGACCCAAGATGCTCCTGCATCAGAAATGCCCTTGGTGCACTCCCTGTTATGGTATAGTTCAAAGTCAAGGGATAGTGCCCCCATGGGGATCTTTGGGGGTAATGCCCCTAAAAGCTCAAATGACTTTTATTATTGTACAAAGACATCAAGAGTTATTTTTCTATTGGATAGCATATTCTAACCCTATTTTTGTAACTGACATAAGTCTTGATAAAATGGACTAGGGTTAGGATTTTCACATGAGAAATTTATATCATTTTCAATGATATTCATGTTAGGAGATTAGTTGTGGGTTGATAATGAAAATTTTCATATTTTACATTTCGTGTATGCCATATGTAGAGCATTTTCTACATGAGGTGTGTACCATATATGGCGTGTACATTTTTAACTACTTTGGGAAACACAAAGCCTAAGGCTTGGATTTTCCTTGGGCATCCAACCCAAAGACTTGGATGATTCAAATATGCATGAGACATATTTTTTAGCAAACATACAAAAAATTCACATTTTTTCATCTACGCTCCCTACCAGGTTTGCACGTGGCTCAAAAATGAAAAAATAAACAACAAGATGTTATAGAAATCTCTGTTAACTTTATATCCATATAATTTATTTTGAATTTTGATTGTCTTAAGCTTTTCATCTCTAATTTCTTTTGTAAGTATATTCATTTTTTGTCAAAAATCAATGTGTACTATTTTGGGCATAGATTTTGGCTCATTCATCAAATTTTGAAACAAGTTATTTTTTAGAAACTAGACTCCATTCTACACACTTTAAAAAAAGAGTTTTTATTTTTTATTAGTTTTCAATGATTTCTAGGGGGCATGCTCAAATTTCACGTGTCCACTTCAAAAATTCATAAAAAATATATGTTCATGAAACAATTAGAAGAAAAATCCAGGTTAAACTACGTGGTGTTTGCTAACTTCTCACTAGAACGATTAAAAAAATTCAACAAAAAGTTAACATTGTGGGGAGAGCATGTCAAACACTATGTGTATGTAATGAAAATATGTTTTGTATTTTCTGCAAATACAAAACATCAAACAATCACATTAGATGTTAGCAATTTCAAATGCAACAAAATAAGTAACTTTCACTACAACCTCCGATGAGCTAAAACAAGTGCACCCAAAGCCTTGTTTGATTTTCTCTTTGAGATTATGTGGGTATGCTCTCCCAACACAAATGAAATGCAATATAATGCAAAACTATGGGATGCAAGCTAGATGATCACGAAGGATTTGAGAACAACTATGATGAACTTGTCCCAAGCTTCACAAATGATAAAGATTAAATGATGCAAGATTGATTCAAGTCAATGATAATGCAAGTAAGATGAAGATCTAAGAACAAGATTAGATTGTAATGAAGAAAAGAAATAGAATGATTACTAATTCTAGAAGATGCAAGAGCTAAGAGATTAAGAAGAAAAATAACCTTATACCTAAAATGAGGAGTGAGGCCTCCTTTTTATAGATAATGACAAGAATTAGATGGCGGAGATTAAGAGGCAAAATAATGGATGGTCAAGATTAAGATAAAAAGAGGAGTGGCTAAGATGAAGAGGAAAAAAGAAATAAGTGGCTAGGATTAAGAGGCAAAAAGATGTTAGGTAGGGTTTGAAAAAGGTGAAGTGGCAAAAGTCAAACTTCATTTTTAGAGGGAAAGCGAGATTTAAAAATGATTGGTGGAGAAAAGAGATGGGGAGGTGGCCACCTTGGAAAAGGTGATTGTGCACATGTTTAGAGGTAATCCACTTTTTAATTAAGATTAGAGAAATATTAGAAAAAGGTTAGCATAGGAAAAAGGGAAAATGAATTAAATTAAAATAAATTTAATTTAATCATGGTTTAGAAGAGCTTTAGGTTAGTGGAGGAATAAAATAAATAAAATTTATTTTATAGAGGGAAATGAAGGGATAATATATTAAATTAAATTTAATATATTATAGTATTTAAAGAAAATTTAAATACAAAGGGAAAATGAATTTATTTAATTAAAGTAAATTTAATTAAATAAATAGAAGAATATAATGATTATAGTCAATTAATAAAATTAACCATAATGTTAAGGGAAAATATTAATAAAAATTAATATTAGTGTGAAGGACAATTTTAGGTGTCTACATTTTGCCCCTCTTTGATGTGGTGTCAAAATCGACATCATGTCAAAGAAGAAGAAAATGAGATGCCCTAGGAGTTGTGCCTAAGCAACGATAGGAGGAGGATGGGGATGGTGCCCCCTCGAGAAAATTGAGCAAAAAATTAATTTTGACAATTGTCTCGAAAAGGAAGGATGAGGATAGAGGAAGTGAATAAAAGAATGCCTCTAATGAAAAAAGAACCTAAATGCAGACTATCATTGTGTTAACATGGGAGAGCATATCCTATTTTGATATTATTCTTGACGTTATGCACCAAAGTATGAGGAACCAAATGACCGTGTTCCAAGTACGTGATAAAAAATGTCAAATGCAACCATATGTCATATAATGCCATGATATTGAAGACCATGATGCCCCTTTGACAATAGGATGCAAAGACCATGATAGATGTAAGAAATATTAATACATACAAGCAACAAGCAAGCATGCATAGAAAACCAAAAGCAAACCAACATGTTGCCCCTAGTCATGATTGGGAGGGCAGGGCCTCAAGGATTGGGAAGGATACATCCCATGATCATGATTGGATTTGAAATTGATCAATTAATTATTAGCTGATTTGGTTTAAGATGATGACTTGATTAAAGATTGATGTGCTAGATTACAAGATTGGATTGCATGGATTAGTATTGATCACACTTGATTAGACTGACTTGCGATCTTTTG
The DNA here is from genome assembly GCA_027943335.1 of Chamaecyparis obtusa. Lineage (NCBI taxonomy): Eukaryota > Viridiplantae > Streptophyta > Pinopsida > Cupressales > Cupressaceae > Chamaecyparis > Chamaecyparis obtusa. The sequence goes on along the minus strand of BSBK01007290.1, from coordinate 82,493 downwards.
AATTATAGGGATTTGTTTGATTTTTTTTAGGATCATATATCAATTTATTTTTATTTTTATTTTTTCAGGATCATTTTATATTGTTTTTGGATTTTTGAATTTATTTGGATGAGTGGATTGGATAGAATGGAACTAGAAGAGAAGATGATTGGATAAGATGAGATTGACAAGAATGAGAAGAAATGGATTGGATTAGAAGATAAATATATTTGATAAACAAGATGGTTTGAATAAGATGAAAGAATGATTAAGGGATTTGAAGGATGACATAGGAAAAAGAAGAAGTGGATTGGGACCAATGACAAGGGATAAACAAGGAATGATGGAGGATGGAAGGATGGAAAGATGGAGATGAAGGATGGAGAGATGATGGATAAAGGATGTATGAAGTGGAAAGATGGTGTGTAAGGGACACATGAAGGAGATGTAGGCTTATTTGTTGTCCAAAGTATGTAGGATATTTTCTTTTTATTTTAATACATCTTATTTTTTATGAAGGGAAAAGGTATGAAAGTTGAAGGTGGATGGATAAGGAATATGAGATGGAGGGTATGAAGAGGATAAGGGATAATGATATGGAGGATATAGATGGAATTGGATAATAGATAATGGATGGAGGAAATGTATAGGATACTCAAGATCAACAACATGGGAAGGCGTATGGACTCAAAGAGTATTAGGAATGATGGATTAAGAAAATGAATTTGAAAATGACTACAAGATGGAGAATAGGGATATCAAGATAAAATATGTGAAAATGGATGGAATTATGAAGGAAAATGGATGGATACAGAGTAAGGGTTATGGAAGGTACATATAGATAGAGGGGATGCATAGGATAGTCAAGATCAAAGATGGGAAATGAAATGATAATGAACTTAGATAGGAAAATGGATGGTGGTTAGGGAATATGGAAGGTATTTATGGTAGCATAGTATAGATGGAGCTTGCCCCCAAGTATGAAGTGCAAGGGGAGGTGGATAAATGAATGAAAAAGATATGATAGGTATGTGAAGTAGATGATAGGGGAGATATGATGGATGGATAACGAGAAGGAATTGCCCCCAAGTATGAAGAAAAACTAGAGGGAGGGATTACACATGATGCATGTTTGCCAGGTTTTCATCATGGTACTTGTCCAAGGCACCTGATTACCAAGTTTTCATCGTTGGACGATTTTTTTTCCTTTCTTTTTTTTTTGATTTTTTTTTTCTTTTTTCTTTTTGGAGGATTTCGAGCATGATGCTCTTAAAGGATAATGTTCCTTTGGAAAGATATTCTATGATTAGCCAAGGTTTTTGAAAGGTAAGCTCAAATACATTGATAATGGTGATGGTAGGGGGAAGATATGGAGGTTAAGGTAGATGATGGCTAAGGATTTATAAGTTAGATAGGGTAAGATGAATGCGAGGATATGATATGGAAGGATAGGGAGTAGATATAGGGGCTGGATACTTGATAGGGTATTGAAAGGTTTGTGTGGGAGTAGGTGGAAATAATGGAAAGATCAACATCGACACACACCTTGAAGGGTAGTGGACAAGTGAAGGGAGAATGAACTGGCTAGAGTGAGGTTTTGATGCAGGAAGTGATGTGGATTTTGGGACACAAGGACCCAAAATATATGGAGGAGAGAATGGAAGATATTTGGAAGAATACAGAGTGGAAGTCTTTGGAAGCTTGAATGTCAACTTTGATTTTTCTTTTATATTCCAGTCCTTTAAGAGAGACTTAGGAATCCACATAGCTTTTGATTTTTCTTTACATTTATGTCCTTTTGACCGCAATTCTTCCATGATGGATTTAGGAACCCATATTTTCTTTGATTTTATTTTTTGCTTTGAGGACCCTTCTGGTCTCTTGAATATTTCCCTTTTCTTTTTAGCCACATGTCGATTAGATAGGACATGGTGATCTTCATATGTAAGTGGATTCTTGTATTTTTTATTTTTATGTTGTGCATCCAAATTGCTTCCAAAAGACTTGGGAAATGTGGATGAACTGTTAGGATTAACAAGGCAGAAATAACAATTATGTGCAAATATAACTAATATCAGAAAATAATAAACCACACAAAATAGAACCCAAGACACACAGATTTAACGTGGTTCACCCAATCCCTGGGCTACGTCCACCAACAGCGAGTCCAATATTATTATTATCCAGTGATTACAACCTGATTACAATCCATAATCCCTTACAGCCCAATTCTGTCACAAGTACTAAAATCATACATCATAAAAATCCCTAACCCTAAGCCATATTATACAATATTTTCCCGCTTTAGGGTTAGAATGAGTTATAAGTAGTCGGCCCAAATAACTGAAAAAGTAGCGAGGTCGGGAGGAAAAGTGTACAGTACTTTCCTGGATAGTACTTTCCTAATTAGTCACCACAAGCTAACAATCTCCCACTTGGTGACTGATCAGTATCCACACTATACTAAAAAACCTCCCACTTGGAGACTGATCCTGTAGCAATACCGCTACCCACATGAGGCCCCCACTGAATTGAACCACCTTGGACTCAGTTGTTCCTTTATTTTGTTCAGTCTAGAAGACCAACTGAAGCTGAACATGAGTTCAACTTCTCCCTTGTTACTACCTTTGTAAACATATCTGCTGGATTATCATCAGTATGAATCTTTTCCAGCCTTAACTGTCCATCATCCAAAACTGATCGAATGAAATGGTACCGCAACTGTATGTGTTTTGTCTTTGAGTGCAAAGCAGAATTCTTTGCAAGATGAATGGCACTTTGGCTATCTGTATGTAGAAAATTATCCTTTTGTGGATGTCCCAATTCTTCCATGAAGAATTGAAGCCATATCATCTCCTTGGCTACCTCTGTAGTAGCAACATACTCTGCCTCTGTAGTGGATAAAGCAACCACCTTTTGTAGTCAAGAAATCCAACTCACTGTTGTCCCACCAACAGTAAATATATAACCTGTAGTACTTCGCCTACTATTTATATCTCCTGCCAAATCTGAGTCAACATAGCCTTGTACAGTAGTAGTAGAACCCCCAAAGTGTAAACACTTACTGGATGTGCCTCTCAAATATCTGAGAATCCATTTGACTGCATTCCAATGCTCAATACCAGGGTTACTCATATAACGGCTAACGACTCCCACTGCGTGTGCAATATCTGGCCTAGTACATACCATAGCATACATTAGGCTCCCTACAGCTGAAGCATAAGGTACCTTAGACATTTTAGTCTCTTCTTCTGGTGTCTTGGGACACATATCCTTAGTCAATTTCAAATGACCAGGCAAAGGTGTGCTACAGCTTTGGCATTTTCCATAGAGAAACGTTGCAACACCTTCTCAATATAATCAGCCTGAGATAGAGATAATTTCCTATTTTTCCTATCTCTACAAATTTTCATACCAAGGATTTGTTTTGCTGCCCCCAAATCCTTCATAGCAAAAGATTTTGCTAACTGTTGTTTCAACCCCTTAATGTGATCCATGTTAGACCCAACTACAAGCATATCATCAACATATAAACATAAAATAATGTAGTTGTCATCATCCAACCTCTTAAAATAAACACAATGGTCAGAATGACACTGACTATATCCATGCCCATTCATAAAAGTGTCAAATTTAATATACCATTGCCGAGGTGCTTGCTTCAAGCCATATAAACTTTTCTGCAATCTGCACACCAAATTCTCCTTACCCTTGACCTCAAATCCTTGTGGTTGAACCATATATATTTCTTCATCCAAATCACCATGAAGAAAGGTTGTTTTAACATCAAGCTGCTCTAAATGCAAATCTTCAGTAGCCACAATACTTAAAACAGTACGAATAGAAGTCATTTTAACAACTGGAGAAAATATCTCATCAAAATCAATACCATGTTTCTGTGCAAATCCTTTTATGACTAATCTGGCTTTAAATCTTTTTGTACCTCCATCCTCTTCTTTGATCCTGTAAATCCATTTATTCTGTAAAGCCCTTTTACCTGCAGGTAACTTACATAAATCCCATGTTTGATTTTTCAGCAAAGAGTCCATTTCATCTGTCATTGCAGACTCCCACTGAAGCTTTGTATCCACCTGCACAGCTTCATTATAACATTCAGGTTCACCAGCATCTGTTAACAGAATAGAATACAAAGATGGAGAAAATCTTTCTGGAGGTCTACTTAGCCTTGTTGACCGTCTAACACTCACTGGGGTGTGTGGTATTTGTTGTTGTTGTTGTTGCAGAGCATAAGGAACTACTGGAACATGAACTTGTGGAGTATCATCCAGTACTACATAGTCATTTTCTTTCTTCTCATGCTGCAGCAACAGATCTTTGTACAATACTTTCTCATTGAATATGACATCCCTACTTCTTACAATTTTATGATTTTCAAAATCCCAAAGCCTATAACCAAATTCATCAATGCCATACCCAACAAATACACATTTCTTTGACTTAGCTTCCAGCTTGGTTCTATTTTCAAAGTCTATAAGTGCAAAAGCTTCACAACCAAAGGTTTTGAGAAAAGAATAACTCACCTTCTTACCACTCAATGCTTCCTCTGGAATTCCATAGTCCAAAGGAGTAGAGGGGCCTCTATTGATTAAATAAATAGCATTGTTCACTGCCTCTGCCCACATATTTTTGGGCAGCCTAGCATGCAACCTCATACTCCTTGCACACTCCATTATTGTCCTGTTCATGCGTTCAGCCACTCCATTTTCTTGTGGAGTCCTTGGTACAGTTTTCTGCCTACGAATACCATTAGAGGAACAATATTCTTCAAATTTTGTGTTGCAATACTCACCACCATTATCAGATCTGAGACATTTTAACTTTTTACCAGTCTCATTCTCAACCAAGCATTTCCATTTTTTAAAAGTTTGAAATACATCAGATTTCTGTCTAAGGAAATAAATCCATACTTTTCTTGTTGCATCATCTATAAATGTAACATAATACAGAGAGCCACCAAGGGAAGATACCTGAGCTGGTCCCCATACATCTGTATGCACAAGCTCTAATCTCTCATTTTTCTTTTCCTTCCCACTCTTCACAAAACTAACTCTCTTTTGTTTTCCATAAACACAACTTTCACAGAAATCCATATTGACACATTTCAGACCAGGTAAAACTTTCTTTGAATGAAGTAATTTCATACCTTTTTCACTCATGTGCCCGAGTTTGTTGTGCCACAGTGCTGTGTCAGAATCTACAGCAATAGTTTGATGTTCTTCCTGCTCAACTGCAGCCACTGTTCCTAAACATTCATTATCTTCTGAAACAATTAAAGTAGAAGGAACAGTATGACCTATACAAAGATATAAGGTGCCTACTTTCACACCTTTTGCTACTACTAAGGAACCATTTGAAACCTTCCAATTTTTATCATTAAAAGTAACTGTGCAACCCTCATCACCCAGTTGCCCTGCTGAAATTAAATTCCTACTCAGCCTTGGAACATGTCTTACCTCTTGTAGTAGCCAAAGAAAATCTTAATTTTTCCCTTTCCAACAATCTGACAGGGTTCATTATCTCCCAAATAAACTAGCCCAAAATCCCCTTGGACATAATCAACAAAATAACTTCTATGGGGTGTAGCATGAAATGAAGCCCCATAATCTAAAACCCATGAATCATCAATACTTTCTAAGGACAAGAGCAAAGCATCCTCCTCGGATTTGTTACTTACCACATTTGCCTCCTTGTTTCCATCATTTTTGTCTCCTTGATCTTTCTTTCGAGACCAACAATCTTTCTTCTTATGACTTGGTTTTCCACAGTACTAGCAATCATTTGGCCCTTTAGATTCGGACCTCTTTCCCTTTGATTTTCCTCTTGATTTCCCATGATTTCCAGAGTTTTTTCCTCTATCTCTTGTTCTGCCTCTGCTTTCTGTGTTCAATACACTACCCGATGTGGATGCCCCTGAGCTTTTCCTACGAATTTCCTCACTCAATATAACACCAATAACATCATCATACTTTAGGGTATTATAACCAGAAACAGAATTACTAATAGCCATTACCAAGCCATTCCAGCTTTCTGGCAAAGAACACAAAATCAAGAGAGCCCTAACCTCTTCATCAAAAGTAATTTTAACTGAGGTTAATTGACTTGTAACTGTATTAAACTCATTCAAATGATCAATAACTGATCCACCTTCTACCATTTTCATATTAAATAAACGCTTCATAAGAAATACCTTGTTTGAAGCTGAAGGCTTTTCATACAACTTTGCTAGGGTTTCCATAAGATCTTTAGCTGTCTTTGCTTCAATAATATTGAATGCCACCGATTGTGCCAGGCATAGACGAATACTCCCCAGTGCCTTCCTATCCAAAATATCCCAATCCTCCTGAGACATTGATTGCTCTTTCTTGGCTACTCCCTCTAATGGCCGCCATAGATCCTTCTGATAGAGATAATCCTCCATTTGCATCTTCCATAACTGGAAGTTCTGCCCATTAAACTTATCAACCTTCAGCCTACCCTCATCTGCCATTTCTCCCTCTTAATCGAGAGACTCTCCCACTAACTCGTGAGACCTGCTTCAGAGAATAGATGAAAGAACGAATGAAATAACCTCGCTCTGATACCACTTGTTAAGATTAACAAGGCAGAAATAACAATTATGTGCAAATATAACTAATATTAGAAAATAATAAACCACACAAAATAGAACACAAGACACACAGATTTAACGTGGTTCACCCAATCCCTGGGCTACGTCCACCAACAGCGAGTCCAATATTATTATTATCCAGTGATTACAACCTGATTACAATCCGTAATCCCTTATAGCCCAATTCTGTCGCAAGTACTAAAATCATACATCATAAAAATCCCTAACCCTAAGCCATATTATACAATATTTTCCCGCTTTAGGGTTAGAATGAGTTATAAGTAGTCAACCCAAATAACCAAAAAAGTAGTCGGCCTCAAAAAAAATTTCCTCGGGGGCTGCGCCCCCGAACCCCTACTCTTGGGGGTTGCCACCCCCAAACCCCCACTCGGGGCCCAGCCCGGCTCCGAACCCCGGCGAGGTCGGGAGGAAAAGTGTACAGTACTTTCCTGGATAGTACTTTCCTAATTAGTCACCACAAGCTAACATGAACGAGGCTCATATAATGGGTTTTGATGGATAGATGGATATAAATTTCTCAAGGATGCATGTCTTTGTTTATCTTGAGGTATGGTGGAAGAAATAAAGGATGATCTAGGAGCAAGAGGTATAGTAGATGGAGGAACATAAGGGCCTAAAATAGATGGAAGGGATGAAGGTTTTAGCGTTGGGACATAAGGGCCCAAAATGGATGGACAGGATGAAGGATTTTCTTTAGGGATAGAGGGGCCCAAGATGGATTTGGAAGATAATGAAGGAATATGTTTACACTTGAATGGAGGTATATAAGGTGTAGGAAGGATATCAGCATCTATAGAGTGAATGGTATTACAAAGGCCATCAAGTGTAGGGTTTCTTTGTTCCTTGAGAGGCTCCTTAATATGAATAATAAGAGCTTGATGAGGAATGGGATCTTGTGAAGGATTAGGATCTTGCGATGGAGGATCAAGAAGGAGAGTGAGATCTTGTGGAGGATTAGGATCATGAGGGGAATTAGGGGGAATAATGGGTGCACCAAAATGTATGAAATGAAAATATGGACCTATTTGCTGCAAATATAAAACACCAAAACACCAAACAAAATCACATTAGATGTTAGTCATTTCAAATGCAACAAAATAAGTAATCTTCACTACAACCTCCGATGAGCCAAAACAAGGGCACCCAAAGCCTTGTTTGATTTTCTCTTTGAGATTATTGTGGGTATGGTGGAAGAAATAAATGATGAGCTAGGAGTGTGAGGTATAGTGGATGGAGGATCATAAGGACCTAAAATGGATGGAAGGGATAAAGGGTTTAGCGTTGGGATATAAGGGCCTAAAATGGATAAATGAGATGAAGGATTTCCTTTAGGGATATAGGGGCCCAAGATGGATTTGGAAAGTAATGAAGGAATATGTTTATGCTTGAATGGAGGTATATAAGGTGTAGGAGGGATATGTGCATCTGTAGAGTGATAAATATCAGCAAGGCCATCAAGTGTAGGGTTTCCTTGGTCCTTGAGAGGCTCCTTAAGAGGAATAATAAGAGCTTGAGGAGGAATTGGATCTTGTGAAGGATTAGGATCTTGCGATGGAGGATCAAGATGGAGAGTGGGATCTTGTGGAGGATTAGGATCATGAAAGGAATTACGGGGAATAATGGGATCATGAGAGGTATTGGAATCATGACATGGAGATGAAGGGGTACTTTGATCTTGACTTTGAGGAGGATTATGTTGTGGAGTGGAAGGGATGGTAGGATCTTGAGATGGAAGGCTATCATGGAATGGAGTGGAGGGAATGCCTTGATCTTGATTAGGAGTGGAATCATGAGGTGGATCAAGAGGGATAGGTGGATTTTGAAAAATAAGTGGATCAAGGAGTGGAGGAATGCTTGGATCTAGAGGATGAGAGGAATCTTTGTTAGCATGCTTTAGGACAATTTCTTAAAATGTGTGGACTTGTGAGGGTGATGTGATGGAGGGGTTATGATCTTCAACATTAATCTCTCCTTTATTAATGAGGTCTTGGACTAAAATTTTAAACTTTAGCACTTCTTGATATCATGACCCTTGATGCGATGATAATCATAGTATTCATTTTCCTTATTCCAAGTGGGTTTGGGTTGACTCTAATCAAAGGGAATAGTGTTTGAAAAAACCATCATGTTTTCATCAACAAGTAGGTGGAATATGACATCAAGAGGGTCCACAAGGGGAGTGTATTGTCTAGCTTTGGGTGATTGTGAAGCTTTGGAGGATAGGAATGATGTGGGTTTTGGAGGATTAGGATTTTGTGGAGGTTGAGAATTATGTGGAGAATTGGGGTTTGATGGTGGATGAGGATTATGGATTTGGAGAAAGGGGGGAGGACACATGTCTTCAAATGCAAAAATTTTCTTTTGACCCCCATTTTGTAAGTTAAGGATAATGTTTTTAAGCTCTTCAATTTCTTGGGCAAGGTTAAGCATGTGAGAGGCATCATGCAGGTGATGGAGGGAATCATATGTGGATGGAGGATAATGAGGTGGATTTACCTTGTCAAAGGTAGAGGGAGAATAAGGAATGTGATATGGATTGGGATTGGATATGACTTGAGGATTGGGATTTGGCAGTTGAAAGTCCTCAACCATTTTGTGAAACCAATCCATATTCATGATGTTTGAATTAGAGATTTTGGATTGGATTAGAGGAAGATGATGTAGAGGAAGATTGGAATTAAGAGGGAAAGATTTGATGATGGACGAAATATGAAATTAAGACTAGGAGAAAGTTTGGATTTTGATTGAAAGGGTTAGGGCCTCAAGGATTTTGATATAATTGGATGATGGATTTGATTGATTTAAAGGGCAGGGCCTCAAGAATTTTGATCGATTTGATTTAATTTTGATTTTGGATTTGAGAGGGTAGGGCCTCAAGGTTGGATTTGATTTGATTTGATTTGATTTAATTTGATTAAAGGCCAAAGATTATGATGTTTCTCCTAAGCCAAAAGTAAAAGATTAGAAGATGGTGTAGATAAGACTTGGATTAAGAATGGATGAAGTGGAAGGATAGATTAGGGATATTTGAAGACAAGTGAAATGGATGATGTGATTGATTTGGATGATAGGGGAGATATGAATTTAATTAGAACATATAAAGCAATAATGCAATGTGCATATCCAAAAATATTTTCACGGGTCTAGTACAATCGAAGACACTTCAAACACATTCTACCTAAGGTCAAAAGGGGGGTGTTCCAACCTTTTCCCACAACTTGATGCTCTTAGACCCACAATTAAGTGGTTGAATGGCCTTTCCTAGGACTATGCAAGTTAGAGGTCAATTGGAAGAGATCAATGTTCGCATCACATATATTTCCACATTGCCATATTCAAGTTTTAGCGTCCAAGGGAGCAAATATGGTGAGTATCTTGGGGTGATCCGGGTAAGTCCACTTGGATCAATCCTTGCACAAAGGAAGCCACGTGGCTAAAATGGTTGGCCTCTAAGTCCTTAGGTGTCTAGTAAGGTCCTCCATTCATGACTATCCCTTGTAGTTCCGCAAGTGAAATTTAGTCCTAGAGCCCTACAAGCACCCAAAATGTATAGTCTCACAAGAAATATTTAGACCTCTCAAACCTACACAAGTTGAATGTACTTCCCTTGTAAACAAGCACCCAATAAAATGTAGTCTTGCTTAGCATGATTTAGGCAACTAGGCCCTATACATGAAGAAGCATTAGAAGTAGAAATAGCCACATCTTCCCTCTCTTTGGATTGAAGGAAGATTTTGATTATAGTCAGGTGGAGTAGTCGGGTTCGCTTGTTCCCCACTTGGGTCGTTCCCAAAAGATTACTCTCTTGGAAAGCCCTCTAAAGTTAAATGCAAGAAAAGTAAGAGGATAGCTAATAGAGATCAAGATTTTTGATTTTCCATAAAGAAAAAAGAATACTCTCCTACTCTATAGTTTCTCCCAAACACATCAAGCACATTTTCATTTACCCAAGATTCTTTTCTAATGACCAAATTAAGTAGGTCTAGATTTTTTATTTCCCCTTAAAGAAGAAAGAGCATACTCTCCTACTACCCAATTAGATCATAAGAAATGAACCTTCCTAATTAAACTAGGTTCCTATAAAAATCAACTTAAGGTAGACAAAATGTGTGCTTGAACCTCCAAGGCAACCTACAAAACCAATGAATTAGTAGTCTCAAATATTTTCAAGATCTTTAAACAATGTCCTACAAAACAAATTGATTAGTAGTCTCAAAATGTATTAATCTTGGTCAACCAATCTGCAAAACCACTATTAGAAGATTGAAAATATCAAAAACTTGCAAGAAAATTCAACCACGAATTGAACAATGTGCAAATAAAGTGCAAACTCATTACAATTTTTTTTTTTGCATTTGACCTAGTCAACAAGATCTGATTTTTGTGATATGATTTCAGCCACAAATATAGAAATGCAAAGCAGAGACCCCTGCTAAAAAATAGAGAGCTTTCCAAAAATGTAAAATTTTTGGAAAAATTCTTTAATTTATGCCCTAGAGACCTGATTTATCAAAATAGACCAGTTTTCAAAGATTGAAGTTTTGAGCCATATTCGTGCATAAAAATAAAAAATACAAAGAACATGCCATGTGTAAAATTCTCAGACCTTTTCAAAAATGTAAAGTTTTCTAAAAAATATGGTGATTTGCAATCAGAAATTAATTTTCATTAAAAATCATAAAAAAACTATAACTTGCAGAAAACTGAATAGAAAAATTTGAGTTTCGGGCTGAGACATACTATGATGATGCCCCACTTGAAAAAAAACATTTAGACCAAAAACCCTAACCGTTTGAAAGATATGATCAAATCTTTCAAAAACCCCTAGGGTTTTGTCTTCAATTCAACCTACACAAGCATTAGCATAAAAAATCTTCAAAAGTGTAGATCCAATAGGGATGTGGGTCCCACCAGGCGTGCCAAAATGCATGTAATGAAAATATGAACCTATTTACTGCAAATACAAAACACCAAAACTCTAAACAATCACATTAGATGGTAGTAATTTCAAATGCAACAAAATAAGTAACTTTCACTACAACCTCCGATAAGCTAAAACAAGGGCACCCAAAGCTTTGTTTGATTTTCTCTTTGAGGTTATGTGGGTATGCTCTCCCAAACAAATGAAATACAATATAATGCAAAACTATGGGATGCAAGCTAGATGATCATGAAGGATTTGAGAACAACTATGATGGACTTGTCCCAAGCTTCACAAATGATAAATATTAAATGATGCAAGATTGATTCAAGACAATGATAATGTAAGTAAGATTAAGATATAAGAACAAGATTAGATTGCAATGAAGAAAAGAAATAGAATGATTAAGAATGCTAGAAGATGCAAGAGCTAAGCGATTAAGAAGAAAAAGAACCTTAGACCTAAAATGAGGAGTGAAGCCTCCTTTTTATAAAAAATGAAAAGAATAGGATGGTGGAGATTAAGAGGCAAAATAATGGATGACCAAGATTAAGATAAAAAGAGGAGTGGCTGAGATGAAGAGGCAAAAAGAAATGAGTGACTAGGATTAAGAGGCAAAAAGATGTTAGGTAGAGTTTGAAAAAGGTGAAGTGGCAAAAGTCAAACTTCATTTTTAGAGGGAAAGAGGAATTTAAAAATGATTGGTGGAGAAAAGAGATGAGGAGGTGGCCACCTTGGAAAAGGTGATTGTGCACATGTTTAGAGGTAATCCACTTTTTAATTAAGATTAGAGGAATATTAGAAAAAGGTAAGCATAGGAAAAAGGGAAAATGAATTAAATTAAAATAAATTTAATTTAATCATGGTTTAGAAGAGCTTTAGGCTAGTGGAGGACTAAAATAAATAAAATTTATTTTATAGAGGGAAATGGAGGGATACTATATTAAATTGAATTTAATATATTATAGTATTTAAATAAAATTTAAATACGAAGGAAAAATGAATTTATTTAATTAAAGTAAATTTAATTAAATAAATAGAAAAATATAATGATTATAGTCAATTAATAAAATTAACCATAATGTTAAGGGAAAATATTAATAAAAATTAATATTAGTGTGAAGGACAATTTTATGTGTCTACACTATTATATTTTTTCACAAGAAATAGGACCACTTTTTGTGCTCCCCCTTTTTGAGGGCCTTAATCTCCACCATTTTCAAAATAAATTAGTAGTTTAAAAACCATATTCAAAGTTCTAAAAATCTTGTTTTTGTTGCATCTTCAAATTTTGAGTCTAGAGTTATCTTCAATTTATCATCAAAGTTCTAAGTTTGCTTATTTTAGAAAAAGTGGCATCTTATACCCCCTTTTTGGTCTTCCATCTTTGTGTACTTACCCATTATAGTTTCTATACTGATTCAATTACTTCAAAAATCAAGGTTAGCCCTTTATTTCTAAGTGTGCTCCTCTATTTTTCTTTCGATCAAATAATTCATCTCGTCATCTAGGCCCTATATCCCTATTTTTGGCCTTTGTGACATATTCTCACCTCCTATTGAGTTGTACCCATAAATCTTGTACCTATCATATTGACCAAAAACTCTATCCAAAATTTGGCCCATTTTCCAAGGTATGAAATGTCATTGGTATTCTATTCCATAGAATTATGGCCCAAATTTGGCCCTAGGCCCTATGTTGGAGTATTAACGAGAGATATGGTCCTGTGGTTGGCCTGCCTGAGTTTTAACCCCTAAAATGATGGATTGGGTATATAAACCCCCTATCTCTCCTCATTTTTGTATCCATTATCAAGTGCAAGCATTCAATATCAAGCTTTCAAGCATTCATGATCAATCAATAAATCAAAGACCAAGATCTTTTTGACAATTGAGCATCCAAGTCTTCAATCCTTAAAAGAATTCTTCCTTCTTCATCATCAACTATTGTGGAAAACTAAAATATCCATCATCCAAGGATTATCTTTAATTATTTCCTTTTGGATGAATCTATTGCATTAAAATTTTTTATCACATCCAAAGAAGCATTACGCCATCAAGGTATAAGGTGATGTGCAATTCAGATTTGGTTTCTATTTCATATTTCCTTATGCAATTTCTTTTCATTTTCAAGGTTGATTCCTACATGGGGGTTTGACTAAGGAAGACCCATTTAGAAAACCTTCTTCCCTATATTTCTATGTGTAGGAATAGGTTATGGAGTTGTCAAACAAAATCAAGGAAGACCAGGACTAGACAAAGCACCCTATGAATTTCAAACCAAAACCTAGGGTATAGAATGATATTGGCATTATGTACCTAGGTATAGAATGAAATTGACATTACGTACCCTCTATATCTAGCTCAAATTTGGCAAAGAGTCAATTTACATCCTTTAGGCCCCATATTTGTCATTACAAGTCTTTTCGATATTCCAACAATCAAGAATTCAGATCTGAAAACTCACTTCTCCTATTTCATTTCTAGGTGCATTCAAATTCATCTTTATTCTCTTTTACATATTTTTTTAGTTGGATTAGATCATATCTATTCTTATTTAGTCTTTTGCATTTCAATAGCATTCCTCCACTTTAAAAGGAATAAAAACCCTTCAAGCATGGATATTGCATTGACATCTTTATTACCAAGTGGTTTTAGTCATATTTGTCTTGAAGTGGTTTTGTATTTTAGTGTGCCATATGAATTGGGGAAATTAATCCTTTTATGTGATCCCCTTTTCATATTGTACAGTTTCTAGAATAGGCACACACAAAAATTAGCACTACAAAAATGTTTTAAACATAAAATATTAAAATTTGTAAAGTTGTTTAAAAATCTCTATTAAATATTTTTCAACGAAAAAAAAATGAAACACCCATTTATCTCCTGCGTAGGTTTGCACAAACCTGCACAAGCCTAAAAATTTCTTATGTCATCTTTGACTTGGTGACCCCACCTTTCTTAGTGGTGACCCTAAATTTTAGATTATTTTTATTTTTAGCAAACCTCTACTATTTTTAGCATAAGAGCATATTCTAGGGAGGTAAAGATTATTTTGGTGACCTTTTTTGTAGAGGAATTTTTTCCCTAGAAAAAATGAATATTTCAAGAATATTCCATGACAGTTAGATGAACATCAATTTTTTTATGGAGTCTCCAATTTGACCAGTTTTACTTCTTTTCCATAAAGAGAAACTTTTCATTTTTCTTTTTCATAACTTGAGCATACGATATCAAAATTACACAAACAAGATATCATTGGAAAGTTGATTTTGACACCAATCTTTTTGTAATTCCCCTATTGTTGATTTTGACACCAATCTTTACTAAGTCTTTGGCACCTCCATCCTATCTTCGATTGTATTTGATGCTTGGGGTGAAAGTGGTTGTCCTTGGGGGGTCTTCATGAGGTCTTCCTTCCTTTTGCATTTCATGTATTTGTATCTCTCATTTTTGGAGAGTAGTTTTTTCCCATGTGTTTTTTCTCATTTTCTCTATTTTGAGAGGCTTTCATCGTACATGGGTACCAAAGAAGGCCTATTTTTTGTGACTCATTCATGCATTTCATGCTTAGATATTTTTTGCCTCCCTAATTTTAACTTAGAGGGAGGTGTTAGAGCATGCATATTTGTTGCATTAGACATATTTGCATATTTTGCATTAATTAATTATGCGCAAACTCATGAATATTCTCATGCATATTATTATGTATAATTAAGGATGTGTTCTCGCATCCATGGTCTAGCTTAAGTTCACTTATTTGATCCTAAAATTAGGTTAGACTAGTCTATTTGGGATTTAACTTATACATTATGCATATCATGCACTTTTAATTTTCATATCTAACTCTAGTTTACTACTGTGAGTGATGTGAACCTAACCTATCGGGAGCACACTAAGACATTCAAACATTAGTCCAAAATATAGCATACATGACATATAGTAAAACTATTCACAAAACTACCTCAAATTGAGCCAAAATGGGAGCACCTAAGCCCCATTTGATTTGCTCGTTTAAGAGGGATGTGGGTGTGCTCTCCAAGAACAATCAATGTATCCCCAATGAATATGATGGTATATTAGGACCATATGCAAGCCATGGAGACCGAAAAAGTGGCACAAAAACCTGGTATAGGGAACTAGTTTTACCCCTAGGGTTCCAAGGGATGTAACCGAATGCAAGATGCAAATTAAGCTATTGATGAGATGCATAAAACCAATGAAAATTTATTTACTTTAGCATGGATATGATTAGAGACTAAAGATGAAATGCAAAGCAAAAAATAAAACTATGGTTCATCCATTTTAGCTAAGCTATGTGATCTAAGATGTTGAAAAATATGAAAGGATTAAGCTAGCAATGCAAAAATATACTAAAAGCTAGAACTAAATTAGCATGATAAAAATGCACAAATGACTTTGATTGAAGGACTTATTTTCTCATGGAAGGCCTCCTATTTATAGGATTTTGGCCAAGGCCTTAGGTTAGGATGGGTAGTTAGGGTCAGGAATAGAC
This sequence comes from Chamaecyparis obtusa, assembly GCA_027943335.1. Taxonomy (NCBI): domain Eukaryota; kingdom Viridiplantae; phylum Streptophyta; class Pinopsida; order Cupressales; family Cupressaceae; genus Chamaecyparis; species Chamaecyparis obtusa. The sequence goes on along the minus strand of BSBK01007290.1, from coordinate 66,429 downwards.
TTAGGGGTAAGCTTAGAAGGGATAAGATTGACATTTATGGTTGAAAGGCCCAAGGGTTGCTCACACACACGTGGACAACACTAGGGAAGTGTGTTGGGGGACAAGAGTGGAAGAAGGGAGATGGGTCCTCATTAAGAGGTTGTAAGAGCCATTAATGAGGGTGTAAGGGGTTATTAATGAGTTTGTAAGGCTCATTAATGAGGGTGTTGACTTTGGGGTCAAGGGGAGAGGGTTAGGCTAAGAGGGTTATGAATCACCCCTTAAGCTGGTTTAGGGAGTGATTAGGGATGAGAGGATAGGTTTAGAAGTTTCTAGATGGGTTTTGGGATATTAAATAAATATTTAATTTATTTAAATGGGATTTTGGTTGAGCACTTTATTTATTAAATTGATTTAATACATAGGAGGGATAAATATTTAAATTTGATTTAAATATTTTTGGGAGTGATTCTTTAATTAAATAGATTTAATTAAAATAGAGGATAATAACAATAATAATTAATTAATTAATTAAATAATTAAATAATTATGATGTCATCAAGACTTTTATTAATAAAATATTTTGAATTAATAAGTGGATTTTTAGGTGGTTGCATTTTACCCCTCTTTGAAGCGGTGCCGCAAGTGGCGTTGCATCAAAGATAAGAAAATAAGATGCCCTAGAGGAAAGGAGATGTCGAAATGAGATCAACGATGATAGGAGGTTGTGCCCCCTTGATAAAATAATGCAAAGAGGAGCTTTGTGTAAGTTTCTCAAAAAGACACAAAGAGAAATGGAAAGGGTGAGGATGGATGAGAAGGTGGGATAAATAGGAGACAGACCATGAGCAAAGATGAATAATGCAATATGATGCTAAATGATGTAGGATGATGTTGGATGCATGATGATTGTTAAATGCATGCTAACAAGTCCTAGGGATTTCATTGTGTTTGATATTTTGTAGAGAACTGATGGAATATGGATGAAGTGACTGAGAGGGGGGGGGTGAATCAGTCAACCATAAAACACTTCACAATTAATTCTTTCCAGATCCCTTAGGATATCTTAATAATGTTATCTGTTTTAGCACTCGGTAAATAGATTGCAGTAACTTTGAAGATGCAGAAAGTATTAGCAAAATTATCTTTAGATATTCATCAGCACATGTATATGATTGAGAAAGCAATTAAGAACACAAGAGACACAAGATTTAACGTGGAAACCCAATATGGGAAAAACCACCAATGTATCTAGATACTGATTTTCACTTTTTTGAAGTGATGCCCGGTTAGAAGCCAACCCGGTAAAAGGTTACAAAACACACTGTTAGGTGTGACCTTGTTAGAGGATTTAAAACACCCTGCTAGGAGTGGCCTGGTAAGAGGTCTTGAAAACAATTCAATGGAATTGTCACCTTGTTAGAGGATTTACAATATGGTTGTTAAACCAACTCGGTTAAGAGATTTAGAATTCACTGTTACAATGATAAGAAGGTAACAATGAAAAATGACTTGTATAATAATGCAACTGTCTTGCTGATTACAGATCTCTGTTTTGCATAAGTCTGATCCTTTCTGATCGAATAAATCTCTGCTGCACCTCAAGGATATCTGAACATCCTTCACAAATTCGCATACACCTTTTCTGCTTTTCTTCTGTAAAATCTTCTGCTGTATTTCTTGTTTACTTTTCACATTTGACCTTTTATTTATATGATTTTAGATTTGTCAAATCGACATTATTTAGTATAACAGTCGGCTGAAATAAGCAAACTCTATTTGCAAAAATCCTTCAAGGGCCGACAGTGCTCGATGACCATAACTTTCTATAATCTTTCGGAGACCGAGGGAACTCGGTAAACACCGACAATCTTTTACCTTCGATAACCGACTAAACTCGGTAAACACTAACTTTTCCTTCGATGACCGACTAAACTCGGTAAACACTAACTTTTCCTTCGATGACCGACTGAACTCGGTAAACACTAACTTTTCCTTCGATGACCGACTGAACTCGGTAAACACTAACTTTTCCTTCGATGACCGACTGAACTCGGTAAACACTAACTTTTCTTCTGTAACCGAGTGAGCTTGGTAAGCACTAATATTCCTGTTTGGCAGACCGACTGAGCTCGGTAGTATCTGATTGCTGCGGACTATGACATTGTGTGACATCAAAGACAATACATAATTGAGTAGCAATTTCTTTCAGACAATTGTTTCCAACAGAGAACATCCTAGTTTGATATAGCAACATTAGAGACCTGCCAAGGTTACTGGGAACTCAATGCCTTGTCACCAGCGTTGCATAGGACTAACACAAAAAAAAAGCACACAAAGGGTTGTCTCAACATCATGCATGAAACTCGGAGGAGGCATGGTGGAAAAGATGCTGAGGAAATGATAGACAGACAATTGACGTGAAAGTAAAAATATGATAAAAAAGACATGCCTCAGAGTGTCCTCATTCACAATGCACCATGATATAAAGGATCATGGCGAATTTGAGGAGAGGAACAACGAGAAGCTTTTGAAAAGATAAACAAGATCCAAAGGACAAAATCTAAGATCATTGTGATAACTCCAAAAGACATCCTTTTCCAAGGAGAGAGATTAATGGATTGATGGGGGGGATATTAGGTTAGATGTGAGGAAGGATATATCCTGCATGGACCCATTTAATTGATGACGGGAGATTAGGTCAGACATGATGTAACACCCTCTCCAATGATTATACTTGGATTGTTTGATTTGGACATTTTACATTATGATGATTAGAGCTATGTATTCACATTTATGTTTATGATATGCTTATCAGTTATTTAGATATACTCAGCTATGATTATTGTTTATTGAATTGGAAATCATTCATCTTGTATATACTTATGAAGATTTAAAGAGCTAACCCAAGGATTTGGAAGTTAACCATTATATATATGTGATGCCTCATGCTTTATGTATATGTGATTGATGTGTTTTCATGACTCAAGACGAAGTCATAGTTACTCACTTAGTTGAGGTCCACATGATGTATCGATCCTGATCATTTGTTTGAAAATGCCTTATTATATACATATATGCACATGTATCTCTTATAGGTGATGCAAGCTTGTAGGTACCAGGCATCATCTCCACCTGGTCTCACAGGTCTGAGCGAGCCCTCAAAATCCTCAATCATTGTTGTTGTTATGGAGATATCACCAAGGTTCTGCAGGAAGGAATTCTACCTCTGACCCTTAGGTGGGGAGTTTCTGAGTCAGTCCTTGTGTTGATGGTGAATTATTGTTTTATCCTAGTTTGTTAGATTATGTGGAGTGCATTTCTTGCTTCTTGCATTTATAGAGTATGAGATTTTGTGTATGGTGGCTTTAATTCTATAATATCTATATCTATTAGCAGTTGATTTATATGAATTATTGTATGTTGAAAGTATATGATGTTGTGATTGATTACCCTAAATTGTGTTTAGGGTATCTTCTATCTTGTGTTGGTAGTTACCCTAATATATATATATATATATATATATATATATATATATATATATATATATATATATATATATATATATATATATATATATATATATATATATATATATATATATATATATATATATATATATATATATATATATATATATATATATATATATATATATATATATATATATATATATATATATATATATATATATATATATATATATATATATATATATATATATATATATATATATATATATATATATATCATTATTGTATCATATAAGAGTATGATTTAGTATTTGATTAAATAATGTGTTTATAATATTAATAGTAGTAATATGTTGATTGAGATATTAATAATAATAATGTGCTTATCTTATGATACATATGATGGTATATGTACACATAGGCATATGGGTGCACACGTATGCATATGGGTACATATATTTATAATTGTTTGTGAAATATGAATTATTGCATTTAATTATGTTTATATATATATTTATTTGTTTGTGGATAATAAATTATTGTATTAAAAGATAATTAGTAATATTATCTATATAAAATAGAATTAAATAAATAAATGATAATCCTCTTTACTATAGCCTAGGTAACTAAGGTAATAGTAAATGTGTTAGAGGTAATATTTACCAATGCTTTCCTTAAATAAAGGAGACATAAATTACATTATTGGTAATATAATAATATATTAGTTTATAATCTACCTTCACGAGAATGACTTTTATTAATGATTTACTAAGCCTAAACTATTAACCAACTTTTGGTTGGATAGTTGCTTTGGTTGGTTTTTCCCGTGCAACTACTCCCTTAGTTTTTTTATGGGAAGAATTCATGTGAGAAGAGGGAGTTGGGAGTTGGCTGGAATGATTTCTCAAGAAGCTTTATTGTAGTTTTAAGACATCATTTTGGGACTTTAGTTGGCTGAAGATTTTTCTTAGAAAATTTTATTATAGTTTTAGGAAGAATGTCACATTAAAAACCATAGTATTTTCAAAGGAGGATTGAGTCTGCTTCCAGAAGGATTTGAAAAAGTGCTGGAAGGGTTTGAGAGGATCAGATTATTCTTCATCAACCGAATCCCCACTGTTGGACTCCAGGCTGGAATTCATCCTGAGAATTATCTCTCCTTTGTGATATGAAATATTGAAAGTTTAGTTTAATATCATTATGCTTGTTGTTTATATATTATTTTTGGTTAATATTACTCATGGGAATGGTTTGAATATGCAACTGTTTATTAATATTATTACATTATTGCCATTTATTGATATTATATATATATATATATATATATATATATATATATATATATATATATATATATATCTGTCGATTGTACTTACTAATGTTATTTATATGCCAGCCGATTCTGTTTAATAATGGTGTGTATTGCTATTATATATATGCTCGCTGATTATGTTTATTAATGTTGTTTATTAGTAATATATGCCCGCTGTTTAAATTTACTCCATTGTTGTAGTATACAGCCATTTTTATTAATGTTGTTTATTATTATTATTATGTGCCAGCCATTTATATTATGATCATTAATGTTATTATTAATTGTATTATGTCTGCCGGTTTTTAGAAGTTGAGTTAACCCTGAAATAGGGTTGATTTCAGGATGATTTGGGTTTATAATGTCGGGGTTGGTTTTGTAACCTGAAATAAGATTGGTTTTGGTTTATAATATTGGGATGGGTTGGTTTTGTAACCCGAAATAAGATTGGTTTTGGTTTATAATATCAGGGCAGATTTGTTATACCCAAAACAGAGTTGGATTTGTAACCCAAAAGTGGATAAATCCAACCCGAAAGTGGATTGGTTTTGACTTATAATTTGGGTATGGTTTTGTTTGTTTATACAAGTATAACATTGAAGTATAAGTTTGATTATACTTTAATTTCTTATAATTTAAGTTATACTTGTATAAAGAAATTAGGTACCATTCAAGATGTTTGAGATAGGTTTTAGCCTCATAGGAATTAAGATGCAACTTCTAGATTTTACAATTTTTCAAAAAAATCAGACTTAGTGAAATTTTAGGCACGGGAGTTTTATGGAACATTGTGTTTTGGGCACATGGAATTTTGTGTAAAATTTATATATGTATATTATTTGTTTGGTTGAGGTTAGATGGTACATTTATATGCTTGAATAAGCTTTAAGTATGGTTAGGGATCAAAATTAGGGTTTAGGGTTGTCTGGTGGACTAGGACTACCCCAAGGCTTCGTAAATGTTCCTAAATGTTTCTAACTTTCCTATTCTTTGATACTTGTTCTCAAAGGTCTTTAGGATGTGTTTTACTTCATGTATGATGTGTTTGTGATGTTTTGGTTAAGGGTAGAAAACGTAGGGACACTCACTTAGTCTGTGGTTTAGAAGTTTCTACCTAGCTTGAGAGCCTTTAGAAAATGTTGGTACCTTGATCTTCTTTTCGATTGCTATTTGGGAAATATTACCCCAACTCTAAGTATGGCCTAGTTGTTATCACTTCCTTGTGGACCTTGGTGTTTATCTCCTAGCATGGGGGAGTGGGCATTTTGGTATCCACGTGGTTAGGAGGTAAATATTTTATCGAGGTGTCTTTTGCGGTTGCAGTACTTATGGATTCTTGTATATACCTTGTCCCAGTTTGAAGAAAGAAGACGCTTTGTTTATTTGTCATCATTTCTTGTCAAATATAAAGTAAAGTTATTATTGTTGTAATCACCTAAAAATGGTCATCTAGACTATTAGTCCCTTTTGCTAAAATCATCAATTGCTTGTTCTTGATCAAATCCTAGTCCTATCATTTATTTGATTATTTTCTATGGGCTAACCATCTTATCCTAAGTCTTTATTTATTAAAAGGAATATTTCCTCCCCTTTTATTAAATAAAAAGCCCCACTTTTCTTCTTATCCTAAGTTGCACAAATAAAGCATTATTCTTATTTTATAAAAAAGGGAAAAGCACTTTTTATCTCATATGGACACAAAAGTCAACTCCTATTTTCTCATTGGAGGATATTTGTGCACATGGATTGCTCCTCTTTCAAGCTCCACCGCTGATTAAGACCTTTTGCCTCTTAATATCCATGGTCCATTCCTTTGCATTTCCTTTAAAAGGAGAGCTCTCTTCTTCATTCTAGATCCCCAACTTTTTATGCTAACTTTATGCTGCAGGATTTCTAGGTCACTTTGGAGCTTTTGAAGATTTGGAGCATTTTTAGCATCTACATCTCATTCTTGCATTCTTAGCTTAGTTTCATATTTATGCTTTCTTAGATTAGCTTCATTTCTATGCTCTAGATTAGCTCACATAGATTAATTAGCTTGGGTTGTAACACTTGCATATTTCCTTTCATAGCATTGCATTGCATTTTCATTCTTGATTCTTGAGGATATTGGCATTCTTGCCCTTGTCTTCATTGAATCTCCCATTGCATGGTTTACTAGCAAGGTTATAGGCTAAATAGCTCTAGTTGAGAGCATTCTAAAAAAACCTTGCACTCCATGCCTAGGGAGCTATGGATCGATTTGTGAGGGCTCATTCTTGAGTTTCCTTGCATGTAATGATCCATAGAAGTGTGACACATTTATAGCACACAATTGTAACCTCCTGAGAGAAGATGAATGTAATGTGATCTTCATTGTAAATTCAAAGTGATTTAATTTGGAATGGGTAGGTTTAGGAAAAGAAGAAAGAATAGGAATTGTAATCTTTATGCAAAGTATGGTAGTGTTAAAAGAAAGGAATTTAGTAAGTTTCAAAGTAAAGTGGTATGTTGTATATTATTGTTGTTTAAGAAAGGCTAGTAAATCAAATGGGATAATTTCATACACATGTTTATTAAAGTCTTAAATGATTCATTCGTAAGGAATTAGTGTTTCAAATGTTATGTTGTACGTACAGGAATAGTTAGAGAATGTGGTTGGATCTAAGAGTTAGGTTAAATATTTGGAGGAAATTATTTATGTTTCCTTTCAATAATCTTTAAATATTATAATATAACTGATTTTAAAATTTATCCATGTTATTCATATCTTTAATGAAGCTTGAAAGGATTGTTAGTATACTAGTAGGGAACCATGGAAGTAATCTAAGTTAAAATTTGCTTATGTTCTTATCTTTTTAAAGTTAAAAAATTTTCACATTTTGTTTCTTAGGTTTTCTTTCCTAAGAGAATCTTTGTTCTCTTTCCTGGTTCCCTTGCGGGGCATGACACATGAGGAAGGATACATCCTGCATGGACCTGTTTGATGAAGAGAATGTTGTGTTGTTTTTGACAAATGAGGAATTGAGGATAATCATGTGAGCAACGATACTCGATAAAAGATGTTGAAGTACGAGGCTGGGTGAGATAGTACCATTGATCAAAGTGTCGCAAGACAAATGAGGATATGTATAGTGGGACGTGACAATATAGTACAAAGGGGGGGCCCAAAAGACAAACAATAGATCCAAAGGAATAAATGAAATAACAAGTATCTCACACACCATTTTCCATAGGGAGGATTGATGGATGATGATTAATTTGATTTGATTGGCCTAATATGAGGAAGGATACATCCTGCGAAGATCGATGATTGATTGATTGATTGGGATTCCTATGACAAGAGATAGCTAAGATACTAAAACCTCAAAGGGACCAAGGGATGATTGTTGAAGCACTTAGCTAGATAGGGACAAAGGACATGATGAAAAAAGGACTGATTGAGGCAAAGGATGGGACCTAAAGATGCATATGTACAAATGAGCTTAGGTGGAGACACGATTGATGTTAGGGTACAAGACTCGGGATGGGATGCACAAGGGATTGGGGATGAAGCTGATGGTGCAAAGGTATGCAAGATGATGCCCTAGTTGGGATGGAAAGCCAAGATGGACTGATGGTGGATAGGGCTGGGAAGGATGCATCCCAATGATGATGATTGGATTGAGATCAAGGGTTGCAACCAGGATAGGGACAAGACTAAGGATGTGATTGGGTGGGTTGAATATTTGTTTGATCTTTGATAGATACAGGATATGTATATGATTGACATATGGTGGAACATTTTTTGGGAGAAATGGAATATGAATGGATGGCATTGGATTGCATGGGGATAGCCTATATCTAGATACCAATGACAAGGGAAGTACCAGGTGATGGAAAGATGAAGGAAACATTGAGGGATGTGGATAGAGGAAATGCTTAGGGACATGGAGCTGGAAGGATGAGAAGACAAGGATTGAGGGATGGAAGGATTGGGATGGAGGAAATGTTTAGAGATGTGCATAGAGGAAATTCTTAGGGATGTTGATGGAGGAAACACTTAGGGGTGTGGATAGATGAAATGCTTAGGGATGTGGATGGAGGAAAATCTTAGGAATGTAGATATGGAAGGATGAGGAGAAAAGGATTAATGGATGGAAGGATTTGGATGGAGGAAGATAAGGATTGAGAGATGAAAGGATTGGGGATAAAGATGGAAATACATGAAAGGATGAGGAGATGAAAGGAAGATGAATGCGATAAGGATGGATGAAAGATAAGGATTTGGATGGGGGAAGATAAAGATTTGGATGGAAGAAGATATGGATTAGGAATGGGGATAAAGATGGGAAGACATGAAAGGATGGAGAGATGAAAGGAAGATGGATGAAATAAAGATCTCCAAGGAATAAAGATGCCCCCAACTTAGGATAGGTGATGCATTTAGAGGTATTAGGATGGGTGTGATGGGATGAAAGATATGATAACAAGAGGATGAGGAAGATAGATGAAAGCTTAGGATAATAGGTGGATGAGGGAAGTGGATGGAAGATAATATGATATGAAGGATGGATGGATAGATGATAGGTGGATGAAATCTATGATGGGAAGATGGATGTCAAAAAGGTGCCCAAAAGCATGTAGACAGGGTGGCCCTTATTTTATTATCAAGACCCGAAGGAGGATGATGGAGGTGAAGTGGCTAAGATATGATAGGTATGAGAGGAAAATGGGATGGAGGAGGTGTTGGATAGGATTTTATAGAAGGAATTTCCCCCAGTTGTTGACTGGGACTCGATGGAGGGATTACACATGATGCCTTTTTGCTAGGTTTTCATCATGGTACTTGTCCAAGGCGCTTGATTCCAAGTTTTCACCATTGGATGATTGTTTTTCTCTTATTTTCTTCTTTTCTTTTTCTTTTTCTTTTTTTGACTTTTTTTTACTATATGTTGGTACAACCTTATTAGGATGGATGGATTCTGCAAAGGCATGGATGGGATGGTTGAGATGGGGGATATGCGTGGGGTGAGGGATATGGTGGTAGAAAGTGTTTGGATGGAATGATGGAAGGTGAGCATGATATGGGGATGTTTTCAGGACCAACATTGGCACATGTTGTGAGGTGGGTGGATGGAGTGAATGAGAAGTGAATGGTACATGTGAATATGATGGAGGAGTTATGATAGGTAGTTTTGGGATAAAAGGACCCAAAATAGATTTAGGAGATGGAGAATAGGAATGAGTAGATGGTGGATTTTCCACTTTGGATGCCCTTGTGGATGTTTCTTTTAGATGCAATGCATCTTTTCACTTTGGGATCCACATAGTTTTTTCTTTTACTTTGGTGGGCCTTTGCGGCCTTTGGAATGTATTGGATTTCTTGAATGGATTTTTCTTTGCTTGAGCATGTCTTTTTGAGTGGACATGGAAATATTTAGATTGTTGTGGATAGTTACCTTTATGCATTTTTGAGCTGGCATCCAAATTACTATGGGAAGAACCGGAAGGGTCATAAGAAGTTGTATGAGATGGAGAAGATACATATGGAGATATGGAGGGAGATTGGTAGATAAGAGATGTGGGGATGTGCCTTTGTTGATCCTAAATAGGAATGTATGGAATGGGATTTTTATGGTGAGTTTTAGGGAGATTGGATTGGTGGATGAAGGATTGAGTAGGCTAAGATTGGGGATGATATTTTGGGATGTAAGGACCCAAAATGGATTTAGTATGGGGAGGATATGTGATGGTAAATTTTAGGATATAGGGACCCAAAATGGATTTAGAGGATGAAGGAGGAATGTGGTAGGTTGTCTTGAGTTGCAATGATGGAGGAGGAGGGATGAAATTATATGTTTTGGAGGAACGATGAGGAGATGTGATGGAGGGTTTGGAAGCATGCTTGAATTTGGCTTTAGCTGTACTAATATTTCTAGATGAAGTGTCTTCAGATGTGTGACCAATACCACATGATCACAGATGTTTTTTGTCCTGGATGGGCTCTAGAGTTCCTTCTTCATGGGAGCCTAAGCCTTTACCTTGATAATTCCATTTCTTGAGCATTTTATCCAAGCAAGGATATTTATTTTTTGGGGAATAAGATAAACATCCAGTATTAAGTTCCGTGGTGGAAGATATGAAACTTATGTCTTCTACTTCAAGTGGGGCACCATTGAAAAATGTAATTGGACCAATGGGATAGAGTGATGTAGGTGTGATAGGCATTCAAGGATAATGAAGTGGAGGGGATGAGATATTGATTGGGATTGGGAGATGGTAATGAATTTTGAGATGGAGTGGATGGGAGAAATAGATCACGCAATAGAGGAAGTGAAGGGATAGGATCTTGAGCTTAAGGTATGGATGTTGATGGACCATGAGATGGAGGAAGTGAAGGGGTAGGATCTTGAATTAGGTTGATAGATTCTTCAACATGCTTCTGGACAAGGTCTTGACATGATTGGATTGGTGTGGATGGTGTGATGGGGGATGTATGGATGGACTTTTCAGATGGAGTGGATGGAAGGATAAGAAGTTCTGCAATTGTGATGGAGGGAAGAAGGGTAGAGTCATGAGGTTAATTGGATGTGGTTTGGATAATGATGGGAGGAGGAGATGTGGATGGGGATTGGATGGATTCAATAGATGGAACAAACTCAATGATGATAGGAGATGGAAGAGGATCAATAAGTGGGGTAGATGGAAGAAGGACAATAGGTGTGTGTGATGGAAGGGGAATGATGGATGTAAGAGGTGGATGGGGATTATCACTAGTGGCTTCACATGAGGGAGATAGATGGCATGACTCATCAACTTTAGGAGAGGGATTTTTCACTGGCTTCCTTGTGAAATTCTTTGGAGACTTTCGTGATGGATTTTGAGGTGAAGGATTAGAATGTGTAGATGGTGGGAAGCTAAGAGAGTCCACATGTAATGGTGTGGCAATGTATTGTGAACTTGGTTGAGGGGATGACTGTGTAGAAGAGGAGCTGGATGATGACATGAATATATATTTCACATAAGAAGACATGGAGGTGACTTGTGAACTAGATTGACTAACTGATGGGTTAGGGGTGATGGATTGAGGTATGGAATATGAAGTGGATTGAGGGATGCATGTTTCTTTTGGAAGGGGATTTATGGTAATGTAGGTAGGAATGGAAGACGGTGGATTGAGATAGGATGGAGGAGATGGAGAAGAAAGGTAAAATATAGTGGATGGTGGATTGAGATAGGATGTAGGATTAGGGTGATGGATCGGAAGACTAGGATCATGGATTTGAAAATGGGTTGGAGGATAAGGAGATGATGGACTTGGATTAGGGATGTAGCTAGTAGTGTTGTTGTGGAAAGGTGGTGTTTGGTATATGACCATGGAAGAAGATGGAGGTATGAATGATGTATGCAGGGGATATGCGGGTACAACATATGAAGAAGGTGTGGATGAATGTGATAATGGATTTCCCTTGTCAAAGGTATGATAAGAAGTACTAGTGGGTATGTACAGAGAAATGATGGGGTAGTTTGGAGGAATGATTAGATTTTGGAGGGTGCTTGGAGAAAGGATTCTAAGGTTTTCAATGTACTCATCATGATCAACAAGACTCTCATCATCATTGGAATAGGATAGAATGGGAGAAAAGGTGGGATGACCAAACTTATCATAATAGAATTGAGACATGCTAATTTGCAGATGAGTTGGATGGGGATGGAGGAATGAAGATGGATGGAAAGATAAAGCTTAGATTAGGGTGACCAATAAGCTCATAATGGGATTTGGATTAAGCTCAGGATAGGAGGAAAGAATGACTCTAGAAGAAGATGGAAAAGGGGTGAGGGATGATCAAGATGACTGCTAGCCTAGGATATGGGGAGGAAAGGAGAACAATACTAGAAGAAAAAGACGTGGAATGACAGGAAGACCATGATTATGAGACTAGGATGACAAGATTCTAGAAGCTTTGGGAGACTTCTGGACTGAAGGATTGGATTGACATGGTAAAGTATTTGTGTGTAGAACTCTTTGTTTGTGTATATTCAATAGATATAGGATACTGGCTTTGGAACATTGAAAAAATGCACAAGAAATCTTACCCTAAGGAATTTTTGGCTTGAATAAAAAACCTTTTCTCATTAACTTAGGCACACACCCAAGAGCTAATCAGAATATGAACACCACCAAGCACACAATGGCTCTAGTCGTGATGCCATATTATCTTTTTCCAAGTGCTCAAGGATGGCATAATATGCTGAGTGTCTTGGGGAGATTACTATTCTCCTTGTACATAGATTAGAAAGCCTTCAGGGGTAGATCAGGATGGCCTCTGATTTATAGGTGTCTAGTTAGGTCAGTGGTGTCCTCCCAATCAGTTTGTACGTGCGTGACTCACTTAAGAGCCTAGTTGACCATGCTGAAATAGTAGGGATATTCACCTATCTCGGGCTACCATCAAAATGCACCGCCCAACCCTGAGGGGATGAAGCGAGACTTTGCTCAAAACTTTGTTTATATACTGATTAGGGAATCACTGGTTTGAGGTTGTTCTCCAAATAGGAAGCACTTTTCTCTCTGGACAGGCCTCGCTAGAGTCAAGTAACCAATCCAAACCTTGATTTTTCTCCCAAATTCTGCGAAGGCATGGGTAGAGGGTATCGATTTTACTTCAAATCAATTAGATTAATGGATTTGCAAAAAAAAGATCCTAAAAGCACATCATAGAGAGTTCATTCCACAATTGATTTTTAAGTTTTCTCTATTCTATGACTTTTAGACACTCGTGATTAAGATGCAAGGTTTATTATTTTCTGTTGAAATAGAAAGTTTTTAGGAACTTTGGAAATTTTTTGCAAATGTTTTATCTTTTATCACTCAAGATTGATTTTTTATTCTTTTTAGGATCCCAAAATAAAGTATTTTTGATGTTGCTTGCTTTAATTTACCTTATGCACTTAAGATTTTTGTTTCTTTAGAACTCAAATGAAATGCTTGATTTTGATTTTCTCATTCCTTTAGACATTCAATATTTAGTTTTGCATTCATTTTAATCCCAAAAGAAGTTTGAGATATTTTTTATCTTGCTTTGTTCTTTTCTCCTTTGGTCACTCAAGATTGGGTGTAGGGTTCTTTTTAGGAGCAAAAGAGAGATGTGAAGATTTTGAGATCTTTTTTACCTTTAGGCATTTGAGATTTGATGTGATTTGTTTTAAACCCTAAAGTAAGTGTGTGTTTGATTGTTCATTTCTTTGAGATTTAGTTTAGGGTTCTTTTTAGGACCAAAGATGAAGTGTTTTGCAACTACCAAAAATTAAAGCTCTCTAGAAAATAAAAAAGAAAATAAAAAAAATTAACAGGGCACAGATGACAAAGTGCATAGATGACAATATGCACAAACGAAAAACTATGAAAAAACTCAAAAACAAAACTTATACTTGACAGACAATGCAACTTTTGAGAAGTGCAAATGATAAAGTACAGTCGCATATGAGAAACCATGCATACAATAGTCTTCAAGAGAAGATGTCAATTTTCATAGATGACAATTCTAGGGCGGAGACTCCAATGTGTTACAATTTTTTGAGAGGATGACAATTAACAAAATTTTACAATTTTTTGATTAGAAACTCCTAGAAACGGAGTAGTAATGCATGGTGGGGTCCCAACGGGTGTGCCAAAATATGAGTGATGTGAACCTAACCTATCAGGAGTATGCTAAGATATTCAAAAATTAGTCCAAAACATAACATACATGACATATTGTAAAACTATTCACAAAACCACCTCAGGTTGGGCCAAAATGGGAGCACCCGAGCTCCGTTTGATTTGATCATTTAAGAGGGATGTGGGTGCTCTCTCCAAGCACAATGAACATATCCCCAATGAAGATGTGGGTATATTAGGACCATATGCAAGCCATGGAGACCCCAAAAGTGGTACAAAAATCTGGTATAGGGAACCAATTTTGCCCCTAGGATTCCAAGGGATGAAATTGAATGCGAGATACAAATTAAGCTATTGATGAGATGCAAAAAAGAAATGAAAATTCATTTACTTTAGCATGGATACGATTAGAGACTAAAGATGAAATGTAAAGTAGAAAATGAAACTATGGTTCATCCATTTTAGCTAAGCTATGTGATCTAAGATGCTGAAAAACATGAAAGGATTGAGCTAACAATGCTAAAATATACTAAAAGCTAGAACTAAATTAGCATGATAACAATGCACAAATGAATTGGACTGAAGGACTTATTTTATCATAGAAGACCTCCTATTTATAGGATTTTGGCCAAGGCCTTGGGTTAGGATGGGTAGTTAGGGTCACGAGTAGAGTTAGGGGTAAGGTTAGAAGGGATAGGAATGACATTTATGGTTGAAAGGCCCAAGGGTTTCTCACACATGTGTGAGCAACACTAGGGAAGTGTGCTAGAAGACAAGAGTAGAAGAAGGGAGGTGGGTTTTCATTAAGAGGCTGTAAGAGCCATTAATGAGGGTGTAAGGGGTTATTAATGAGTTTGTAAGGCTCATTAATGAGGGTGTTGACTTTGGGGTCAAAGGGAGAGGGTTAGGAATCACCGCTTAAGCTAGGTTAGGGAGTGATTAGGGGTGATAGGATAGGTTTAGAAGTTTCTAGAGGGGTTTTGGGATTTTGGGGTATTAAATAAATATTTAATTTATTTAAATGGGATTTTGGTTGAACACTTCATTTATTAAATTGATTTAATAAATAAGAGGGATTAATATTTAAATTTAATTTAAATATTTTTGGGAGTGATTCTTTGATTAAATAGATTTAATTAAAATAGAGGAGGATAGTAACAATAACAATTAATTAATTAATTAATTATGATGTCATCAGGACTTTTATTAATTAAAATATTTTTAATTAATAAGTAGATTTTTAGGTGTCTACAACTACTTTTAGCTTGAGTTATCTTTTACACATTTTGAGGACTATTGCTTTCTGTAAAAGAAATTGATCTTTTCATTGTAATTCATCTTGCATATTGTATTTTTTTTACACTTGAGAAATATAACAATTCTGTCTTTCTTCCATTTCTTATGGAAGGTGTTTTTACTTGTAGTTTGATCCTTCTATGCTTGTGTTGCAAACTTCAGTTAGAACCATTTATTAAGGAGATAAAAAGATCAATAAAATTAAGTTTTAGAATCTGAAGAACTAGTTTGAGGCTTTAAAAGTGTATGAGGATGAGAACATTTTACTCACACTGGATAAATGAACTTATCAATTCTATTAGAGGCTCTGGTGGAACCCTAGAAGGCAATGCAATACTATTAAAAGTGATGAGAACTATGACTAAGGCCTACACAAACTTGTTGATTTTCATTCAACAGAGTCATGATATGGACAAATATAGCTTGGAGGAGCTCTATTCTATTGTCATTGCATTTGAGTTGCCTGAACTTGAGGAGAACTAGTATGAGAAGAAAGATGCTTCTTTCAAGGCAATTAAGAACACTAAAGATGAATCTGATATGGATGAAGAAGAAAAATTTGTGTGAAAACTAAAGAAAGGATATGAAAAATATAAAGGTAAGTTACCCTTCAAATATTTTACTTATGGAAGAGTAAATGCCCCTTTAGGAAAGATAAGAAGAAACCTAATGATGATGAAAGCAAAAAAACTATATAAGGTACACCATGAATGTTAGGACATATAACAATGATAAGGAAAATAAGTTTTTTGCAAAATGGAGACTCATTCATCATATTATGAAGATGGGAATGACTCGAATGATAAAGTGATGTTCTTGGCTATCAAGGAAGATGAAGTTGAATAGATTTGGAAGGCATAATACTTGCAAAAGAAACTATGAAGAATCATCTACATGTGAAAGAAGAATGTAGATCTTGGATCATTGATTCTAATTGTTCAAACCATATGATAGGTGATAGGAGAGTGCTTGTAAATCTTTGAAATTATGATGGAGGATCAAACACTTTTGTTGGTGAAGTATATACACCTATACGTGATAAGGGAACTATTTCTATTGGTAGAAACAATAAGGCTAGTGATGTCTACTATGTTAAAGGTTTAAGAAAAAGTCTATTAGGTGTAAGCTAATTATGTGATAAATGATTTGAGGCTAGATTTATTGGAGGAAAATGTGAAATCATAAAAGGTTCTAGAAATCTTGTTGCATAGGGTATAAGAAATGTTAATGTCTACTACCTAAAGAAGAAAAATGGAGGCAGTTTCTCCTTAACACTAAAAAATGAATGTTGGATCAAATGTTTGACAATCGATAAAGGAGGATAATTTACATCATATGAGTTTCATATTTTTTTGAAAAGTATGGAATAAGAAGACACCTATCTACTACTAGGAATCTACAAAAAATGGAGTTGTTGAAAGGAAAAATAGAACTATTGTTGAGATGGCTAGATCAATGTTGAAAGATGCTAATATGCTTAATGTATATTAGAGGGATGCATTACATAGTATTTTGTTTTACCTTCTGAACATAGTAAAAAATAGAGTATATCATACAAAAAATCCCTATGAGCTATGGTTTGGAAAATCACCTATTTCCAAATGTTTCAAAATCTTTTGGAGAAAATGTTATATCAAAAGAGATGAAGGAAATATCATAAGGTTTGATGCAAGATATGATGGGGGTATCTTCTTGGAATGCTATACAACAAGAAAGGCATATATTGGATTACAGAGGGGGGAGGAGGGTGAATCAGTAAGCCTGATCTCAAATACCTTAAAATACTTTTCTCTTATTAACACGATAACTACTTGGTAGAAATACAGTTCTCTATTTACCGACAATAGTAAATAAATTATATCAATCAGTAACTCATTCACAATGTATGATACTAATATTTAATGTGAAAACCTAGCTTTGGGAAAAACAACTATGGGAATTGTCACCCACTAAGAAATATACTCTTCTAAAGTATGCACGGTTAAGAGCCAATCTGGTTAAAGATTGCAAAACACACTATTAGGTGTGACCCAGTTAAGGGATTTACCTCAGATCTGTTAAGATCTTCACCCTATCAGGAGTGGCCTTGTTAGAGGGTTTTGAACACTCTTTTAGAATGTCACCTTTCTCAAGGATTTACAATAATACTGTTAAGTCCACTCTATTAAGAGATTTGACTGTTACAAATGATAGTAAGAAACAATAATAAAAATGAATTGTAGATGTGAAACTATCTTTGCTCAATCAGATCCTTGTGCGCTCTTTAATCTTCACTTCAATTCTTCTTCTTCCACTAGCATCAACACTTCATAAAATCACTATTTTCCCGCTGGGAATCTCTCTGTTCCTTCTTCTCTGTAATAGTTGGTAACCCTTCAACTATTTAGTTTACCAGCCCATTGTCCATACATGATCATCCTTTATATAGACAAATTTTTCCTCTTAATATCCTCTATTACATTTTCCTTTAATCAATCTTGACCATTCAATTCATTATTCATCGGATATGGATATCGATAACACATTTCCTTTTCACCTAGGAACTTGAACTTTTCTTGTAAATTGTTCCACTTCTTTTTGCCACTTAGATTTATCCATAGATCTTCATCTTGAATTTTCATAATCGTAGATCTCTTATAACTAACTTTCCTCATCATCATAATCATCCGGCTCATCATAGATAATCATTAAATACCTATTCCATCCATATTTAATACCTTTTCCTTGCTCAATTTTCTTCACTTAGAATTTTGGTTACATCGCTCAGTGCCTAAACCTTTCCGCTTTATCGAGTGACCAACTTTTTACCTTTACCTTACCGAGTGACATTTTCATCTCGGTAGCCATAACAACTTTACTTACTGAGTTTTCAAAACTTTATCACCATACTTTACCAGATTAACATACTCATATGCTAGGTAGAAAACAATCATATCAACATAATCAAATCATTTTCCAATCTGTATCAGTTGCCCATTTATGTTATACAACTTCTCAACTTCTCATTTCCTCTTCTCCTTAACTCATTCATCTTCTATCATTACCGAATGATATGGACACATAATATAAATAAAAAATCAATTGCTTGACATCAATGACAAGATTATAACTGATCTAATATTTCTACTATCATCATGTATACCTCTGATATTGGTCAGTCTTCATCATCAGCTCCATAAGATAATCAATCATCAACATTATTACCAGTTATGACTATTTTCAGACTAGTATCAACTTGCAAAGATCATACTCTTATTAGTTTTGGTTATAAAAGGGAAGATGCTTTATATGATAGTATGTTTGGTTGGTGCTAGTAAACATTTGCAAAATATAAATTTTTATCATGTTGATGTAGTTGTGAAGTAGAGATCTACTATTTTTAATCAACTTTCTTTACTTATGACAATGTGTGACTATAATTATTGATAAAAAGTTGAAGACATAAATTATAAGTTGTTACCTCTATATATCCTTGTATTAGAACATAGCCTTGGAATTTTCTTCTGACCTTTGATGTGAAAATTTCTAGTTTACCTTCTTTATGAAGAAGTTATGTGTTAACTTTAGCCGGTTGAGTTACTTCTTTAGCTAGGTTGTCATTATGGTTATATACATTACAATACACTAATTGCTATTGATTAATGGAAGTATAGTCCACTATTAGACCCTCACTATCATATAAGTTAATTTATTATCAAGAAAACATAGTTGGTAGACTTATATGTACTCAGATTTTAAAATAGAACCTTTTTGGTTACAAATAGAAAGATCATTGGTCAACACACTTCACTCCTTTTGTAAACATATTGTAGCGCCACTATAAGGTACTCAACTTTATTCATTACTAAAAGTTATTGATACTATTAGTACTTCTTCAATATTGATAAATTAATTACCTATCTGATTGGGTTTTGCAATGTGATTATCAATTATAGATCTTAATGGAATTTTTTGATTTCTAATGCAAGATCATATTTTACAAGCTCTAAGGTTGACTGGTTCAGATCCTCAGACACTATTGTATGATTTGGTGGTTGGTAATCACCATGGTGGTGACTTTAATCTGACTCTTGCAGGTTTCTATGACAGCCTCATGTTCTTCTACTCATTCTTATTGATGTTATACTTTCTTGGTATGAATATGGGCTCTTCTTGCTCTATGAAGTATTGAATTTATTCTTAGATAACTTGTGAATTTATTTATTCTAAACTTGTGATTTTTTTTAACTATAAATTGCTTGCAGCTAGTTGGGTGTATTGCTAATTGCATTTTGTTATCACAATGTGTGAATTATCTTTTGACTATGATTATTATGGAAGATGCTAATATAGACTATATCCACATTTGTTGACTTAGAATTATCTAAGTACTAACAAATCTGATGTTGTGAATCCCATGTTATCCATACATTGATTCTATATATTACTAAGTCTTTTGATGATATAAGTTTGAATACTACCTTTCTTTACGAGCTAGGTTGTAGATAGTATTAGGTTATGCACACAAAATATATGATTCAATTTCGGTAAGGAAGAAGATGAGAATGCATGACTTGATCCTCATTTATGTGTTCTTTTGCGCATCCTTTATGAAACTTAGATGTCGTTATAACTTGAATGATGTTTTGGATATACAAGTTTCAGGTTGTTACAGGCTAGTTCTTTTATAAGTTGGGTATCAATCACATGAGCATTGATACATCATTTCCTTTCATCTAAGTTATATGTATTCTTGTGATAAATAGGATGAATGCATGCATAATATGAGTCTCAATGCTAGGTTGTAGTTCCTACATTCATTGCTTTGTTCATGAAGAAGATGCCTCTAAATTGACATGAATGTTATAATCGTGATTCAAGAATGGAGTTGTGCATAGTCATGACCGTTGACTGGTCTATATATCTTAAATAGGATTGAAACTTTAGGTCATGAGAATAAGATGAAGGAAATATCAACATTATTAATCCTTTCTAAAGTTATAAATTGCACAACTATAAGGAGATAATCATTTCATAATGTTCATGAATCTTTATGTAGTTTTCATTAGAGAAATAAATCATGCATATGTATTTACCTTCTAAATAAGTATGGATTCTATGAACTGTTACTAATCTCTCTCTAAAATGTTTTCAGGATGGATTGAGAAGCATACTGATAATGAGAGATTTTATCCACAGAAAAAAAACTTGATGCATCTTATGAGGAAATATTAGATTGTCAAATGAAGACTTAGGTTGTTATTAAGATCACTTCAGAAGAATGTTTCAGCCTAGGATCTATCATGATTTCTTGGGGCAACAGGAAATGGTCCTCTGTTGTAAACGTTCATACTCTACCAAAGTCAAGGCAGTAATATACAACTAATGATGCACAAGTATTTACTGTGGAGATGTGCATGACACAACTTGACTATAAGTGGACGTCCTTGTTTTAAAAAGAGCAATCAGGAAGTGACTAGAGGATCTAAAAGGATCTTGATCTTATTGATCCAAAGGGATTGAATCATGTCTCTCAAATTAGTCTGAGGACTGTGATTTATGTAACATAATTCTATATATTTTAGCAGGAAAATAGGATGGTATATATCACATGTGGATGTCATGTGATGTGATTTTGAAGTGATATTTACTCCTATATCATTCATGGAAGTAACCATGATTATCTGTTCATTTCCACTCATGGGTATAGCCATGACGATTCCGTAGCCTTGGCTGAGAGGGAGTCCCAGTTTCTTTGATACACTTAAGTGTATCTACCACCCTCTGCGGGAAATGCAAGGTGGTAGTACTTTCTTCTTTGAGAGAAGATATGAGGTAAAAGACCTCTTCCACCCTTTGCAGACAATGCAAGGTGGAGTCACCCTTTGTAGGAAATGCAAGGTGTCATCAGATGAGAGATCTCTTCCACCCTCTATGGGCAATGTAAGTCGGATCCATCCTCTGCAGGTATGCAAGATATATTTCATAGAAAGAATTCCATGATGTGTATTTATATATTCATGTTTATTCATTTCTTATAGGTGTGCATAATAAGTTTTTTTTAATCCATCCTCTACAAGTATGCAAGATGGATTTCATGGAAGGAGTCCATGAATTTCTCTAGAATCCTTCCTAGCTAAGAGGGACTGTTGAAATTAATAGGTAGATCAGATTCTAGCCTATTATCATTTTAATTTGGAAAATTAAAATAATAAATTAAATGATGAATTAGATCATCCGACCCCTTTTATCAATCAATTAAATTGCATTGAAATAATAAATAAATTTATATCGCCATGTATGAAATAGTTTGGTTTGGGCCCAAAGTTAAAATTAAATTGTAAAATCTATTGGCCAACTTGGTAAATTGAATTTGTAAAGCGCTCATTTATATATGAAGCATGGTATTGTAAACCAATATAGATATGTGATATACCTGCAATGTATATTCAAGACGATGAACACTATAAGGAAATGATATAGTCTAATATACAAGCAATACCTGCGATTCATTTATGCAAGGAAGTGTAATAGCGTATACTATCAAGTAGTGATTTGAGTATATCCAAGACAATGATATTGTACTTGGACAATGATTTATACATAGACTCTTTGAAAAAAACTTCATATCTTTGACAACGAATATTATAAGGCTGTGATCCAAGGCAGATCAAACTCACCAATTGCAGTAACAGTGCTCTGTTCTAGATGGTGGTGACTTACCTGGATAACAAAATATATACATAGCTTGATTGTGATCTGATTTATATTATATACAGGCCCAAGACAGAGATCTGAATCAAACTCATAACAAAGACAATCAGACTTGGCAATCTGAACATACATCCATTTGGACTTGTATACAATACAATGATAAATTCTTGGATACATTATGTGCATACTTATTGCCGCGAATACAAGATTATTGCCAAGCGAATTCCAAATTCATTATGATTCAGATTACTAAACTAAAGACCCGATCTGGGTGAATATAATGGACAACGAACAAAGGTTCAGACCCTTCAAGGATTTATATCTATTCTTTGGCGATACATCTGGGATCTTCAGCAAATCAATATCAGTGAGTTATGTAATTTGATTTTGAAAGGGAAATAATGAATGATCTAATTTAGTGTTGGGGTTTTCCCTCCTATTAAGAGGTTTTACCAGGATAATTGTGTTGTGTTTGTGTGCTTCTCTATTGGATTTTTTTAATTTATCATTCAGATTTAATTATTACATCTGATCACCAAAAGAGTCAACACTTCCCATCTAAAGTTGAACCAAATAATTATGCAGAGGCAAGGAAGGATTGATTATAGATCAAATCTATGAATGAAGAACTATATTAGATACAAAAGAATCGAACATGAGAATTAGTACCCAAACTGGTGGACAAAAATGTAATTGAAACTAAGTGGGTATTCAAGAATATGTTGGATGAAGATGGGCAAGTCACCACAAACAAGGTAAGACTAGTATGTAAAGGTTATACCTAATTATAAGGGATAGATTTTGAGGAAACTTCTACTTTGGTAGCTAGGATGGAAGCCATTAGCACCCGTTTCTAGCTTTTGTTGCTTACAAAGATTTTAAAGTATACCAGATGGATGTTAAGTATGCATTTTTGAATGGAGAGATAGAAAATGAAGTTTTCATAGAATAAATAGATGGTTTTAAGTTATCAAAAGATATAGATATGGTTTGTAGAATCAAAATGGTATTGTATGGAATCAAGCAAGCCCTTAGTTATGCCAAACTAGGCAAGTTGCAACATAAGTTCAACAAGTTTATACAAAAGGAAGACAATATTTTCATTTCTCTATTCAAGTACACCAAATAAATGTTGAATAAGTTCATAATAGAGGACTTTAAACCAATTGCAAACCCTATGGCTACTATTGTGTAGTTGAACAAGGATGATGAATCTTTGGAGGTTGATTAAAAAATAGTACAAATCTATGATAGGTGGACTACTATACTTAATCACTTTAAGACTATATATTATGCATGAATTATGCTTGGTTGCAAGTTATCAAGCTAGTTTGAGACAATCTCATGAGGTGGCACTAAAAAGGATATTCAAATATATAAAAGGAACTTTAGATTTTGGCCTATGGTACAAAAGGGATGGTGATTTTTCACTTTAAGCTTTTACTAATGCTAACTGGGCCAGATGTGTAGATGATAAAAGAAGTACAAGGGTGGTGCCTTCCTTTTGGGAAATAGATTGGTCTCTTAGACAAGTAAGAAACAAGATTCAATTTTTATTATCTACTGCAGAAGCAAATTATATTGTACATCTTTCTACACTCAAATAATCTAGATAAGTAGAATGTTAAGGATGTGAAGGTAATTTTTTGATGAAGTTATTTTGATAATGCATGATAATACAAGCGCCATTAATATTTCAAAGAATTCATTAATGCACTCAAAGACAAAACATATTCCTATTTGGTATGGCTTCTTAAGGGAGAGTCATTGAGAATAAATTCAAGTTGGAGTATGTGCCTACCAAGGAACAAATTGCATATATTTTCACTAAACCCCTAGCTAGGGACATTAAAAATTGTCATGTCGCTTGTGCACACCAATTTTACTAATGGTCCTCTTGATTTATTAAATGTTTTTTATTATTTAATTAATTGGTGTCTTTCTTCTTAATTCAAATTTTGAATTCACCATTTCCTCCCAATTCTAATAATTGAATAATTTTAATTAATTAATTAATTATTTAGTTTCTAATTGATATTCTTTAGAGATTTCTTAATTATTATTTTGAAAATGAGTTAAATAGTTGTTATAATTAAATTAATCTATTTTCTTCAATTTAATTAAATAATTATATTATAATATTAAAAATGTTCCTCATTGTTTTTATCACCACAATTAAATGATAATTCCAATTACTTAGCCACATATTCTAAAGTTAAATAAACAATCAATTTATTTAATTTTTCATTTCCTCAATGCAAACTAATTCTTTTGAAAATAAATAAATGATTTAATTTAGTTATTTCCCTCATGCACAATTAAATAAATTTTTGAATTTATTTAATGCTAATTATTCCTCCAGTTCTACCTCTTTTAACTGGCACTGAATAAAGTTCTTTTCATTCAATTCAATCTGACTAATCAATCAATTCAATTCGCTATCTAATCTATTTAGTCCTTTGATTAATTAATCTAATCAAATTAGTCATGCAGTTAGTTCACTTTCTAATCTTTTTAGTCCACTTCTAATCAATTGAGTTAACTATCCAATCTAATCTTTATTCAACCACTTAACTGTCAATTTGTCATAGTCTTCTAATCAATTAAGCTTAGTCATCTAATCAATCAATCCTAGTTATCTGATCAATCACCCAACCTTGATTAAATTTCATAATTATATATAATGAGGCTTAATTCTTATAATTTTCAACCAAAATTCTTGAATTATCATGTCTTCTTACTTGAGAAAATCTAAGAGCCTATATTACATTGAGAAGGACAGAGCTAAGGGAGTTGATTTATTGGTTTGCATTGTGATCTTGATTTACTCATTATGTGATACATTCAATTATTTATTTATTTCTCTCTTGAATAGGAGTTAAAATTTCATTAATCTAGATCTTATTGTGGTTGGATATAACTTAGGTTGTTGTAGATTGATAATTTTACCCTCTATTACACATAACAAGACTTGATAATTTGCAGACTGGATATATAAATGGGGAAAAGTACTGACTATAGATCAAGGCTTAGTGAAAATATGGAGGTGACTTAATCTAAGCATGATTTGAACCAAAACTTGGTTTCAGAGGAGGGGATCTAAAATCTCAAAATTTTCACCCAACAATTACAAAGCACAAGTGAAGGAAAAAATATATTAAGAAAACATATCCTATATGGGTTCCCTAACGTCGCTACTTTACAACACAACACAAACTAGAACATTTATAAATTACTAATGCCAATAATGAAATACATCTAATTTATACAACACCATTAACATTATCATAAGGTTCATTTTAAACAATAATTCCAAATTTTCCTAATTTCACTTTCCAACATAGAAATGATAACATATAACCTCATATTGATCATCGATACCAACATCAATCTTTCTAAATCTAGACTATCCTTTCCTTAATTAATTTATTACATGCTCACAACTTATATCAAATCAAAATTAAAATATCATCAATCCTAATTACAATAACATCATCATAACTATAATTATATCACACTCTTCATGGAGTGCCCAATTACAAAATCAATACAAGTAATCAATGATACATGTTATGAAACAATATATAGATGAAGATTGTCACACAATAAGAATAAAGGTATTGAAAATAGGATTCATCTATGCTTATGAACAATCCATCAAACCTTGATGGAGGGATATCAAAACCACTCGAGTATGTGAAATCTTGGGGCCCACCCCACCATGCTAAGGATATAAACACTTGGCACCATACACAAGAAAGTCAAATAATAGAACATGGTTATGACCCAAACTCCAAGGTACACAGGAAATGAAAGAGGTACTAGAGAAAAATCACAAATCTAATGGAGGGGATTCTATGATACATGTAAGAAGAGTGTCATCACATAACCCTCCATCTTGGGTTACCCTAGATGGTCTCTCTGGATCCTAACCCCCAAGTGATAACTGATGTGGAATTGAACATCCTTTCATAAAGACAAGGAATTTTGATCATGCTAGCTCCACAAGTCTTGTGGATGGATAGGCACCATCCCATTCCTATTATTAGCATATGCAAGCACTCAAGGCATGGGCGAGGCATCATAATTATCTTGATTAATGTGTTGATAACCTACAACTGATTGAATATCTTGGAGGAAAGTTTGACAATTGAAAGACAGTGGTTGATGATCACCGAGCTACTAAAGTATATGTAAGAAAATTAATTCAGTTAATGTATTATCATTGATGTCAACTAGTTTTGACTATACTTGTCGTGATGGTTGCAAATATCTTAAGGAAGGAAAATGGTAAAGGAATGAGATATCTACATGAAGATGAGATGGATAAGAAAGATATGAATATGGTATACATTGGGTAACTTATTGTTGAGTCTATGGCCTTATGTTGATGACTTTATTGTATTACATGATTCTATTATGTATTGAAGATTAGAACTGAACAAGTTTATGTGGTCGATAAATGAAGATTTCAGTATACACCGAGAAAGTGTAGTGTATACCGAGTATAATATTAACTGAGATGATAATCACCTACACATTCTGGTATTGAATGAATGAAAGAAATAAATGGAGTTTGCAACATCCAACTAAAAATGATGAGCTGGACAATTATTTATGATTCTAAGGTAAAAGATAATATTGATTGTGATGAACAAATGACTAACAAAATTCAAAGTTGATTAGATGAAGGAGAATGAAACATGTTAATAACACAACTACCAAGGAAGGTTAAAGTGACAAAATGAATAATGAAGATTAAGAGGCAAAATATATGGATAAAAAGAAAATGGTTTATGATGTCTATATAAGGAGACATGAGATTTATTATTGAGTCTAGGATACTTGATATTGTAGGAGAATTTGTGTGAAAAGATTGTTTTCATGCAACATTGATCAAAATGGTTGAAGACAGAACCGAGAAAAAATGTAGACAACACCGAGCGTCAGAGAAAGCATATACCGAGAAAAATAGAGTTGGAGGAAATGAAGATGTTGAATTTATTATTTATTAGAGGTATTTTAAGCTTAGCATAGATCTGAAAATCTGCAAATCAAAGTTGTATTTGAATTAGATAATTACTATATCAGTTTAACCATTGCTACAGATAAATCTTTTAACCGGGTGGGACTTAACAATCTTTATATTTCAATATGACATTCAATGAATGTTGATTGTTTTCTTATTGACCCCATAGTGAATGCATGGTGAAAGGAGAATTGTTAGTGATAAATCATCTAACCAGGTCACAACTCACAGTGTGTTTTGTAACCTTTAACAGGGTTGGCTCCTAACTGAGCTCACTTCAAAAGAGTAAATTATTTTGGGTTACCGGTCCCAGGTGGTTTTTCCCCTAACAGGGTTTCCACATTAAAAATCTATGTGTTCTATGTGTATGACATGTTGAATTATTATTTTACTTTACACATTTCTATAACTAGATAGATCAGTAAACATAATACTTAATTTACTGGTAATCAGTAGATGAAGAGAAAGGCAAAGTTGATATTTTACTAAGTTGATTATTTGATTTGAAATTTTTAATATTTACATCTGAGAGATTTGGGACTATAGGATAACTGGACTTAACTAATTCACCCCCCATCTAAGTTATCTAACATGTGTTTACCCTAAATAATTTGTTAATTCATCACTTGATTACAACTCATGAATGGGTTACCCTGGACAACCACTTTAGGGCCCTGACCCCCTTTCGAGAGACACTCCCCCCACAATGCACATAGCCATCCCACCCCTTATACTCAAAACAATAAAACAAGATCATAATATTCTATTATTATGGGAAAAACATAATCATGGATCCATAACATTATAAAGGATCAACTAAAATTGAAAGAGGAAATTTCACAAAGCCTCTCACATAAGCAAGTATTGATTTAAAAATAGGATGCATAACTGAATCAACCTTTGCACCACAAACACATACACCATATGGATCATGAAATTATCTTAAATATGACCTTACCAAAAAAAATAGTCTGATAAAATAGATCATAATAATATCATAACAACATGAATAGGACCATCATGAATTCATTCCATAAGATAAAATCACATAATTTGATAAAGGAATTTCTACAAGTTTCGTATGCAAAAATGGTTAAGTCATAAAACTTTAAATAAAGCATAAATTTGTGATCTCTAAAACAAAAAGTAAATGAAAAGCACATGATCATAAAATCAACTCATTACTGTCCATAGAGACCCAAAGAAAAGATATTATAGAGTACAAAACTCAACCCAAGCCTTTGGTATGCACCATGACACCCCATGAACCAAAAACCCAAAGAAACAAAGAAAAAACATAGAACTACACATATGTCACTTCTTTCTTCTCATATACATAATCTTTCTGCATAGAAATTACTATTTTTTGTACAATTATACTTTGATATTGTGCATTTACAATAGAAAATTGTGCACTTTAGTGCAAGAGTACACTCTTAGACATGGCCAAGTTGGACACATCAGTCAACATTAATTGGGCTCTAGAAGAGAAATTAGATAAAGAACCATTTGAGATCTCCTTGCTTAACTTCCATAAAACTAATTATTTTGACCCCAAGACACAAAAATAGAAAACTAACCATGTTTCTCCAAAACAACCTTTTTGTAAATTAGAAAAGAGATAAGGAAAAATGACAAATTTGAAACATTACTTTCAGAATTTTTTTGCAATTCAAAATGCAGATTTAAAATTATATTCTAATATCAAAAAAATTTCCAAATCAATGGAAAAGAAATAAATAAGAGGGTTTAAAACACTTCCTCGAGTCTTGTCAAGAAATGAGGAAGATGAATGAATGATGATGCAATCCAATTCCAATGCATAACAATAACTCCAAACATAAATATTCAACAATCCAAGGCAAATAGAAATCCAAATTAAAACCAAAACCCCTCTCTAATAACACAAATAAATCTCCAAAAAAAAACTACTCAAAATCAACCAGTGCTTCCAAAATGTAATCCAACTTTCCTCCAAAAATTTTAGAAAGGAAACTCTCACACCAACTTCAACTATTTCATAAATGATTTCTCACAAAACTCCAACAATCCCCTTGGAAATTGAAAAGAAAACAATACAAAGAGAATTGCAAAAATTTGTATGATAAAGGCAATTGATTCCCAACCACTTCACAACTAGTAAGAGTTTATTAAATAACTCATATTTTTTCATTATAATATCCACCCACTCAACCAAGTAATATTATTTAATAGATGCGCACACACACACACACACACACACGTGTGTGTAACTCTTCTAGAAAAATAGAACGATCCACACAAAACATATAACAAGGGTGACAATGAAATCTACCCAACTAGGACAAAACCATTAAGGAGGGATTAAAATAATAATAATGGTTAATAATAAAATTAATAATAATGTATTATATACCCTAAAGAATAAATAAATCAATATAAAATTAATACATAATGAATACATCATTAAATATAATAAATCCAATCATACCAACACCCTCAAGCCATACCAAAGTACAAGCAAGAGAATCAAGATTTGTCAACAAGACAATCCAATAGGGTAATGCATGACAAAGAGTGTTCCTTAAGAAGAATGATGACAAGGCTAGGTTTATTTGGGCCTTCATACTATCTCCCTTATAACCACTATTGAGAATTATTAAAGCACACTTAGACCTATGAAGTTGAGTGGAGTTGATGCTTAATGCTTGCACAAATCTCCTCCACAAGACAAAAAATATATATGCATATATAATATGTCAACTAACATAATCAGTGAAGGGGAATAGTAACATTGTATGGATCTGACGAATGAATAATATGAAATCATCCCTCTTCACACAAGCACATTATAGAAAGGATTGTTGGTGTAATAAAATATTCTTAATTATACTTTACTTAATCTTAATTAGGATAATGCATTGGATAGTAGTTTTCATTTGAGACACTTAGGAGTTTGTACCTTTATAGTGTAGGAGAAATTCTACTTTATGTGTGATACCCACCTTTAGTGCTCTAATCACATTATCACCCTTCACATGTTGCACACACTTCATTGCATAATGGAGGATGATCCACTTTTGGTGGACATGTGATTCCACCTTATGTGGGTGATAGCTTATGGGTTCAATCACAAAGCTGTGTCCCACTTTTTGGGATGAAGGGAATTGCCATATCGTTAACAAAATTTTTTTTCCTGTCTTCGTGCGAAGTCAATACTTCACCCGAAGTCTTCTGCAGGCTTCGTGCAAAGACACCATGTAGGGGTCTTCATGCGAAGACCCCTGTGTGGCTTCATGCGAAGTACGCACTTCGCACGAAGCCATTCAGGGCTAGATTCTTTATAAATTCCGGCAATTTCATTTTCTACCTATCATTTTCACTGTAGCAGTTTGTGGACCCCTGGGCTTGGAGTGAACTATGTCACCATGCCAGCACACCAGCATTTCTTGAGCTTCATCAACCTCCTCAGTTTCCTAGTAGTACTAGGTACACATATTTTTCTCATTTTTTATTGTAAATAATATGTTTTGTATATATTTTAACTAGTTATTTGTTTTAAATAATTTTTAATTTGTATAAATGTTAGAAAATGTTATCTAAATGTTAAAAAATGTTAGAAATCGTAAGAAAAATGTTAGAAAACATTAAGATTCAAGTTAGAAAATGTTAAATTTTAAATTTTAAATTGTAATTATTAAGAATTTCTCTTTCTCTCTCTTTCTCTCTCTCTCTCTCTCTCTCTCTCTCTCTCTCTCTCTCTCTCTCTCTCTCTCTCTCTCTCACACATGTATGTACATGCATTTTTAGTAAACTTATTAAAGTTAGCTATTTGTTTTATTTATAATTTTTAGTTTGTGAAAATTTTAGAAAATTGTAGTTCAATTTTTGAAAATGATCTAGTAGTATGTTAAAAAATGTTAAAAAATTGTAGTACAATAAGTTTCTAGGACCCTTATTTCTCTTTTACAACATATTAAGACACTTAGGATCCTTTATTATAATTTACACATTACCTGACATCTTACTTGACACATAGGACTCCTTAAGACCCATACGAACCCTTATTATATATTAAAATATCCTATGACACATTCATCTATCTTAGCTTCTATTAATACATATGTGAACCCATTGTTGCCCACAAGAACCCGTAAGACATACTAGTATCAATTAATGTAACCTAAGATACCTTAAACCACTTATCATGCGTCTACGACCCATTAACATTGTTGGACCATTATACATGTCCCTTATGACATTTTAAGACATCTATGACCCATTCAGATCATCAAGACCCATTAACATACCTTAGGTTGTCTTAGGACACATTTATGTACATCCTAGATTTAATTAATTTATCATACAAGGATCATCCACTAATGAAACGTAGGACCCCTTAGGACCTCTTATGTTACCCCCGACCCCTTAAGACACATATATATACTTGACTCATTGTTACCCACGACCCCTTAAGATGTAGTCTAGGACCGTGCTTATATTGCACCTACAACCCATTAACATTCTAGGACTCTTATCTAGATCCCTTATGAAATCTTAAAACAAATATAAAACCTTAGGACCCCCAAGACCGATTAAAAAAATTTAGGATGTCCTAGGACTAGACTTAGACCACTTATGATGTTCTATGACCCATTAATATTATTGGACCATTATACATCCCTTATGATATTTTAAGACATATACACATGACCTATTCAGATCCTGAAGACCCATTATATATGTATACGAGGATCCATTAATGTAACCTAGAACTGGCCCTTAGGACCTTTTATGTTACCCACGACCCCTTAAGACAATCAAGGACCACTTACGTTACCCACGATCCCTTAAGAAACTCTAGGTCATATTAGGTGGACTAATAGGTCACATTAGGTCATATTAGGAAATAAGGTACATGTCTAAGTCATTTCTCTACTTAAATACCTAACTAGACCTATTAGGACCAAGTAGACCTAACTAGGACCTATTAGGATTGATTAGACAGGTATTAGATCTTTAACCAACAAATTAGTCTGACCAATTAGATGTATTAGGATCTATTAGGTCCAAATAGACCTAACTAAACCTATCTAGACCTGTTATGATAGGTAATTAGGACAAACCTAATATGACCTGATTGATGTCTTATCTATACCTTAGGACCTCTTATGAACTACCCACGACCCCTTAAGACACTCCATGACTCCATGACTCCATAATAGGTTGAACATTAGGTCATATTAGGAAATAAGGTATGTCTAAGTTGTTTCTCTACTTATAGACCTAACTATCTACCTATTAGGACCAAGTAGACATTCTAGGACCAATTAGATAGGTATTAGGTCTTTAACCAACATTAGTCTAACCAATTAGATGTATTAGGACCTATTAGGTCCAAATAGACCTAACTAAACCTATCTGGACCTATTATGACCAATTAGATAGGTAACTAGACCAATTAGGACCTATTAGGACCAAAATTTAGGACCTATTAGACTTAACTAGACCTAATCAAGTACCAAGACCAATTATGACTCAATTAGAATCAATTAGAACCAGTTAGGAGGTCTAATTAGACTCAATTAGAACCAACTCAATTAGAACCAATTATGACTCTAGGACCACTTATGTTACCCACGACCCCTTAAGATAGTCTAGGACCACTTATATTACGCACGATCCCTTAAGACACTCTACATGGCTCTTATCTATGTACATTATGAAAGGTAATTAGGAAAAGTAATATGACCCATTGATGTCTTATCTATACTTTAGGACCTCTTATGCTACCCACGACCCCTTAAGACACTCCATGACTCTTATCTATACCTTAAGACCTCTTATGTTACCTACAACCCCTTAAGACAATCAAGGACTGGACTTACATTACCCACGACCCCTTAAGAAACTCTAAGTCATATTACCTATCCTAATAGGTCACATTAGGTCATATTCTAGGAAATAAGGTATACATCTTTAAGTTGTTTCTCTACTTATAGACCTAACTAGACCTATTAGGACCAAGTAGACCTAACTAGACCTATTAGGACCAAGTAGACCTAACTAGGACCTATTAGGACCAATTAGACAGGTATTAGGTCTTTAACCAACATTAGTCTGACCAATTAGATATATTAGGACCTATTATGACCAATTAGACAGGTAACTAGACCAATTAGGACCTATTAGGACCAAAATTTAGGACCTATTAGACTTAACTAGACCTAACTATACCAGGACCAATTATGACTCAATTAGAATCAATTAGAACCATTTAGGAGGTCTAATTAGATTCAATTAGAACCAATTATGACTCTAGGACCACTTATGTTACCCACGACCCCTTAAGATAGTCTAGGACCACTTATATTACCCACGATCCCTTAAGACACTCTACATGACTCTTATCTATGTACGTTATGATAGGTAATTAGGACAGGTAATATGACCCATTGATGTCTTATCTATACCTTAGGACCTCTTATGTTACCCATGACCCCTTAAGACACTCCATGACTCTTATCTATACCTTAGGACCTATTATGTTACCTACGACCCCTTAAGACAATCAAGGACTGGACTTACATTACCCACGACCCCTTAAGACACTCTAGGTCATATTACCTATCCTAATAGTTCACATTAGGTCATATTAGGAAATAAGGTATAAAACTTTAAGTTGTTTCTCTACTTATAGACCTAACTAAATAGTCTAGGACAACTTATATAACCCACAACTCCTTAAGACAGTCTAGGACAACTTATATAACCCATGACCCCTTAAGATACTTTATAGTCCTAGATTATCTATATGTTAGGACCTCTTACATTACCTACGACCCCTTAAGACCTCTTATTATAAATTTCTAACCCCTTAAGACCTAATTAGTATGTGTCTTAGGACTCTTAAGACCTAATAAGACCACTTATGTTACCCACAACTCCTTAAGACATGAGCTATGACCACTTATGTTACCCACGACCCCTTATGTAAATGCATTTTTAGTAAATATTAAAGTTAGTCCTATGACCCATTGATGTACATGTTAGGTTTCATTAATACATACTAGGATGTCCTATGACCCATTGATGTCTTATCTATACCTTAGGACCAAGTTTATTTATTTCCATTTTACATGCAGTTATAATGTTGTAATCAAGTGCTTAATTATTAACACTTAGCTCTTTCACATGTTATGTACATCTAGATGGCCGCTCAGGGTGCACCTTAGACTCCTGACATTCATACTATTTTCCACATGGCTGACACAAAGATAGCTAGACTTAGACAGGCTATCAGTAGATCTATTGGAGATGGTATATACAGAGACACATGTACTACTATATTGACTAGTTTAGAGTCTATGACTAGTAGATTGAGGGCCCACACTTCATTTACGCCTCAGGTAGTTGAGGCCATTTTTTGAGAGTTGAGGGAGGAGATCTCGGGTGATGTTTCCTTGGCGACGGTTCAGAGCTGCGTCTCCAAGGAAATCATCAAATGAGAGATGTTCCCACATTATGAGCATATGAGAGTGGTGAGGGCATATCAGGTCACACGCTATGTGATCCCTCAGATTGCTTGTATGATTTACCCTCGACATCTTGTAGCCCATGGTCATTATCCAAATAACGACCAAATTCCATTATACTTTGCACAACAGTTGTACACTGAGTTCCGTTTGGGACTCAGGGTCAACTATTTTGATATCCCACCTTTTTATGGTCAGGGGCTGGGTAGGGTTGCAGACCGCGATTAGTATCATAGGGCTGATCGAGTTATGCAGCCTCATAGATAGCTAGTTGGAGAGAGGAGTCCGGCAGTGACACTGGCGATGGCTGCTACTACAGATAGGGTCATCATTGCTTCTCAGAGGGGAGTTTTGGACAGCATAAGATAGATTTCTTCTACAGCCACATCGATTAGTTCCGATTCAGTGGGCAAATACATTTTGACTAGACCGAGTAGAGCCAGATCATCTTCTAAGGTTTCATCTAGTAGTGCTACAGGTGTGAGTGATGAGACATATAGAGCTACTGGTCTTCCTATGCCTGGAGAGATACGAGCATTGTCGGGTTATCAGACTACTTTAGATATGGCCCTTTACTTTTTGGAGGATCTCGTGCAGGCCTATTCTCATATTGCCGACTCGCAGGGGATCCCTATACATTTAGTCAGGGAGTACATTTCACTTGCACGGGGTCCTGTAGTTCCACCGACACATGATGCACCATCTACTAGTCAGGCATAGCATAGTGCAGAGCATCATGCACAGGATAGTGCAGAGCACCGTGCACCCACAGATCACTCTATAGCTGCAGAGCCCGGTATAGAGATTGGAGATGTACGCATCACCAGTGAGGGCCTAGACACTTTTGATAAGTAGTTGCGTGGGTTGGGTCAGGTGGATGTTGTCACTGGTGGCGGGTCATTTATGGATATGTTATTTCATCCACATGGTTCAGATTCTACACCACTCCCCTCGTAGCTAGTGACACCCCTACACTCCTCATTACTACAGAGGTTCGAGACCTTAGGTGGTGTGGGTGATGCAGTACCAGTTGATGATATGATGGTGCAGTGCACTGATGATCCTCCTACTCCTGAGACTCAGGTACATATAAAAATTTCTTTTCTTTTTTATTAGGAGTTTTAGTGAATAATTAATTGTACGTGTATTAATGTTTGTTTAATGCATAATATTTTGTAGGCACAATTAACAAAGCATGTTACCTCTAGTGTGGGTTCAGAGCATCTTCCACATGATGTGACACCTAGTGGTCAGGTAAGTTTTAGATATATACATGTACATGTACATGTTTATATTTCAAGTACTTTACATAATATATCTACTATGCACATGTGTATATAACCAATTGTTGTACACTAAATTTGCAGGAGTCAGTCGCTGCTTTACAAGCAGATGATACACCTACTAGTGCTCAGGTATGTTTTAAAAATATGTAAGTTTAAATATGCATTTATAATATTTTAATTATTTTAGATTATTATCATATATACATGCATTTATATTCGCAGGGTTCAGTTGATGTCTCACAGTCAGAGGATGCTCGTGGCAGTCACTCAGAGGGTCGCTCTGTTCGTATGCGCCTAGATGACTCCCTAGTTTAGGACATGTTGAACATATATTTTATTTGAGACTTAGTTTATGATTCGAGACATGCATATATTTGATTAGATGATCTATGCTTAGATTATATGATATGAGACACATTTACTTGATATACATGATTAGATTAGATAGTTTTATTCAATTAGATGATATGATTAGATTAGATGGTTTTATTCCATTAGATGATATGATTAGATTAGATTGTTTAATTCGATTAGATGATATGATTTTTTTTTATTAGATGATATATGATTAGATTAGATGGTTTTATTCCATTAGATGATATGATTTTATTTGATTAGATGATCTATATGATATATGATTTGACTAGATGATTTTATTTGATTAGATTATTTATGATTTTATTTGATTAGATGATATGATTAGATTAGATAGTTTTATTCGATTAGATGATATGATTAGATTAGATTGTTTAATTTGATTAGATGATATGATTTTTTTTATTAGATGATATATGATTATATTAGATGGTTTTATTCCATTAGATGATATGATTTTATTTGATTAGATGATCTATATGATATATGATTTGACTAGATGGTTTTATTTGATTAGATGATCTATGATTTTATTCAAGATTAGATGATATATATGATTAGATTAGATGGTTTTATTTGATTAGATGATATTAGTTTGATTTGTTTGAAAGATGATATATGATATTTGATTAGATGATCTATGATTTTATTTGATTAGATGATTTATTTAGATGACATGATAACTAATTTCATCATTTTTTAGTGTCTTAAGGGGAGGTCTTAAGGGGATCTATAATTAATATCATAAAAGATAACTTGTTAATACATGTAACTAATGTCCATAATAACTATTCTAACTAATTGTACAACTAACACATGTCATACTTGTAATATAACTAATTTCATCATTTTTTAGTGTCTTAAGGGGAGATCTTAAGGGGAGGTCTTAAGGGGATCTATAATTAATATCATAAAAGATAACTAGTTAATGCATGTAACTAATGTCCATAATAACTATTCTAACTAATTCTACAAAGTTAACACATGTCAGACTTGTAATATAACTAATTTCATCATTTTTTAGTGTCTTAAGGGGGGGTCTTAAGGGAAGGTCTTAACCTGGGATCTATAATTAATATCATAAAAGATAACTAGTTAATACATGTAACTAATGTCCATAATAACTATTCTAACTAACTCTACAAAGTTAACACATGTCATACTTGTAATATAACTAATTTCATCATTTTTTAGTGTCTTAAGGGGAGGTCTTAACCTAGGATCTATAATTAATATCATAAAATATAACTAGTTAATACATGTAACTAATGGATAATAACTATATTCTAACTAATTCTGGAACTAACACATGTCATAAGTAATATAACTAATTTCAAGCATACATAAAATCTTTAACTAACATGAAATCTATAAAAATCATTGAATAATCAAAGTATACGTATAAAATTCTATATATTAAAACCATTGAACCATCAAATAGGTTCATCATATATCAACAAATTATAGCCTATCATATGTTTAAATATATAAACAAAGTATAATGAAATTTAATCCATAGATATCAAATAGGTCCCAACACAACAAATAAGTATACATGTATTAAACTTTTTAGACCAACTCAATTGGTTCCGACCTTTCATGGAGAACCTGTAATATTCTCTCATGATCCTCACTATCTAGTCTCCACTTACGACATCCACGTTGAGATTTAACTGTATGAAGACAAATGGATGTGGCAACTATTAGGTGACTATATTGGAACACCTTATTGTCTGGTTCATAATCAACAAAGTGAATACCATGTTGAATTACTTTGATTTGTTTGAAATATGTTCCCTCTAAAACAATTGAACCTGCAAGTAACATATTTTAACAATATATAAATTTAAACAAACTCAATTTGAATTTTGTTAAAAGGTTGAAATTTAAAATTTACAAATTGAGTTCAATATATTGATGTAAACTAGATATAAAAACCTATGGGGAACAACATTCCATCGCTTTCTTCAGGTTCAAGTAACTTCATCCTCTCTGTAGTACAACGCAGTAAATAATAATCAACTCCTACATTTCCACTCTCAGCAATCACTGCAAAGACATCTCCTGCACAATAAATTTTTATATATACGTGTGTGAGATCTTAAAATAAATACTTAGTTCAATCTATAGATCTATTTATATCTACATGATCTATACATGTGCAACTCAGTGTACCATATAATGTGAAATTTATATATATACTTACCAATTTTGACCAATCCTGAGATATGATCATAATCAATAGAAATCAAAGGAACATCATCAAAGTTTTCATCTTCATCTCTATCAAATGTATTAGTAACAACTAGTGGCACTAGATTCCATGCACCCACATATCCATGATCTTGATTGATACATTCCTCATAATTGTCAACAATGCAGTGACAACAAAAGCATGAGTAGTCCCTAGTGTTCAACATCCAATTGCGACAATTCGTACTCATAACTGAATGCAAAGATCAAGTCTTTTCTATCCTATTGCAAAATGCATAATTTTTCTATCCACACCTGAACAAATGCACATATATTTAATACATTCTATATAAATATAATTTGAATAAAAAATATCATTAAAATTTTAAACACTTTCAAATAATTAAAAAATGTGTGCATACCTTTTATCTCCCAAAATTTTCTATATGGCACCGCCTAAGTCAATCCTGATGACGCGTCATTCTCATTTGGTGTGAAATGTGTCTTGCACCATTCAACCACATCATGTGCATTTTTTATATGCACTCCCTTATAATTCATTTGATACTTTCGTATAGCATGTTTGATGCAAGCTCCGACACCATCATGTTCACCTTTTCCATGTCCACTCTCAAAGAAACTCCAGACATGTGGTATTGTTTCATTACGATGATATCTACATAGTGCATAAAATGGTTTTGATGATTTAAATTGCGCAGCACATCCATCTAACCAAACATAATGTTTATCAATTTTTATACCTTTTTCTTTCACATTTGCACAAAACATCTTGAAGCAGTGTTCCACATAATGAATGTCATGCTCTCTATCATCACTTATATAAAAATGATATTCCTTCTTGATGACTCGTGCTTCAAATGTGCTCTCAATACCATCCAAATCTAATTGTGTGTGTCGATAACACACATGTACCATAATAGTAATTTTCTCTGAAAAATAGTATTCTGACTGAATTGCCTTTTGATGAACAAAAGAATAATTTTCTGCAAAATCAACAATTGATACAATAGTTCCAAGTGGAAAATTGTCTCTCAGTGTTTGAAATTGTTGTGCTTGCCACTTTGCAAAAAAAGCATGATGAATGTAGGGTTGAATCAATTTTTTAAATTTTTCCATAAAAACTCCAACATTTATCTCCTCTTCAACATATTCTAACCTTTTGGATTCTTTCCCAAATTTTGTTTCATTCTTTACATATTTGTAACTCTTGCAATTTACCATCTTTGTTACATCAATATCTT
The DNA here is from genome assembly GCA_027943335.1 of Chamaecyparis obtusa. NCBI lineage: Eukaryota > Viridiplantae > Streptophyta > Pinopsida > Cupressales > Cupressaceae > Chamaecyparis > Chamaecyparis obtusa. Next base: position 26,395 of record BSBK01007290.1, on the reverse strand, counting down.
CATTTTTCAAAGGAAAAAGAGACAAATCGGCACATGTTTGGCATATTCCTTTTATGCAATTTATTTGTCCAGCTACATCATCTCTTTTGTCACATAAAATGGATGAGATGAACTCACTTCGTCTAGTAGGAGGAGCCTTTTCAAAACCATAAGTGTCTTCTACAAACTTTCAAAAAACTTAATAGTGGAGATCAAATTCAATATGATAACGACAACAACAAGTTTCAAACACTTTGTTTGTCTTGATATAATATGGCTTCAATATTCCAAACAATGTTTGCCCAATCTTTATATTAGGATTTGAAATACAAAATGACACATACATTTCATGTTGTGTTGTGTCCAACCAATGTTTCATATGATATTCATATTGATTAGCTGAAATTCTATGTCTGATAACATCTCTAGTGTTTGATGAAGGACGTGTATTATCATTCCAAAATGATGTGATCAAATTTTTGGTTTCTTCATCAATCCTATCAGAATGAGGAGCTCTACACATGATTGCCCAATTGCCTTCCAAGGTGCTATCATCCAAAAATATTCTCTTATTAACATATCATGATATTGTTTTCCTATTAAAACCAATGTGAGATGAAACTGAAGATATATTTCTTTTTCATCTCATACTATTACCTACAATGGATGTCAACATAACTTTTCTTGTAATGGACTTATCTATAGTCCGAGATCGCTTCCCTAACTGGTTCAAACCTTTCTTAAGATTTTCAATCATATCAGTTTGCATGTCAATAACTTTTCTCTTCTTTGATGATGTGTCTATACCCAATAATTTTAATGCCCCTTCCAACTTTTTGTCTATAAGTATAAGTGAAAGCAATTAAGCTTGTTCAAGTGTTTCAAAATTATCAAATTTACCCAATATTTCTCTTGCTATCATTTTCATTGATCTCTTCTTAGCAAGACTTAATTGTTGAGCATTAGCAAGTGATCTCAAAGTGTCCACATTCATTGTAAGTAAATGATCTAAGTTTCTATAAATAATATTTTTCTTTACACTTTGAGCTAAATTTAAAAGTTCATTCATACTAGTAGGAGCACGTGATGTTGACCCTTCTCCAACATCAATTGTTTGAGCCTCTCTAGGGAGTAATTCTGACCCTTCTTCAATGTACAATTCTTCAACTTGACTTGACCCTCCTACTTCAACTTGTCTTTCAGCTTCTTTAGTTTTATGATAATATGCCAATGCAGCTTCACGATTTCTTCATTCAGTATCGGGTGACCTTTTTCTAGAAGATTTACTTTGTCTTCCCTTCTTGTTCCCCATTTCTTCGAGCTCCAAAAAATGTCTTCCACAAGATCGTCAACAAAAATTCCTTCTTCAAAAAATTCCTTCAATAATAGAAAATATGAATTTATTAATTGCAATTTGATGTAAAATAGAAATGAAAATTTTTATTTTATACCATTTTAAAAAAATTTTTAAAAAATATTTTAATGGCCGACTAGGATGCTTCGTGCAAAGTACCCCTGGGAAAAATTCTAGCCACTGGAATTTTCACTTAGGGGGCTTCGTGCGAGGGGTCTTCGCATGAAGACCCTCATGTGGCTTCGTGCGAAGACTGTCTTCGCATGAAGCCAAAAAAAAAAAAAAATTGCTCTTAGAAAACAACTCAACTGCAGAAAAATGGTCTTCCGGGGCCTGAAACAAGGACTAAAGAAGATGATTTTTTCAAACAAATGATGTCAAAAGATGCTATTCAGAATAAGCTTTCTAATGAATATAATTTTAATACATATTGAATTTATTATCACTTTTAAATATTACTTTAACTAAACATAGGTTGTTTGGTCATTCAACAACCTGTCTCTTCACGACTTCAGGAAAAATAGTAAATGATAAATTTTTTTTAATGAAAAATATGTAGGAAAAGCGTATTTGTGTTACCTTTCTATTAAAATATATATATATATATATATATATATATATATATATATATATATATATATATATATATATATATATATATATATATATATATATATATATATATATATATATATATATATATATATATATATATATATATTTTGATATAACTAGATCAAGTTAGAGCGATCCAAGTGACCTTATGTCTAGATTACAGTTACTGTCACTTTAAAACTTAATAAACTATGAAATATTGATCCAAAATGAATAAAACCAATTGCATCTTTTAGATATTGAAGTTAAAAATATAATCTCAAAAGAATTACATCATTATCGTATTTAAAAAAAAAATTATGCTAATCCAAGTGACAGTACCTCTTTAAAAACATAGTTTTTTCACGCAAACCACTTTTAGAAGGAGAAGGAAAAATGAATTTAAATGATTTTATTTTTTTTTCAAAAAAAAAAATTTAAAAACTAGAAAGAAAAATCTAAAAGACTCTAGTTTACATCATCTTCAAATTCCTAATAGTTTTGCGGCAACATGTGTTTGAAAGTGAGATTTTTTCTCAAAATTGTGATCTCTGTGTCAAAGTTGGCCAAAAAGTGAGATGCACTATTGTGGGACCACCCTTATCAACTCCTTATCATGGTCTCTTATTTCCTTGCCTATACAAGCAAACACATCTACATTATATATCATTAAATTCAATAATCCATATATATTCATCCATTTGATCATATTGTTTTACCTTCTTGGTGAGAATAAAACTTATTCTTATCATATTATTTCTCTTTCTTGTGTTAGTCATTAGACTCTAGATCTTAGAAAATTTCCTTTCAAAAATTCTTAAATTACATCAAAGCAATTCTTACATAGTATCAGAGCCATTGGAGCATCATTGTATAGCCTATTTGGATAGATCTTGCTTCATTAATTTGAGGGATTGCATTCATATCAGGTAGGAGAAAAATTTTGTGGGATCATCTAGGGTAATATCTAACCTCACCATTGCATTCAGGAGGTTGTTCCAACAAATTTTGACTATAAATTTGCCTATTTTGGGAAAAAGTAAAATCAAAGGATTTTTTTTTGCAAACTAGGTCGTATGATCCAATATGTGCACTTCAGTATGATTATGTGAAAATAATTTTTTTTAATCTACATTTCAGTTCTATTTATAATATTTTATAGAATATTTATGGAAAAAATTTGGAAGTAGATCTCTAGTTTGTCTAGTATTTGTTAGATTTGAACATGCATAGTTTGTAGAACATCTGTATGCAGTCTATATAGATCTAGGAAAGTAGAACATATCAGGAAATCAAATTTAGGAGGTTTTTTTAGATCAATTCTAAAAAATACTACCCACTAGCAATTCCCATTTTTCATTAGTGTTGACCATTTGGTATTATATACAATAAATTTTCCAATACACCTACAATGTGGGACTGACACTCTAGTTTCCTACAAAAATTGTGGTTCTTGGCATACAAAACTGGTAGAGTCTCCCTACCACTAGAAGATAATGGGGATCAACATTCTAACCACCAGTGAGCACCCAACATAACTAAAGAGAAGCCAATATAAGCGACTAAGTGATTTACATTGGCATCATGTGTTTTTGTATTTAAACAAATATTCATCCACTATCATAGGGAATGTGGGACTAAATTCCCACACCTCTCATGTCACTCTTCTCACAATAGATCCTCTAGCCTCCTTAGTGGCTAATCTTCCACCTATCACCCCTCCACAATCTTGCTACAAAGACACATGTAGACCATCATTCACCTGTCAAGTATCCACTCCACATTGTGACATGTCAATCTACAACAATCTAGCACATTTGGACACATTATCTTCATCTAGACACATTAGCATTAGCATCTTACGTAGTACTCTAGCCATGTCCTAAAAAAAATCCAACCAGAAATAGACATGTGTGCACCCAATCACCTTCCTTACATAGTCAACATCACAATCATCAAGTGACATAAGAATTCAATGCACTAAATTTGAAGCTCATTTGAACATTAATTTTAGGGGTAATTATCATTTTGAGACGACCATTAGCAATCAAAGTTAGGCTCAAGAAGTCATTTAATAGTCATTTGACTATCATATTTAACCTGGTATATTGTTTTTGATTAAGGTAAAAATATGTTTTGAATGGAACCCGAAACCATTTACATAAAAGCATAAAGATATAGCATTTCAACTTTACAAAAAGAGACACCTGCTAAAAAGACAAAAGTAGGACCCGAAACAACCCTAGAAGAGACAACAAAAACAAAAGAAAAAAATTACTAGAAAAATAACCAACAAACGCCAAACAACCACCCAGAACAGACTAATTGGTTTTTATCATTTTCTCTGCCTTCATCTGCGGGTCTTGCATCTTCTGGATAACATCTTTCAGATCCTTCATTTCCTTTGGAGTTTCAAGGACCTTCCTCTGAGTGTGACCTCTAGTTCTCATTCCTAGACCAGCATTCCCAACATCATCATCAATTGTTATGGTCATTTTTTCCAGCAAGATTTTTTCCAGGTAGTTGTACAACATTTTCAAGTTCTTAACAGAAGCACTAAGGTCCTCTTTGCTGTGATTCAGGACCTAATTTATCATGTACCCATTGTAACCAATTTTTTCCATTAAATATTTTAACTTTTCCACCATCATTTTGATTTCAGCAGCCATATCCTCATTCCGGTTATTATTTTTTACCTTATCCAAAAACTTCTTTTCCAGCTTCTCCAGATTTGTTGTCAGGGTGTTCATAGTATCTTCCATATCCTGAAGATGGAGTTTCATTTCCTACATCTCTTGCGCAATCCACTTGTCTAGATGAATACCATGACCTTTGGCCTTCTTGACCTCTTCCAAAATAGTAGCACCCATTAGGAGGCCTAAGGGGTCCTCCTTATGGCTATGACCATCCTCATTGCTAGCCTAGCCCTTTCCATCCTTTGTTTTAGTTTGTTCTTCTTATTTTTCACATGGAGTAGAGAAATCTTGACCAGCTTCCTCCTCCTCTTCAGCTCCTTCTTCTTCTTTTTCTTCCTCTTCAATTTCCTCTTCTTTACCCCCTTCTTCTTCCTCCTCATCTTCTTCCATTATGTCTTTTTCCTTCATATCCTCTTCCTGCTCTTTTTCTTCAAGACTCTGGTCCTCTTTTTCCTGGTCTCTCTCCTCATTACCAAAATCCTCCTCAACATTATCTTCATTGGCACTTCCCTTTCCCTGAGACAAAAGGATTTTGTCATCTGCATCATCTCATTGGCACTTCCCTTTCCCTGAGACAAAAGGCTTTTGTCATCTGCATCATCTCTGGTGTCCTTGACTTTCTCCTTATCACTTTTATTACCAGCATCATCACTATTGTCAGAGGCTTTTTTCTTGTTTCTCTTCCTCTTCATGCAAGTTTCATCATTTCTCTCGACCTCTCTATACTCCTATCTTTTGCCAGTGATCCTTTTCAGGATTGAGTCCAGGATTATGTCCTTAGCATAGTTTGCGATGAGGAGAATCAAACCCTCATGCAACATTGGATTACTCACTTTCTTCCTATGCTCCGTTATACTATTATTTAGTGAACTCAATATAAAATATGAAAATTAAATTTTATTGTTGTGCCTAAAGTGATTTTCTAGAACAAAGTGCAGATTATAGATTTTGGAGTAGCGCCCATCGAGTGTGAAATACTCAATTAGCAACTTCAACAATTTAGCCCAAAATTCCTTGATTTTTGCTATATCCACATAATCCCCTTTTCTTTTTGTCATTAGGGCTTCTTCATCAATAGTTTTAGGGAAAATCTTAAAAGCTTCAGTTCCTAAACACTTGTTGTATCTATAGAAATGTATACCTTCCATGCATAAACTAGTAATTTTAGACATAAGGGTAAGAGTGAGGGGGAAATATTTTCCCCATAAATTGACTTTACCATTTACCCAACCATCAACAAACATGGTAGTTACCTATTTATCATAGCCGTAAAGCTTTTCCATATACTGAGTGACCCCTCCTTTCCTTAGCTTCTTCCAGACTTTCTTCTCTTGTCTCTATTTCTCGCAGTTGAAGGGATCCTCTCTCCTCAGACCTCCTCCCATTTTCTGCTTTTTGTTTCTATTCTAGCTTAGATTCTTACCAATTATCCATGTCTCATATCTTTTCTTTCTATTTCTATTAAGATCACTAGAAATAACCCAGAATCCGTGTTTCATTAAAACATAAATAATGACCCCACACTTCACCTTACATGTAGCCCTCCTCGATAATTGTTTCATCCTTGTCATCATTATTTTAAGTGGTTTTTCCTCTCTTGTAATTAATTTTATCATAAGTGATTAGACTTATGATCTTAGTGTTTAGATTTTCTTCCCCTCTCCATGTTTTAGTGATGTCACTCTAGGTCCCTTCATTTGCCAACCTGTCCGCTGGCTTATTACCTTCACGGTATATATGGGTAATGTAACTTTCCTCAAAAGAATGGATTATCATCTTGATTCTATCTATTATATGAGCAATAGTCCATGAACTCATAGTTTTCCCTTTTATACAATTTATTATGTTGAGGGAGTCACCTTCCAGCCATAATTTTGAACATCCCATTTCTTTAGCCAAATTCACCACATAAAGCGCCGCCTCGACTTCCGCCACGTGGTTAGTTTGAATTCCCAGTGGAACCGCTATAGCTCCTAGGTAGTTTCCAGCCCAGTCTCTTATGAGGCCTCCCCCTCCATCCCTTCCTGGGTTTCCTCTAGCAGAACTATCAAAGTTCCCTTTTAAGTATCCCAAAGGAGGAGCAGTCCACATTATGTTGTCTCTAGGATTTGAATTTGTTCTACTCTTCAGGTTCTCCCAGGAAATGGTACAGTCCTTCTCAGGATTAGGATTCCAAGAGTTAGTGTCATTCTTGCCTGTACTTCTATAATTCTCCATTAGGCTTCTAGTCATAGAGTTAGCAACCATATGGGAAGGCGCTATTTTATCTCTAAAAATTCTATTATTCCTCTCCTTCCATATTTTCTAGGTAAAGTGACTGAGAACAAGTTTCCAAAGGTCCTTAGCATTTTTGTTATGAAAAGGGCACTGCCATTGCTGAACAAAGTCCTGGAGGTTTTGAGGTTTAACCCACTTCAAGTTCAGAGACATTAGGATTGAGTCCCAAACCTCTCTAGCAAAGGAGTAATGGATCATTAAGTGATTACATGATTCAACTTCTTTACAACATAGGATGCATCTATTCGGCATTTGGAACCCTCTTCTACCAAGGTTATCCATAGTAAGGATTTTGTTCTGAACAAGAAACCAAAAAAACATGTTAATTTTAGGGCTAAGATCTTTATTCCATACCTGAGAACAAAAAGGCTGATCATCAAGAGGGATGAGAAGAGCCAAGGCACAGGCAACCGAGAACTTACCAGTGTTAGCAGGGTCCCATATTAGTTCATCAGGCACATTTTCTCTAATAAACTAGTTGTTTAGTTTTTTATTCACCTCTTTGAATATGATATCCCTCAATCCCAAGTCGATCCATTCTTCATTAATCTAGTAGTCACTCACATTTTCCCCAATGGTCTCTTTACAATCCTGGATTGCATTTTGCCACTCCTCATTCTCTATAAGAGGATTTTCCGTTAACCATTTATCATTACAGAATTGAATCTTCCTGCCATTTCCCAGCTTCCATCTAGCTCCTTTACTGATCAGATTCTTATCCTTGCTAATACTGTTCTAGACAAACGAGCCCTGGGTATCATTTTGAGACTATAGGATACCTTCAAGAGAAGTGAGATGGTATTTGCTTTTAATTATAGAATTCCATTGTTTTTCATCTTCAAAGATCCTCCAACATTGTTTGGCTAATGAAACTTTATTAGTATTAGTTATGTTTCTAATACCCAACCCCCCCAACTTCTTAGGTTTACATACCTTCTCTGAGGCCACTAGGCTAAGTCTCTTTTTCTCTTCTACTCCTGTCCAAAGGAACCTTTTTTGAATTTTTTCAATAAGGTCAACATACTTCAAAGGTATTTTGAACAAACTTAGAGCATAGACTAGAATATTTTGAAGAGTAGCCTTCAACAGTTGAACTTTTCCAGCTTGGCTAAGAATCGCCCCTTTCCATCCAGCCAACTTGTTATGAAATCTGTCTAGTATTTCATTCCAGAAGTTGGCTTCTAGTTTCAAGCACAATAGCAAGCCTAAATAAGGGTCAGGAAGCATCCCTATCTTGCAACCAATAATGGAAGAGATTTTATTCATTCTATCTTCAGGAGTGTTAAAAAAATATAGGAAACTTTTCTCCCAATTTATAAGTTGACCTGTAGCATTTGAGTAAACATTGAGGGCCTTTTTTAGATTCCTCGCCTCTTTGATAGAATATTCTCACATAAGAATTGTATCATCAAAAAATTGTTTGTGAGAACACTTTAGCCCTGCAGAAGAGGGTTGAAGGCCATAGATCTTCCCTTGAATGACCAAGTTATTAATGAATCTTACAAGGCTTTTAGCCATGATGGCAAAAAGGATAGGAGAAATGGGGTCTCCTTGTCTCAAACCCCTAGAAGGTCTAAAGAAGGGAGAGGAGCCCCCATTCACAATCACAGAGGAGGAAACTATAGTAACCAGTTGCATAATTAGTTTAACCACTCCCTAATCAAAGCCAAAAGCCTAAAGAATTTTGGAAAGTAGCTCCCAATCCACTCTATCATAGGCTTTGGATAGATCCAACTTCATCAGGAAGCCCTATTTCCTAGATTTCTCCAACGAATGGATATTCTCATGCACAACCATAATGGAATCTAGAATTTGTCTCCCTGGGACAAAGCCATTATGTTGAGGAGAGATAAGGTGAGGGAGAGGCTTTAAGAGCCTGGTAGTGAGGACCTTAGACATAATCTTGTACAGGAAGTTACAAAGACTGATAGGCCTAAAATAGTCAGCAACATTAGCTCTCGATCTTTTTGGTATAAGGGCTATAAACGTAGAGTTAAGTTCTTTAAGGATAGATTTAGATCCAAAGAACTCTTTCACAACACCGCACACATCTTTCCCAATGATACTCTAGAATGATTAAAAAAATAACATTTGGAACCCATCCAAACCAAGAGATTTTTCTCCTTCAAAGGAGAAAACAACCCTTTTAATTTCTTTGTCCTTAGGAATAGATTTGAGATAATCATTATCCTTTGAAACTAGCAATGAGGGAATGGATCTCAGTAAAGATTTTTGATTCTCTTGGTTAAGAACTTGCTCTTTAGAAAGGAGAGAAGCAAAATAGCCCATCATTTCTTCCCTTATTTCCTCCTCTCTAGATAAAGTTCCCCTGGTAGTAACAAGAGAATTAATTCTGTTCATAGCTTTATGCTTCATTGCTGTAAGATGAAAAAATCTTGTGTTTTTGTCTCCCGCTTTCAGCCAAAGGGACCTAGATCTCTGTATCCAGTAGGTCTTTTTTTTCATTATGATGTTGTGATAGTCTGCCAGGATTTGGTTTTCCTCTTTTCTCATTTCCTCAGTCAATCTAGTGCTTTGAATCTTATCTTGAATTTCTTTTAAATCAATTTGATCCTTGCTCTTGGTTTGGAAAATATCACCAAAGACATCCTTATTCCACTGTCTTACTTTAGCTTTAACATTTGCCATTTTTTTTACCACTTGATACATTGCTTTTCCTTCCACTTTAATTTTTGACCAATCCCTTATTCTATTTTCAATGTATGGGTGAGCCAGCCACATTGTTTCAAATCTGAATGGGGTGTTTCCTTTACTCCTAAAGGGGTTTGCAAGAAAGGAAATGTGGTAGTGATCCGAACCAATATAGTTGAGAGATGAGAGATTGCAAGAAAACTTAGAATACCACTCATGAGAAAGGAGGACTCTATCAAGCTTAACCTAAATAAGATCAACACCCACTCTCCTATTAGTCTAGGTGTAATCAATACCTTCAAGATCAACATCTAAAAAGCCTTCATTACTTATAAATTCCATCAAATCAACCCTACTTTCCACTTGTGAAATATTCCCTCCTCTTTTTTCCACTTCTTTCAGAGGAGTGTTGAAATCTCCCATCATCATCTAGTTCTTATCAGGGTAATTTATCCTGAAATCATGAATCCTTTTCCAAAGTTTGAGTCTTCCTAATTTTGTATTAGGGGCATACACATTGATTAGATTCCACAAGAAGTTATCCTTAATGCTGCTTACTTTGATTGCCAAGAAATTATTATCCTCTCTCAGCAGGTTGCAGTTAAAACACTTGGAACTATAGTAAATGGCTAGGCCACCAGAATCTCCCTCCAAGTCACTACCAAAATTCCCTCCATGCTTAAGCAAATTAATTTTAGCTATCTTTTCTTTAACCATTTTAGTTTCTTGAATCAGAAGAATATCCAGTTTAGAATCTCTTACTAAGTTCCTAGCTACATCTTGCTTGTGAGGACCATTAAGGTCTCTAATGTTCCAAGATAAGATCTTCATTTAAGGCTTGGGGAATAGACCTGATCGATGGTGAGATGTCTTCCATCTGCTATGTTCTATTTTTCTTCCAGCTCCCTCTATTCTTTTTCAGATGCTCTTCCTCTTTCTCTTTTAGGAGTGCCAGTATTTGCCTTTTGTTGTTGACCTCTTGTCTAGACACCTCCTTGTTTGATTTGTCCACCCTTTTTTCTTGATTTAGATGTCAAGAATCCTAGTGAAGCCCTTGAACTATTTTTTCCTGATAAAGGAGTCTAGTCTTTATAATGTTCCATTTTATGCTGGGGACCAGATTCTTTCCCAGCTGGTGATTTTCTCTTAACTCGTATCTAGGGGTTCTTGTTTTTCTCTACTTCATCTAGTTCAGAATCATTATTCTATCCTTTGAGCTGATCCCACCTTGATTCAAAATCTAAAAAATTAGCATTCGAGGCTTCACTACTGATTTGATCTACTAGGGCTAAAGCTTTTTGGTCATCATCATTCCCTTGTTTTCCTAACTAGGATTCACTCCCCTTGGTAGAATCTAGACTATCTTCAACCCTGGAGATCAACTTAGGATCTAATCCAGCTGAAAGATCAAGGGTCTCCTCGGAAGAGTTGTTCGAACAAGAAATTTCCTAAGTTTTGTTCTTCTCTTTTTGGAGTGCTACCTCCTTGTTTTCTCCTATTTCTTCCAAATCCATTTGAGGGGAAGCCTACTACTCCTCAGAGTTAGAACAAGGGTTTTGGTCTTCAAGGGGTGTTTGGGAATCCTCTTTTTTTTCTTCTCCACTCCCATTTCTTTGCTTTCTTTGTCTCCTGATCTTTCTTGTCTGTAGGAGGCTTCAAGGGGCAGTGCTTGGCCTAGTGGCCAGACTTCTTACAAGTGAAGCAAGCAAAAGGCATTGACTCATATTCTATTTCTTGTCTCCACTTGCCAACTTTTGAGTTAAGTGTTATTATTTGTGGTAGTTTTTGTGTCTTGCTGGATATTAACACAAATCCTAGCAAGCACTTGTCTGGTTCGCGCTGCTGTCATCGGATCTATCATTAGCAGTTCACCAAAGGAACCTACTATAGAAAAAAGTATGTCATCATGCCAATATTCCAAGGGTAAGCTAGGCAGTCTTACCCAGATAGGTGCAAAGATAAATAAAATTTCATTATAATCTATATTCATTGACCATTTCTACAATGATAAAGAGGATTTACCCATCATCCAAGGGCCATCACACAATGCTTTAGAAAGGTCTTCTCCATTGGAGAATACAAAGGAAAAAAATCCTTTAGGCATAGCCGCTATGTCCACCTATCCTTTGAGTTTCCATTTCTGGAAAGTGAAGGCTCTCACCAGGGCAATATTCGATCTAGGACCCATGAACTTTCCTATCAGAGTTGAGGCCATAACAGAAATAGTATGGTCCATGATTTGATCAGGAATGTTAATACCTATCCCTCCCTTTAATGGATCTGAAACAATATCAACCTTAGGGAAAGAAGAATTTCCAAATGGTTTGACCTCGAAAAGGCTTGACCATTTCCGCTTACCTTGGATCAAGATCCCGCCATGTGAGGAATCTTCTTGTTGTTTTGTTGTCCCTTCACCTTTCTCAAAGGCTTCCACCTTTTCCACCTCCAGTCCCAAGACAGGATTGCTATCCTTGCTGGACTGGGCCAGGCTTGACCCACCGACACTTTCCCCCTCATCTGACAAAGGTTTTTTAGCAATACCAGCTGAAATATGCCCAGATTCCATAGCATTTCCAGGTTTAGGCACATATTCTGTAGCTTTTCCAGGAGAATCCAACTTCCTGTCTTTCCTCGAATTCAAATTTTTTTCTCCCGCTCTTTCTCCTCCTCCCTCCCACTCCCGCTCCATTAGTGCACATATTGTTGACCCCTTAATTCAAATATTGTTGATATTGTTGATATCATCATATTTGGAAAATTTGGACCACTCACTCTTTGCATTTTTAGATTTTCAGTCTGACTTTGGAGGGTCATAACTTGGTCATACAAACTCTTTTTTTAGAGCTTTTTCTTTTTAAAAAATGGGCAGAATTTCATAAAATTTCCAGTGGTAGTGTTATTTTCTAGTTTTGGTCAATAGATTTTTTAGAAAGCTTAGATTTGGTGATTGTACCTACCCAATCCTCAAATCTACAACTTCGAAGGCTCCATTTAGGCTCATATGGACATTTTTAGGTAACATTTTTTTGAAAGCGCATAATTTTTTATCTATTTTTTAGTCATCTATTAGTTTGTATCCATTGTGGGTAGAAATGTCACTTTTAGATCTAGGTCTTTTTTGGCCATTTATGATTATTTTAATGCTATGATTTTGGTTGAATATTTAGCAACATTGTTTTGAGTCTAATTTGGATTCATCAAGGCAGTTGTAATAATTGAAATTAGAAGTCATCTTTTCCTTTTTTTGCAAAGTATTTTTTGGAGGGGGGGGTAATCATTAGTTGATCTGAATTTATAATTTAAAAAGTGTATCATCGATGCAATCATGTATTTTCCAATACATCCTGCTATAAAACCATTCAAAATCTCATTATTGTTATCTGTACATCCACTATCTACCTGAATACCCGTGAACTCTTCCCTACTATTCTTGTCTCTGATAAGATTAAAGAAGTATTTAGTCCCTTTATCCCCATCCTTGAGCCATCTGGCTTTATCTCTAGTCTTCTAGCCTTGGATTTTATAATTCTAGATTTTACAATAACTTTTACTAGGGGTAATTATGAGTCATGGGTAAAAGGAATCATCATACATTGTAGATGGCTTAATCTCTTGCCTCATCTTTATGGAATCATTCTCGAGCCAAAGTCATGGTGGAATCAAGTAATTTGGGAAAATAAGAACATTCATATCAAATCAGAAATTCATAACAACATCAAATCATTTCTCTTATATGAAATCTAACCCAAGATGAAAGGTATTGAGTGCCCACACACAATTTGGACCATAATTTGGGAGCATTTTGGAGATCCACATGTTTCTCTGGTGTCAAATAATCTTGTTACAAATTGCCTCATTTCACTTAATGATGCAGATGATGATACCTTATAACTAATATCTAGTTAGATTTATGATCAAGAGCCTCCACCCATATCTCCTACTTGTCAAGTTGAGATCATACATTCAACTCTTGTTGGTGATTACTATGAGTCATTGCAAGAGATATCTATTTGTCTTCTTGATTGAGACTCCTATTTTCTAGATATTGGTGCATTTTTTGTGGAGTCTAAGATTCAAGATTTGGGAGACATATTTGAGAGATTTTTCTTCTCTTTGATGAAAACCTCATCATAGTCAAAGATAATTTTTCACCTTCTTTGGAGATTGGCATTCATGAGTATCTTGCTTCACCTGATAAGTCTTATTTCTTGGTTTAGGTTTATCATGATTTTGTGTTGGAGACTCCCATTCAAATTTTAGAGACATAATTTCTATTTGATAATAATTGTGGAAACAATGTCATCACTTCATCTTTGTCTTTAAATCTTGTTCACAATCAATTTCCATTAGTTCCTTGTTTGTCACCTTCTACTATGATTGGGAATGTTCCTAATTAGTTTGTGGTATATTCATCATCCAAGGACATGGTGAAAAATGAGCATATTTTGGAAACAACATCATCATACTATATTTGGATACTACTTCCTAATTCCTATCCACAATGGGAAGAATTCCTACATTTTTACTTAGTCTATGTTCTTCCCAAGGGGAGAAATGTTGTTTATATGCATTGCATTATCTTTTGTCTTCAAGCACTCACCATTTTTTCAAGAGATTGTTAATTATAGGGGGATATTATGTATCCTTCTTTCCTTCCTATGGAGGGATACTTGATTGTATATACATGATGTATGTAGTCCTTGGGGGGTCTTGAGTCCTTCATCTATGCATATTTTTGTTTTCATCTCTCTTTTGGAGGGGAGTTTTGTCCCATGAGGTTTTATGGCGTACAAGCACCAAGGTCATGAAGGCAAATTGGGGTCACTATTTGATCCTAGGGAGGTGAGACATGACCATAAAGGGTCATTTGGTATTGTAATGGACCATGGATGGTCATTTCATATTATTTTAAACATGTTTTGTAATGATTTTTCTCATTTGGTAATGTGATCATGAATGATGCTATGTAAGCCATTAATTGGCATTGGGGACTAGTAGAGTAACCTTGAAGTCACTTGATTGATAAAAGGTCAAATGAATTGGTTAAATACCTATAAGGTCATCCATGATTGTAATATGGCCATTTGAGCCATTAAAACATGTAAAAGCACTCAAAGTGAAAAAATATGTAAATTTGCATTTTTATGCAAATATGGCCTAGAAGGCTCATGTAAGAGTTATAGGGATAAAAGTGGGTTGAAAGGTTGTTTAGAAACCTTTTAAATGTCCTAAAAATGGAATTTGATGTGATGTTGTTGAGTTTACAACTTGGTTGTCAACTTGACAACAAAAAATCATAAATTTTGGTGTGTTAGTGTTAAGGATCAATTGGTTTTGACTGTTGTAGGAGTTGAAAGTTAGTTGTCAAGTTTAAGAGTATTTTTGAAGAAGATCCCATGAGTATGTTGAGGTATGTAGAGATTGGTGTGAGAAAGAAAATGTAGAAAGCTTTTAATCAATAAAGATAAATGTTCTTGCAACCCCGTGGTTCACTATTGCATAGACACAGTCATTAAACTAGTAAATTCAAATGGTTGAAGTAACGTGTCTTTGGTTAGAAATGGAATTATAGTTTTTGTAGATTGGATTAATTGCATTTCCTTGCAAGTATATTCTTGTTTCATTAATATTTGAAGGTAGCATACAAAGTTTGGTTTGGTTGTTCCTGTGTGAGGGTTTGCAATCAACACCTTGGGATTTGAAGTATCCTTAAATGGATTGACTCTTCCACCCTATAGCTACTTGGTGATTTGTGGGAGGGGTCAAATAATGTATAATATCTTTGTAAGATAATGTTTGAATGCAGGGATATGGTGTATGGAGTTGGAGAGACCACACAAGGGTGGTGAAATGTTGATTGAAGGGTGCCCTATTTTGTACCAGTCATTATTGTGAGTAAATACCATTAAGAATGGGTGTATTTTGTGATGGATAATTTATATTAGGGTCCATATAGGTGTTTTATATCTAGTGGGGGGATATAGAGAGGTTTTCAAAGGTCCTTTTGAACAAGCCCTAGCCTAATGACCCTATGAATGAGGGTTTGGTGCCTAGAAGAATAGGTAAGTGGTGAGGCCCTAAAAACTTTATAATCTATTGTTTCTAACCCTTATGAAAGACTATTCCTTGGTTGGGAGTCAAGGGAGTGAGTGCTCTAATGAGTTGCTTTGTAAATGGGGGTTTATTAGGCCTATTTAGTTGCTACTCATATATTGGATCTAGGTGTTGGTCCAAAGGAACCTATCTTGGGGTTTGGGTATGTTCTATAGAACTAAAAAGGGTATCTAAAAAAATCAAGGGTTTCCCTAGTTGTTTGGGAAGTTTTTGAGTAAAGGGCATATTAGTGGCTTGACAGGCTACAAGGGAGGAGGGCTCTTGGAGGGATGGTGGAACATGGTACATTATCCATTTTATGGTGTTCTAAAGTGTTAGAACAATTGGTGAAGCCTTGCTACATGATTTGGCAAGTTGGTGGCTCTAGGTGCATGAGAAAGGCCTAGATAGCGAATCCTTGAATGGATATTTGAAGTGAGAAGTTGTATCTCACTTAATGACTGATTAGACTTCTTCTAATCAGGGTATGGGCTTAGGGATGTTATCACACCACTCTACATCATTTTATCCCTTTCTCCTCTTTATGAGAGATTGCATTACATTTACACTTGCATATTGTACATGGGTACCTAATCTGGCCTAGAAGCCAAGACCCTCTTGCATTGTAAGTTGAAGTACATTCCACTAATTTTTACTTAAGGGGAGGTATTGGTGTAATTAAATATTCTTAATTACACTTTAATTATGCTTACTAATGATAATGTATTGCATAGTAGTTTACATTTGAGACATTTGGAAGTTTGCACATTTATTAGAAAATGGTGTAGGATAAATTCCACTTTATGTGTGAGATCAACCTTTAGTTATCTTATCAGATTATCATCCTCCACATGTTTCACATGCTTCATTGTTTAATAGAGGATTATCCACCTTTGATGGACATGTGATTACACCTTTTGTGAGTGATAGCTTATCAACTCATTATCATGGTCTCTTATTGCCTTGCCTATACAAGCATACACATATACATTGTATATCATTGAATTTAGTTAATTCATCTATATTGATCTAGTTGATAATATTTTATTTCATTCTTAGTGAGAATATAGCTTATTCTTATCATATTATTTCTCTCTCTTATATTATTCATTGGACTCTAAATATTGGCATATTGCCTTAGGAAAATCCTTACATTGCATCAAAGTGATTCTTATAAGGATCAAATCAAATCAATAATATAAAGTATATCGGTATCCTAAGCTATCCTCAATAGCATCACCTGAATCATGGGTTAGTCCAAAATATTGCATTGCTAACCTAAAACATAATCATCATAGATAATAATCATAAGGAAAACCATAAGTAATGATCCTATATACCTAAAGGCGTCAAATAACATTAGTATTCTTAATTTATCCTCAATGGTATCACCTCAAACATCAATTAGAATATCATAATACATATTAAAATCAATATGGTAGTAACAATAGTAACATGCCATCATAATAGAATAAACGTCTAAGGAAATTGTAAGAAATAGACCTAACAACATCATTTTGTTCAAATATAAATCATCAATCGCATGATCAAGTCCTAATATATAAATGTGTGTGTGAAAATTGTACCTGATCTATAAACACAACACTTCAGTAAAACATTAGAGGTTAGCTATAATCAAAATCGTGCAAAATTGAAATCTACTCTAACCAAGAGATTTACTACCTTCTAGTAGGTGTGAGATTAATGTTCTCAGATTGTTATCGAGATCAGTGACCTAAACGACACCTAAACGAAGGATTTGAATGTCAAACTGATATGAAATATGAATGCAATTAATCTATTTTTTAAAAATATTTTCTATGCAATAATATGATGAAAACTGATATGAATCTATGCTAATATGAAAATTGATATGCTAAAATGATCTAACAATGATATGAAAAAGAATCTAAATGAATGTAAAAAAAAAACAAATTGATCTCACAATAGCCTTTATTCACAATAAGCTTTGATTCTCCAAATTCCAATTCTTCAAAATAGTTGTGCAATTCGTAGATGACTGGCAAAGTAAGCTTGCAAAATTATGAGATGCTGTGGATGCAAATTTGAGAGATGAATTATGATTCGATGATGTTTAGATGTGCCTTAGATTAGGACTTCGATGTCGATTTCGTTCGATATGTTGATATAGGAGGTTAATGAACTTATAGCCCATTTTTGGGGTATTACAATAAAGTCATCAAGTATAGTCCACTATAATAGATTGGGTAAGTATCTCCACACATACACATGCACCTAATAGAGTATCACACCCATATAATTAGAAATGAAGACATTAAGGGGGTATTAAAACATCAAATAGACATACCCTATTAACATCTAAGTGAAATTTCAGTATCATAATACCTACTTGTTGTATTAGGATTACAAAGGTGTTACAGATGGATTGATAGACCTCTTCAATACTTTTTAAATGATTAGGAGATTAAAATGAAGGTATCATTTCAATCATAAAAAACTATTCCAAACAACCAAGTTTCCAAAAATGACCTACACCATTGGAAAGTAGACAGGACCTACTTTTTAGTAATATTATATTTTTGAAAATTTGACTCCTATGTAAAAAGTTATGCAAGTTTGAAAAATGGACCTATTTTAGGGAATTTGGGGCCTCAGGTAGCTCAAGGGGGCTTATTTATAGTCACATATGTGACTTAAATTGTTCCTTAAACAAAAAGACATATTGTTTATGGCCAGTGGTTGTTGGATGACATGTTGGTGGTGCAATGGCGGAGTGAAGGTGGTATATGTTGAAAATGAGCAACACTTGAAGAAAGGTCATGTGAGGGCTAATGGACACTAGTTCTAAATTCAATGGGTGTTTGATGTCAAACATTAATCACCTCACAAAAAATAAAATTCAAAAATACATATAGCTCATCAAACACCACACCCAATTAGAATTGAATTGCCTACAAAAAGATTAAACCAAGAGCCAATCAACTATATTCATCAAACAATAAATATTTAAAAATATTATATTCACCAACCATATGTACATACACAATTAAATGTGTTGACAAAGGAGTACTTGTAGGATGAAAAATGCATTGAAATACATAGGTTGATAGAGCACGTACATAGGTAGATAAACCTTCAAGACAAGTAGAGAAATACAAGTCTCAAGCAATATTTATATAGATCACTAAATGCATTGACAAAAGTATGTTTGGAAGACCATAAACATGGTGTTAAATCATCATAATATGAGCAATAGAAATGAAAGTAT